>UNSF01000063.1:0-501290 GCA_900538255.1 Ulva mutabilis | reverse complement strand
AAAAATAAACTATCCGGTTGCAGTGAAAAGCACTGTAAGCAGAAGTTTATAGCCTTCTTAGTGGGCCTCCTATACTTTCCCGCAATAGTACCCGCTCACGCGAGTTGCACACCGGTGCCCACCAGTGCAAGGTACCTCATGCACGGACTACCGTCGCTCTGAGGCGGTGCAGATAAACGCGCCGCAATGCTGAGCGTCGACTCATCTCATTGCAGATACCTACCGTGTCGAATGGCACCGCACCAAGCCGCATAGCGCTTGATGCCATCCTACGTATCCGGCAACCTTGCTGCCAGCCAATGGAGCGCCCTATGCGCAACAGGTCCATCAATCCCTACAGGGATCTAGAGTTATCCAAAAGGTTTACTGAGGCAGCTTTCCCGCGCGAATTGGATCGTGGCCTACACTGGCATCGCGTGAGGGACTGCCAGGTCAGGACATTTTTGTGTTTGCAAGAAGTGTGGGGGTATTTTGGTACTATTGTACTACAAATGCAGGCCCGGCAGTAGCTTGCGTTGAGTACAGGAGAGCGCTGCTATATGCCAGTTCCCCGCAGCCTTCGGAGGGCTGGCTGGTACACACAAGGCCGTCGCAATTTCACTAGTCGCCGTTCAGAACACTGGTACTGAGGAGGCGTCACTTACAAGTTGTACTGTGATCATTTGTCTGATACGCTCCCCACTCGTCCAGACGCTTTTGACACCGTCGAGAACATCCGCCCATTCTGGACTGCCGGCGTAGGCAATAGATTCAGTGTCACAGACCGAAGGTCCACCACCCAGCAACCTGCGAACCACGTGTTCCCGGACTCGGGCAACAAAGACCTAACCATGTACAACTCAGGCGGACGACCCAATTCCGGATCGGGCGGCAGGGCACCTGGACTGTCTACCACTACAGCATTGAACAGGTTGCACACCGCAGTATCAACTGCGCCTGCAGCGTACGTTGCATCATCATCCTGATCACCCAATTCGGTAAACTTCTGATATCTCACCTCAACAAAGTACTTAAACTGGCCTACATACAGTTTCGCGTGGTCTGGGAAGACGTACTCTATTAAGAACCAAGTATTGTCCTTGACCCGCTGAGTCGTGCATTGTTGGGAGCTGACATTTTCGCCGATGGGCAGTGCCGCTCGCACATGCTTCCGCATGTAGAGCTTCACTATATCAACAGGCTCACCGTCTACCGCAACCCCCAGTGAAGCACACACGGCCCGGCGCCGGGCACGGTCCCCCAGGGTCGTGTGACTCGGCCAGCCACGCTTGGCAAAGTCAGCGTGCTCGGCACAAATTAGGTAGAGCAGCCCTTTCAGGCACGCCCGTTCGCTGGTGGGCGCAGGCAACACCTCCAGCCGCTCCGCACCTGTGAGGTCAGTGCCAGCACCCAGCATCACGGGTGGGGGACTGGGCCCGCGGCCGCCATCAGGCAGGCGCGGAGGCGGCGGCGGCGCCGCGTTGGGCTGCTGTTGTACAGCGGGCTTGCGGATGCGCTTCCGCTGCTTCTCCCGGGCGGCAGCAACAGCTTCAGTCAGACGGGGCAGAGCCTTGGGGCCAAGTTCCTGGACCAAGCGGTCACACGCTCGCCGCAACAGGAGGTCGTTGACAAAGATGCGCTCAGAACCGGACGTGCCTCGATACTTGATCAGCCGCTTGAAGAACTGCACGAGCCTTTCGATCCAGTACTCAAGGCAGAAAAGGCAGGGCCGCAGGCTCTCACCTGATCTGGCAAGTGGACGGCCGCCAAATGCAACTTCAGGGTTGCAAGGACCTGACCGCTGAACACCTACACCGACATCATGACTGCGTGAGACAACCCGTCGGCAGGAACTGCCTGTAGTACACACTGCACACCCGCAAACTTCTCCTCCTCGTAAAACGTACGCGTGGGCAGGGAGCCGGCGATGGAGACAGTACCTGCTGTACCCTCTTCCCATATGCCAGGAGGTGTTTTTGGGCGTCGAGGATTCGCTGCCAGGTGTGCTGCCCTGGCGTGTACTTCATGAAGTACATGACTCCGGCCCGCAAGTCCGTCCACATCGCCTCAAATTGGTCGCGCACATGAACTTCATCAGGGTTGGTTTCATCCCACGGCAGGTCGTGCAGCAGCTGGAGACTCCACGCGTCTGTGAAATTCATCCAGTCCTCCATGAGGTAATTGCCGCGATGCCTGCACGCCGATTGTGACCATGGTTGAGTAGGCAGGCCTGCAGGGGGGGCTGGGGGTGGGCCTCAAAATGTTGACAACATCAGAGTACACGACAGAACGGCTCGAGCAGGTGGCTATGTGGCTGTCGCCAGACAGCAGCCCCCGCCACAGTACAGTTGTACATGTACCTACGACTGGTCATACAAGATGCAGGAAGAGCATACTTGACAATATCTCGATAGGGTTTCTTTATCAGCTCCGTCTGGTTCTGTAGGGCAGCTCTGGAGGTTATCTTCCGACGCACCACCACAGGTAGAACATACTTCGCAGCCGGACCATGCCGTTTGGCAGTGGGGCCTGGTAGCCACTGCTTCCAGAAGTCCTTCAGGAGACCCAGGAGGAAGATGTGGGCGACGCCGAACCGGAGGAATGTACACGGACTGCACACGTCACCGGGGCCCGGGTCAAGCACTGACACAGAAACAGGTCTGTGCACACGTATGGGTCAGGGCTGGGAGCGCACTTGAAGTAGGACAGCTTATGGAACAATGGCAGCCTCCACAAGCCGATCTTCAGGCGCTCGGTGTGAGCGCGATTTGCACGCGTACTCCTGGCTGCGATACCAGTGTACGGCGGCCGAGTCGGATTGTCAACCTGCATACAGGATGCCAACGACTGCGACGATGGTGGTGTCCATAGCAACCGACGGCCTATGCAAGGGGCAGACACAACCCCGCCTTGGGCGCATAGCCTTGTGCATCACAGTGCTGTTGGTAGCTCGCCGAACCTGGGACTCGATCTCGGCAGCCTTTTCCGCCCTGGACATGATCTCCGAGCCTGACCACTTCAACACACCATCTCCTGTCCACGTGCCCTCTGGGGTGACAGTCGTGGGGGGAGTCCATTCATCTCTGCAGCCCTGCTCACCTGTGTCAAAGGACATGTAGCCAGGTGGCATGCGTGGCAGTGCGGGCTGCCCGCCCTGCGTCTGTGCTGAGGAGGCTGGCAGGGATCCGCCACCCGCGTAAGCAGGCACGGATTGAGTGATGTGGCAGTAGCTTTCCCACCTGCACACGGACCACCAGTAGTAGACCACTCCCAGAGGCTGCCAGGCAGAGCCTGCCAACCACGGGCATCGCGTTGCGAGATCGCGCGCGGGACAAGAGGGCGAAGCCGTATCAAGGGATTTGTAATGCGATTATAGAACAGCTGTGTATCACTATGTTTACAGCTATCAAGTGTTATTTGCATAGCCATGGATATTGCCTGAGTGTTCTCCCTACTAATCGAAGTGGAGCCTATCCCTGCAGTGAGTCACACCGGCCTATGGTATCGTGCCTGTCAATGGCCAGACGGGGGTGACGCACCGGACCGTGTTGGCATCCTTCACGGTTGCACCAAGGAAAGCGCAACGCACACAAGCTGACTTGGCCCCATGACCAACGGCGTTTGCCAGCTTCTCGAGCACAGGGATGTCTCCCTCTGCCCAGCCACAGACCGGCCACAGCTTCACTAGCCTCTTCTTGCTGTTTGGATCAGCAGGGTCCTCCCAGATCTCCACAATGATCGGGGTGGTTCCGTCCCTGCCTGCAGAGGCTCCCTCACATGGTGGGAGGTGCGTGTGAGGGCGACAGGCAAGCACCGGCACGCAAGTGCAGGCAAGTGTACACACAGTTCAGCGCCTGATTACCGATTCGCAGTTGGCACACTAATGGGCAGTGCACCAGACAGGAGTGTATACCGCACCGGGGTCGTGTGCGAGGAAGAAGTCCTCCAGAGACTCCAAGACGCTGTCCAGACGGTTGGGCTCGGTCGGCCCCTCCACAACGCCCAGGGGAGCCCAGGTGTCATTCTTCGCGGCCATCCCGTCGTGCAGCTCCTGGAGCCGGATGCCCCAGATGAGGGCGCCATGCTGCTTATTAACAAAGAGCTGACCACCGTCTGCCCCTGCACCGGGAGTCACCACCTGAGGACACGGTTGCAGGCAAGTATCACGACAGGCACTCGTCTGAAGATCAGGAGGAGGACACGCATGCAAAGGCGACGCACCTAGGCTCACGAGCACTGCAAACTCGTCAGCTTTCATAGACGTCTCGTCGAATTTGTTCCCACACCGGGCGTTCAGCTCGCGGCCGGCGGGCGAGTTCCAAAAGGACTCTGGATCCTCGAAAGCCTCCTTGCGGTGACTCAAGATGGCTGGCAGCATATCTGGCTTGCAGACGAGGTCCACAAAGGTGCCCTCATTCCCGAAGTAAAATGCGCTACGCTTGGGGGAGACATGACCTCCCGGGCCACGCTTGAATCGGGGGTTGTTGCAACCCGGCCGCTGGCAGACCTCATCCGCATGGACCGCGTGTGAGTCACCCGGGATGTCCGGGAAGAGTTCCCAGCAAGCGTCACAGATGTGCCGCTCACAGTCATGGCTATCTTCAACAGCGAGCGCACAGCAGAGCATGTGGTACGATTTGCGGAACAGGTTTCCCTCTGGTAACAGCAGGAAATGCACCATCTGGCAGAATGAGTCCATGGCCGAATTCGTGATACGATGCTCTGATGCCAGCCTTGCCAGCCACACAGCAACCTCACGTACCTTGACCGAATGCCCGGCCACGATGGAATGTGCCAGGCGGAAGTTGAGATAGGCACCGGTGTCTCGCCTGGGCGCCTTCACGGGCTCCTCCTCCTCCTCCTCCTCCTCCTCGTCTGGTTGTTCATCATCTGGCTCCAGGGCGTCATGCCATTCCTCCCCATCTTCGTCGCCGAGCTGATCAAGCCCATCGTACTGGGGGTCTACCTCGACGGGAAGCGCAGCCGCAGCGATGAGGTGTACCTGCAACTTATTGCTGGATTGCATATGTTGAAGGAGCGGTATGCGCGGCTGACACCATCATGCGATATACACATGTGCACAGTGACAGGGCAGTATCAGCTTACCGGTGCCTGTGGGATTGCGGGGTCTCCGACCGGGACGAGGTAATCGTGTGGATCTGATTCCGGTGGAGGGAGGGGTACTGGTGGAGGGAGGGGTGCTGGTGGTGGTGGCAGGGGTGCTGGTGGAGCGAGGGGTGATGGTGGAGGCGGGGGATCTTGGGGCATGGGTCCCCCGATATCTCGCGGGTCTTGTGTAGTGCCCGCGAGCTCTCTTGCTCCAATGCCGTCCAGGATCGCATCAGCACTTGCCTCGCGAGGGAAGCGCAAGCCATCATCAACTACCGCACAGTGATTGAGCAGAGGCGAATCAACGGACCGTGCAGCAGCTGATCTCCACGCCGCAGCCCGCTTAGGACAAGCAGTGACTCTAAAATGGCGCTCCGCATGAGCGACATTATTGAAAAAGCCTAGACAGTGATCACACTTGAACAAAGACCTAGAGTCTTTTGTTTCCGTAGGCACACGGCGCATCCCATACTGGGCGAAGTCATCATCGATCTCTTGAGCCCTGCGACGGACCTTCTTATTGGGCTCGCCTGCCATCGTGTCACGACTGGTGGGATGAAGTTAAAGCCTATATAAAGGTTGATGACGGGTCCGCGCAAGCTATGTCGGAGCGCATCCGGAAAGCCACCGGGCAGCAGAGCGTCACGCACTGCACACCACTTCCTGTAGACACACCCCGACTTGACGGGGGTGGTCGAAACGACACCCTCTGCCCACACCCGCGTGTGAACGCTTCCTTTGAGGGTGGAGCATGTACAGTCTTCTACGCCCAGTCTTCTATCATGCCTATTGATATATCTCGCATAACTAAGTTTTGTTCGACTCGATTTTGCCAGGGTCTACCGTCGTCGCCACAGGAGTACGTTGTGCAAGATGGGCCAGCCGACGGACGAGACCACGATCATGCTGCAGTACGATATCGTCTACTATCAAATTGCGTATTGTGTGAATTCTGCTGCCCTTATTATACGACTGGGCCCCAACAGCCGGCCCGCGGTAACGCCAAGTAACAACTGCACGGCTTGTCAACTAGCCGGCGCTTGTTGCAGTGCCGGCGATGCTCCACCGTTTGAATGGAAGTCTGCTTATTCTAACACACCATGGGGGAGGGCTGTGGCAGACACTATCTTTTCGGCGTGTGGTGCGAAGCGGCCCTTCAGCAGCGCGACGCTGCGGGTGACAAGCAGGCCTAATCCCACATATTACATCGAATTACAGTATGCTGACTTCAATTCGCTTATGGATGTCGCTATGTCAACTGCCGCAGCGGCTGTGGGGAAGCAGGCGGTATGGTTACCGCCCTTCACCTGCACGCTGGCCCAGGAGCAATCCCCGGTGCTCACTGCCACCGCAACCGCTGTTTCTAAGGACACTGTGCGTATGATATCAACCGTGAGTGGGCGGAAGGCGTCTGTGTCGCCATGGGTTACGTGGAAGCCACGATTCCTGCGGTCGACCGACAAGATACAGAGCATCTTGAAGGACATCCCAGAAGGTATGAAGGCGTCGCTGGATCGCTGTAATGATGCGAAGATTGTAAAAGACCTCTTCGTGAAGTTCGTGAGGGCAAGCAAGCCAGGGGCCATCATGCTACAGTCGGTTGTTGAGGCGTTCGACATGTTGGCTGAGACGGTGCGCTTGCCCTCCTCCCGCACGTACGCTGCAACGAACCGACAATCACCGTGCTGTATATGTTCCTAAACGTGAACGCCGCACGTCCAGCTGATACAGCCGTTTTCTTGCCACCGAATCCCATCCGGACATTGCGTCAGTATCTCGATCGGCCGGATGAAGTGACTACCTCAGCTCGGTTTTGCTGATGCAGTGGTCGATGTACTTTTTCCAGCGCACTGGTCTCGCAGATGTGGAGTGGTATTAAAATCGAGCACGGGGGCTAGCGGTCCAGGTCATTCTGTTCTGCCATGCATCCCATTCGGCGCTTGCATTGCCATGCCACGATCGTCGTTTCAGATGGTAGGCACGACAGCGGCTGTGTGTGGTGCAGCTTCATGTGTCACAGGTGAGCCTGGTGGCGTCCGGCGGGTCGTGGTCGATTGGGTACAATCGACCATCGTGGCGTCCGGGGTGTCTTGGTCGATTGTAGCCGTGCAGGGCCCACATAATGTGTTCGTGCTTGATGCGAGTCACCATAGATGCATTGCCCCAGAACATGGTGTGCATGTTCCGCAGGACCACAAAGACTTCTTTGCCGGCTCCACCATGTCAGCCGCTGAACAGCAGGGTGCAAGGAACGCCATCGAGCTCTGCCGGAATCTATCCAAAGCCTGGACGAGCATGTGGAAGGTAGCTGCAAAGGAGCATGGTATTACGTACGCGCCGTCTATCTCACCTGTCGTGCGGGGCAACTGTTCGGAGCCATGCTTGTATTGATTCTGGGTCCGACGCAGGTATGCTGATGTGCGCAAACGTGCATCAAGTGTTAACAGCGCCATAGATAAGGAGTACGGTATCAGCACTGGGCAATGGATGCCTCCTACCCGCCTCGAAGCTAAGCTGTTGAGGGCCTTCACTACAAAGTTGGTATGCTGCCCGTGCAGTGTGCTACGATTGGCTGATACTTGGGGTATGCGTGTAGAGTGTCAAAGCGTGTACAATGGACGTTGCTGAATCTGATTACCTATGCAAGCCGCAGTAAGCCGTAGCGATGTCCTGCTTGCTGCTTTGCGCGGCTCTGTGCCTAGACACGTCAATGTATGTGACCTGCAGGTCCCGAATCCAGATGATCCAACTGCAGCCCCCCGCACGTGCGAAGAGTGGGCCATGGATGGGATTTATGCGGTTCCTGCTGACCTGTTGGAAGATTCAGAACAGAGACCTGTGAAGCGCAAGGCATTGAAGAAGGCGCCGCAGGTGGCAGGACAGACTGCAGCCGAGGCCGCAGAAGATGTGGCTGAGTCACCCGCGAAAGCATCCGAAACGTCACAGGATGTGGATGAGGCTGATCAGGCACGCTTCCATCCATTTGCTAGTATCGCACCCTGAAGTTGCCAATACACTGAACCTGACAGGTAAGTGGCTGGTACAGTGTCGTGCGCCTACAGGTTGTATGCATTCAGGTCGAACACCAAATCACTTGTAGCGTTGCCAACCCAGTGTCATGTGTAGGGAAAGGCCGTCCGCCGCAAGCTGAATGTTACCGACGATGTTGAGCAGAGCCAAGCTGTGGCAAACAGCCTGTCAGCTCCCGCATGTTCGATAGCCGTACAGGCCTCAATTACCAGGCCCTCACACCAACCTGCAGTTTATCCAGCCCCAACAGTACGTCCTGACTTACTTTTGTGGCTGCTTTTGATACTCCTCCACCTGTACCCAAGCCTGCCATCCACCACCACCTGCCAGGTCAGACCGGAATACAGCGGACAATATCCAACATCAACAGCACGTTGCTGTACAGGCCACATGGGCGCGTGCCTCAAAACTGCAGGACACAGTGACTAAGCTGAAGAACTTGCTCGGACCTGCAGCTGACGGGCCCCCTGAAACATCAGGGCCATACGCCGGGATATGGCAAAAGCTACTCGCTACTCAGGTAAGATCCCTCTCGCAACATGTACCTTGCATCTGTGTTGGGATCTGGTCTGTTGTGATGTGAATCACAATTACTGTGGTGTACAAGTCATCGGGAACAGGTGCAAGCTAGTACAGTCGCCTCACACACATTATCTTGCAGGAAGAGTTAGCCAACCTTGAACGCGAGATTGCGGCAGCGCTGGAAGAGGCTATGAAGTAGAAGTCCTGGAGCCATTGCGGCGCACACAAGGCCTGCAGGCTTGCTTTCAGCCACCAACGGCAGCAGTGTTGACGTCGCAGCATTGGCGTGGCCGTGAACAGCATGTTAGGAGAGCAGATGAGGGTTATGTGCAGCAAGGGGGCAGGGGGCAGGGGGCAGGGGTAGGGTAGGGGGGGGATGGCTAAGGCAAGGGGCATGTGAGAGGCCGTGCAGCGGTCTGCAGCGGTCCTCGTGGCTCCATGGGGGCTATGTGGTCGATTGGGCACGATCGACCAAAGTGGCGCCCGGGGTGCTGCGGTCGATTGGGCACGATCGACCAAAGTGGCGCCCGGGGTGCTGCGGTCGATTGGGCACGATCGACCAAAGTGGCGCCCGGGGTGCTGCGGTCGATTGGGCACGATCGACCAAAGTGGCGCCCGGGGTGCCTTGGTCGATTGGGCACGATCGACCAAAGTGGCGCCCGGGGTGCCTTGGTCGATTGGGCACGATCGACCAAAGTGGCGCCCGGGGTGCCTTGGTCGATTGGGCACGATCGACCAAAGTGGCGCCCGGGGTACTGCAGTCGATTGGGCCCAATCGACCAAAGTGGCGCCCGGGGTGCCTTGGTCGATTGGGCACGATCGACCAAAGTGGCGCCCGGGGTGCTGCGGTCGATTGGGCCTCCAGGCCTTTCTTGCATTTAGGATGTCCCTAAGCTGACCTCGTCCCCTAGGACTCCGTAAGGATTCATGCATGCCTGACTTAGAGTCCTCAATCGTAGATGTAACAAATCTGAGTGATGCCCTGGTGACGTCACACTCCATCATCGGGATGTCCCATGACTGTTCCGTGACATCCCTGTTATGCAACCTGTGTCCCCCAAGGATCCTCAGCCCATCTGGCACAGGTCCCGCAGCTGTCCTTGCTCTGTCCCTCGTCAACTCCACGTCCTCTCGGACAGTCCTCATACCGTCCTCTAGCAGTCGCTCCACTGTCCTTTCAGAGTCCCTATGGTGCCCTTCCGGCGTCCTGTAAGGATGTCCCGAAAGTGCTGGCACCATAGTTATAGTGGATCTTGGCTTGACTTTTAGTGGCTCCAATGGGGGAAGTGAGGTGTTGGAAGCATTTACGGATGCTGACTTCGCCAATGGTGCATGCTTGAAGAGTGTGTTAGGAGTGATAGTCTGGATGCATGGGAACTGTGTGTTCTGGCGTTCAAAGAGAAAGAATATTGTGGCTGGTGACACGACTGAGGCAGAGCTTATTGCGATGAGATAGACCGCCGACAAGACCATCCGTAGCTGCTGCATGGTGAGGTTGACTTTCTGCGCCGCAGGCGCCGGTGCAGGTGCGGCGGCCTGGGCGTGTGTCGGAGCAGTGGCGCCGGCATTTTGCAAGTTTCCGACTGCCTGTGTGTTACACAGTGATAGATCTAGGACTCAGCAGCGCCGAGGCAACAGACCAGGCAACAAGCAAACAGACAGACCGGCCGCTGCAAGCACTAACGCGCCGCACGCGCCGCACGAGCAAATGCCAGAACAAACAAACGCCATCGCGAAAGCAGGCACGCACACACCACGCAGTACCACGCAGGCCACGCGCACACCAAACACACAGCCAGCCCTCGCCGGGCCCACAAGCGGTCGTCGACGCGACACTAGCAGTCTGCACGGGCGCGACAGCGCGCGCTACGGCCATGTCCGAGGCCGCAAGGCACCGGTCCCAGGACTGCCTGTGTGACATGTCTTAGTCCCGAAGTCGATGGAGCCGGCGCAACGGTTCCTGTCAAGGGCCCAGCCTCGCGTGACGCAGCACGGAGTACATCCGTCATTTCTGTGCCAGTAGTGCCCGTTGCAACGGGCTGTGCTTGCGGAGCCGCTGGTTCAGCAGCAGCTAGCGCGCTAGCAGCGAGCATAGCAGCGCTTGTGCCTGCAACTGCTTGAGCAGGCTCAGCAGCAGCTGCAGCAGGGGCACTTGTCGTGATCCAGCCATGCACAGGACTACGGAGACCATGCATGGTGGCATACACAGGACTACGGAGACCATGTATGCATGGATGCACGGTGCTGATCCGGAGTGGCTATGGGACGCCATGCACCGATGGCTTACCATATGCACAAGCAATGCATGCTAGATTGCGTGCCGCAGACAATGATTCTGATCGTATCCGTATGAGACGTTTGGTTGAACGCTTATATAGGCTCTACTGATCAAAGTGTAATCACTCTACTCTGCCAAAGACTCACGTGCTATAATCCAAGACTGAGAGCGCACTGTCACAGCGGAGGCCTGTACACCAGCCAGGTATGTGACAGCGCGACCCCCTGCGCACGGCTACGCCATGCTTAGATCCCACAGTGCCTACGGGCTACGGTCTACTGAATTACGACATGGTATCGGTGATGTTTGTGGGTATTCTAGCGATGGTTGTATGCTTGCGATAGAGTCCAGGGGTCTACGGCTACGGCTGAGCGTCCCGATGAGCGATTCACACCGCTCTAGCGTTTAGCTGTAGAGTCCGTAGAGAGACTAGAGTACACAGATGCATAACGCTACGGCTGGACTGCATTCTGTCAGGGTACTGGTCTCGCAGAAAGGCCTACGGGTCTGCGTGTCCTGCGACGCACGAAGGTCGTGTTGCAGGATGCCACCACGCCGAGAAGTCCCAATGGCATCTCGCCAGGGATCTATTGGCTCTGACGGCGAGGATGGAGAAGAAGTTCGTCCTCGCCACCACACACGTTCCACAGCGCGCCGCGAGCAGGCCGCGGAGGACCAGTTCGTGACCTACGGGGAAGAACAGCGCGTTGGGACCTACGGGTATCCCAATGCAGGTCCTCTGCAGGCGGCATTGCCGGGAAATGCTGATCCTACGGGGGAAGCAGGAGCTCAGGCTGCGGCGCAAGGAACACAGCCAGCACATCTCGCAGCGCCAGCTGCGTGGATGACCCAACAGATACCGCCTCCGATACCGCAGCCTTCGCAGGCTGCGATGTCATCAGGAGTACCAGCTACGGCTGGATCTATTGACGTAAGCACGCTAGCGCAAGCGCTGTCGCTTGCCATGCCCAGGCCAGTACCGGGGAAATCTCTAGTAGAGAAGAACAGATTTCCGGTGTGGCACTATAAGACTGATCACTTCCGAATATTTAAGAAGGAGGTAGAGAGCTGGGCAAAGATGGTGGGTGAGAGTAGCCTGCTAGTCAATGATCCGCTTGCTCAGAGCAGCCAGGCTCATGAGCAAGTCATGCACTGGTTGTTCACCACACTGCCAAAGGAGGATAGAGACTTCGTGGCAGACTGTAGTTTCGTCCATGAGGTCTGGTCGTTGCTGCATGCTAAGTATATGCCATCAGTGGAGGTAGAAATACAGAAGCTGTAT
Source organism: Ulva mutabilis (assembly GCA_900538255.1). NCBI lineage: Eukaryota > Viridiplantae > Chlorophyta > Ulvophyceae > Ulvales > Ulvaceae > Ulva > Ulva mutabilis. Next base: position 489,090 of record UNSF01000063.1, on the reverse strand, counting down.
CACCAGCTCAGCAGTACCCAGCAGGCTGGCAAGCCGCTGGAGAAGCATGTGAATGAGGTGGTGGGCATAGTAAACCAGATGAGAGGACTGGGTGAGACTGTGTCTGATCAGTTGTACAGATCACGGTTGCTGGCAGTAGACAAAGAGTACAGCCTGTTGCAGCCCATGCTGCAGGCCATGCCAGTGCAGCAGATAGTGTCTACGCTGTTGACACATGCCCAGACGAACAGCAAGCAGGGTCCGTCGCGATTCCCACGGGACGATCGCGGTGGACAACAGCGCCATGGGGGACGTGGGTACCGAGGTGGACGCTACGGTGGTCGCCAAGGTTCACCCCCACAGGTAGCAGCTGTGGGAGCAGGGGCAGCAGGGGGAGCAGAAAAGAGGAAATGCTTCAACTGTGATAAGCCTGGACATGTGCAAAAGGATTGTCCATTGCTCTCCGCAGAGGTCAAACAATTCCTGCAGAAGCAAGCAGCTGCAGGGCGAGGCCGTGGCAGAGGCCGCGGTGGCCCTCAGGTAGCTGTAGTTGACCTAGATAAGCTGCGAGCTGACTGTGCTGATGGGCCGTCTCCCAACATGCCGTACACTTTCCTAATAGATAGTGGCTCAGACATAAACATATGCTTTGACTATGATATGTTTTGCGAGATCAAGCCACCAGATATGCCGCAGTGTCAGCCTCTTGACCAGGGCAGGCTAGACATGTATGGTGTGGGCACGATCAGAGCTAATCTGGGAGAGTATGTGAGTGCACAGGGCACTATCACACCAGTAGACATAGAGTTGACCAACGTCTACTGGGTGCCGGCCAGTCCTATCAACATCCTTTCAACAAAGGAGTTGAAAAAGTCTGAGATATACTTGCATACGGGCAAGCATGCAAACCGGGTAGTGATGCCTGGGTTTCATGACCAGAGCTATGGGTTCCACAGGAACTGTGAGCAGGGTGAGGATGAGGATGGAAAACCTACTCAGACATGGTTCTGTGGGAAAGGCAGGCCGATATGGCAAATGCGGCCGGTAGATAGAGGAGCAGCCTGGACAAGTGCGAATAACTTGTTTCATATGAATGGGAAATGGGTACGTGAGCAGCAGCAAGTTGCTGCGGTGACCGGTGTACCGAATGAACAAGGTTATTCCTTTCAGGTTGATCCATCATTCCTAGTGCATATCGCTTTTCACCATGCTGGCAATCGGGTACTCCAGTTGATGAGAGACAACCCACAACTGTATGACCTGAAGATGCTGAAACCTACGGGGGTAGCGCTTCAGTGTCATGGTTGCCACGTGGCTGAACAGAGAAGCGGCGATAGAGCACAGCACGGGGGCAAGGTGACGGAGAATGCCACCTATGTTGGGGAAGTGTTGCATGCTGATCTAGCAGGGCAGATCAAGCCAGTAGGAATCGGGGGTATGAACTACATCCTGGTAGTGGTGGATGAGTACTCCCGGTATTCCCATGTGATTCCGTTGAAGTCCAAGAGTGGGGCTACGGAAATGATATGCCTGCTGATTGAACGAATCCGCACTCAGATCGTGTATGATAGAGAGGTTGGGGTGCGGAGGCTGCACACTGACCAGGGTGGTGAGTTCAGCTCTAACCAGCTGGCTCAGTACCTCGCGTGGCGTGGCATTGAGCACACGTACACTGCCACGTGCCAGCATGAGTCCAATGGAATGGTGGAGAGAAAGATCGGTGTGCTGAACAGGAGTGTGAGGGCAAGCCTGCTACAAGCGGCTGTGCCTGCATTTCTGTGGCCAGAGGCGTATATGTGTGTGAACCATGCGCATAACCTGACGCCTAGCACAGCTCTAGAGGGTGTTAGGCGGAAGGAGGCCAAGCAGAAACTGGAGGAGAGACATGTGCAGACCAGTCGTGACCCGTGGTCCACGAATGAGGCTGTGAGAGCTGCACAGTTGAAGACGAGGAGGGCTCAGGCTCAGCAGATGAGTCTGCAGGCTCTGGCTGATGAGGGTATGGCCAGGGGCGATGGGAAGTTTGTCGCCCAGTGTGTGAAGAATGTTGATGTCAGACAGATTGTGCCATATCTGTTATGGTTCCGGAATGTGAGTGAGGACACGTTCCATCTGGTGGTGGCCCAGGTGAAGCCTTTCGGGTGTCCGATGTATGTATATGCCCGGAGAGAGGACTTCAGACACCTGGATGAGAGGGGAGTGCTCGGTTTCTACATGGGACCGGGTGCTGGTCCTCACATGGATAGAGCTTACGTGAAGCGAGGGAATGGGGGAGCAGTGCGTATGTATAGGCATACGGCTTCTCCACCAGCTCTGCTGAGAGAGTTCGCGAAACGTTTCCACATGTCGGAGCAAGCTACGGTGGATCCGGTCATGTTGGAGAACTACGAGCTGGGAGAATTCGAGATCATGCCCGATGAGCATACTCGTGTAGTACCTGACGTTGGTTTCTTGCCCAACATGCAGAAATGGTTGAGATCCACTAGTGTTAGGGCAGTGCGACCACCAGCCAGTCGTGATCACATGATGCCAGAGAGGGGCAGAAATGTGGATTGGGCTGAGGGGGAGCATCCAGCGCTGGGGCACACAAACTGGGAACCAGGCAGGCAGTTGCATCGGCGCTATGTGCCGGATGATGAGTTGCCTGAGGGTGAGCCGCCGTTTTCACCGCGTGTTTTAGGCTCTGAGCTGATAGCCAGGCATGAGCGGTGGCACACGCCTGAGATCAGTGAGGCAGTGGTGACAGCGCGTTGCGCTTACACGGCCGAGGACTGTGTGAACAGGGTACCACACTGGGAGTATGATGCGGTTCAGCAACCATCCGGTCCGCACAATGCTGAGATGCGACCGAGAGATGTGATCCCTACGCGGGATAGAGCTGTGCTGGATTTGAGTGGCTGCCGCATTGAGCCACAGGGTAGTGAGAATGATGAGTCTGAGGGGGAGGAACAGCCAGGGGCTGCCAGTGACTCTGCTGAGTCATTCTCAGGGGCATCTGAGCCCTCAGGATCTCGGTCTCGATCGCGCTCGCGTTCACCGCAGCGAGTCCAACGGTCGATGGGCAAGGCGCCGAGTGAGCCACCCCCACCTGCGAAATCTGAAGACCACGGGATGTACAACCGATGGCAAGGGTCAGCGGTGTCAGGACGTGCAGTACGCTGGGAGCATGATGAGCCACGGCATATGCCACAGCGTGTTGATAGTCAGGGGCAAGGCAAGCTACGGCATGTGCCTAGTGGAGTAGAGGCAGGCGGAGCTGGCTCAGGGGGAGAGTTAGCACCAAGTGCCGCAGGAGGCAGCGGAGAACATCTGGATCCACCACAAGAGGTGAGGGTTCGATGGGTTCCAAAACCTTTCAAATTGATTCGCAAAACCTTAAGACCTGCTGTCCATGCTGTGGGAGTGAATGAAAGTGAGAATGCTGCTGTTGAGCGCATTTCCCCGGATGATGCACGTGAGCATGATGATGCTGGGAGCTCCACAGTAGTCCATATGGAGAGTGACGTCGGTGATCTGGCGGATGGAGTGTTTGCTACGGCTGACAGTGTGACTCCTGATGCAGAGAACACGACGGGACAGGAGGTGATTCCGAGCAGTGGCAAGACTGCTAGCCGCAGTGAGTCCCGGTGTGCAGCTGCTGCGAGGAAGAAGGTCAAAGCTGTGCTGGACGATCCAACGGTGAAGCAAGCCATGAGAGGCTGCCATCGTGAGCAGTGGATCATAGCAATGCTTGATGAGTTGACCTCCTTAAGGGAACATGATGTGTTCGAGTTAGTCAGGTGCCCAGCAGGAGTGAAGCCTGTGACAGGCAAGTGGGTACTTAAGATTAAGCGAGGAGCACAGGGTGAGATTGAGCGATTCAAAGCTAGATATGTAGCCAGGGGATTTACGCAAGTAGAGGGCGTAGATTTCTTTGAGACATGGGCACCTGTGGGCAGTTATGCTACCTTCAGGGCTCTGTTGTCTGTCTGTGCTGTAGAGGATCTGGAGACGAGACACATAGACATTAAATGTGCTTTCCTGAATGGTGTTCTGGAGGAGGAAGTGTATGTGGCACAACCTCCGGTACTGGATGATGGGTCTGGTATGGTGTGGCGCCTGAAAAAGGCGTTGTATGGTCTGAAGCAAGCTGCCAGGGAGTGGCATAAAGCGCTTGCAGAGCTCTTGTTGAGAATGGGCTTTGTGAGATCAGCTAGTGACCCCGCACTGTTTATTTGCAAAATAGGACGATGTCTTATTTTCTTATGGGTCGATGATCTGTTGATCTTCGGTCGTAAGGAGCAGATGGATGATGCCATCAGCAGGATCCTTGAGGCATTTGAGGGTCGTGACCTGGGGGAGCTGGGATATGTGCTGGGTATGGAGGTCATACGTGATCGGCCTGCTCGCACTATCACCATAACGCACAGAAAGAACATCAGGGACATGCTGGAAAGGTTCAGTATGAGTGAGTGCAGAAAGGCACCAACGCCGTTGGTACCAAAGCAGAAAGTGTTTAGTCTGAAGGATGATCCTAGCCAGGAGAAGGCTACTGTCGCAGAGCATAAGAGGTTTATGCAAGCCGTAGGAAGCATCCAGTATGTGGCTGCTGTGTCGCGTCCTGATATTTCCTTTCCGGCCAATGTCCTGGCCAGGCATATGGCTGGGAGTGCGAAGTGTCATTGGGCTGCTGTCCAGCATGTACTGAGATACCTGCGAGGGACCATAGATCTTGGCTTGACTTTTAGTGGCTCCAACGAGGGAAGTGAGGTGTTGGAAGCATTTACGGATGCTGACTTCGCCAATGGTGCTTGCTTGAAGAGCGTGTCAGGAGTGATAGTCCGGATGCATGGGAACTGTGTGTTCTGGCGTTCGAAGAGGCAGACTATTGTGGCTGGTGATACGACTGAGGCAGAGCTTATTGCGATGAGCTCAGCAGCCAATGAGGTGATGTGGGCAAAGCAGTTGTGCACTGATCTTGGTTTGTCGGCTGTGAAGCCAACTCTGTGGGGTGACAACAAGAGTGCCAACTTGCTAGCTGTGAACCCCATCTCTAGTGACCGCTCCAAGCACATCAGGGTCAGGGACCTGAGGGTCCGCGAGTTCGTAGAACTCGATGATTTAACTATCAGCTGGGTTAGCACGGTAGACATGCTAGCTGATATGTTTACAAAGGTGTTGGCAGGACCAGCACTAGCAAAATTTAGAGATAGACTACAGCTTGCGGTAGTACAAGCCTAGTCTAGGGGGAGTGTCGTGATCCAGCCATACACAGGACTACGGAGACCATGTATGCATGGATGCACGGTGCTGATCCGGAGTGGCTATGGGACGCCATGCACCGATGGCTTACCATATGCACAAGCAATGCATGCTAGATTGCGTGCCGCAGACAATGATTCTGATCGTATCCGTATGAGACGTTTGGTTGAACGCTTATATAGGCTCTACTGATCAAAGTGTAATCACTCTACTCTGCCAAAGACTCACGTGCTATAATCCAAGACTGAGAGCGCACTGTCACAGCGGAGGCCTGTACACCAGCCAGGTATGTGACAGCGCGACCCCCTGCGCACGGCTACGCCATGCTTAGATCCCACAGTGCCTACGGGCTACGGTCTACTGAATTACGACAGCACTGCCCTGTACTGGTGCCGTGTCTGGGACGTTACCCTGGCCCGTAGCTGGGACGCTACCCGCACCTGGAGCACTAGTGGCTGGGGCACTACCCTGGGCAGTCTGCGGTGGGATGGAGCCAGTGCTCCTTCCCTTGGTGGGCTTTGGCTTCGCCCTAGGCGGCATCGTAGCCTAATAACGGATACGCAAACCTTCGGGCGGATCGAACTCACCCGATACCACTGTGACGGTGCCACTGATTTAGCACCTTGTGTTACACGGAGATGAACGCAATAGCCCGGCAGCGAGGGCAACAGAAGGAAAGCAGACGGCCAAAACCCCCGAAAGTAGACACCAGCAAAAAGCAATCACTCCCCAGGCGAAAAAGCCACAACGAACCGACACAGCCGACACAACCACACCCACGCACCCACACGCACGCGCACTCCCGCACCCCTCCACTACGGCACCCGCGCCACAACCGCACACAGCAACAACCACCACCGCACTTCTGCCCACCCCAGCAAAACCAGCCACCACCGACCCCCCAACAGCAGCACCCCCACTCCATCCTGCCCCACTGGAGCATTCCATCACGGGCCCCCCGCACATGAGAGCCCGGGGGCGCACGCCCCCCACAGTGCAAGGCGTACCAGCCCTCCCCCTCCGGCCGCCCGACAGGGGCCTCAGGGCGGGGCGCAAAGGGCACTGGTGGTGCCGCATCACTCCCCCCGCGGTGGCTCGCGGGAAGGCAGGGCGGGCCAGCACGACCAGACGCGGGGCAGGCCTGTGCTGCTGCAGCCGCGGCATCCGGTCCAGCAAGGCGGCCAGCGACCGCCTATAGCACGTCCGACGGGACATTTTGGCCAGTCACCACCGCCCTGCCCGCCAGCCGCATACGCAGCGGAGCCGCAGCGAGGACCTGGCGCGTCACACCACGGCACAGAGTGGTGGAGAGTTTGCACATGGCATTCTGCAAGAACGCTCGCCTAGACACGGCCCCCGAAGCCGCAGCAAAGTCAGAGATCTTATTCAGGAAGGCGCACGCACCCGTGCCCACACGGCCAAACGTCTCATGCGACAGGGACACGAAGCGACATGCGCCTGTGCCGGAGCGGCCGTACTTGTCTCGCTTCCGGTCGTCCATCAGCTGGGCGGCAGCGCCTGGCGTGTTTGCGGCGGCGACGACCCGGGAGGGGGCCACCGGACAGGTCACGCACACATCGGCCACAATGGTGTCGCAGGGCAACATCACAAGCAGATCACCCCGTTCCGGGTCGCGCTGCGAGCGGGGGGGGTAGCAGCCGGGCGCAAGCCGCGGCCGCGCGGCCCCGCCGACCCTCGGGCAGGCGTCGCGGCGGACTAGTGGCCACCGGGCCCACCTGTGGCAGGTGCTCACACCGCACCGTGCACTGGCCGTCCGGGGCGGCCGCCTTCACGGCCACGGCGGCGGCGGCGGCAGCTGCCGCGCCGAGCTCTTGCGCGCCACTGTAACCGACAGCCGCCTCGCCGGGGACGTCTACGTCCATGGCGCCTGCCGTGTCGGCCGCGGCAGCCTTGACCTCGGACGAGGCAACAACGGCTGAGATGGCAGCAGCGACGAGTGCAGCCGCGGCGGCTGGTCCCTCTGAGGTGCCGTCCGCCGTGGCGGCGTCGCCGAGCGGGGCAGCGTTGTCCGCCGGTCCGGAGGGGCGCAAGGGGGCAGGCGGGGAATGCGCCAGCGTCTGGGTGCCACATGGGGTGGAAGGCACGGCCGAGGCGCTGGGGGCCGGGGTGGGTGGAGTGAGCGCACCAGCGGCAGCACAGCTGGCAGGCTCACAGGAGGGGCCGGGCGGCTGTGCGGGCGGCCGTGCGCCCGGCACATCCGGGTACTGCGGGAGGCTCTTGATGTTGGGCTCAAGAGACGTGGAGATGCCCGCCCGCATGATGAAGCGGCGCCATGCCTGCGTGATCGCATCATGGCGGGCGACCACCGTGCGCCACACCTCATTGCACACCAGGGCATGCGAACCATCAGCAGGCAATGCCCGGCCGCACACGCAGTCGCCGTCCGCCTCTGGGCCGGTGAACAGTGACTCACCTAGGCGCAAGCGCACATTCACGCGGAACTCTGTGGCAGTCAGCTCAGTCGCACCGGGCCTGGCTTTCAGGAAAGCTGAGGCCATCGAGCCTGCGCAACTATGCAAGCGCGCCTTGCTGGTAAGGCTGTGTTCGCGTGTTGCTGACGACGGGCTGCGCGTCCCTTGATCCAGCGCTGCAAGCAGCGCAGCCGCCCGGGCGTCAGAGTCGGCCCGGCCGACTGCATTCTGCAGCCGTGACATGCGGATGGCAGACCCCCCGCCGCTCAGGCCCGCCCATGCCGCGGGCTCGGCGGGGCACTCAGACAGCCCCGGGATGCTTGGCCACTGCTGGCGCAACTCTTCGAGAGTGTGGCGCATGGCGACGCCCGCATCGCCACGGAACGGCAGGCCTCGATCCGTCCCTTCTGCGAGGGCTGCATGGGCGAGTGCAGCGGACGACAGGCGAGCAGCGTCGGCGATGGGTTGGGTGAACCTGCGTAGGCCCATGCCGCCGTGGCGGTGGGGAAGCAGGGCTTGCAGGCACTGTGCATCCGTAAGGCTGGTCACATCCAGAATGTCGCCGAGGCCCTTCAGCAGCGCTGTCTCCACTTGGTGCAGCGGCTGCTCCAGAAACCGCCACTGCGTGCTGCGCAACAAATGGGATTCTCTATGCTGCAGGCAGTTGTGCATGACAAGCCATTTCACCTGAGGGGACAGTGGCAGTGCGGTCAGCTTCGCAATCTGCGCGCGAGTGGCTGCGCAGCGGCGGGAGACATGTGCTGTGACGAACTCATCGCTACCCAGCGGGGTGCCGCACACCACGATGCCGTCCGGGGCGACGCGCGCACCGAGCAAGGCGGCGACATGCGCAGCTGTGTCCGTGTCCTCGCAGTAGACGCTAGTCTTCTGCGGCTGGCACGGGTGCCTACCCATGATCAGTGCTGCGCCGGCGGCGACATCTTGCGGCCGTCCTTGCAGGTACGTGTCATCGTGGCATGCCGTGACCAGCGCTCCGCCGCTGACCTCGCTCGCTGCTCGCAGAGTCGGCTGATACGTCAGATTGAAGAGGAACGGCCCCATCGTGTCGCCCTGTCGCACGCCGGTCTCGCTCCACAGCACTTCATGTGCGCCGTCCGGGCGCCGCAGAAGCAGCGCCGATGCCTGTTGGTATGACATCCGCACGAATGGCAAGAGACCCGGGGCGTGCTGTGCAACGGCTGCCAGCATGGCGGTCCGATCGCACAGATTGGAGGCATTGCGGAGGTCCACTTGGACGGTCACAACATCGGGGTCATGAAAGTCAGGATACAGCGCATGGCCTGGGATCTCAGCACCCCCAGAGATGCCGACACCGGCCTGCAGCGGGGCAAACAGGCTGGCTGCATCCGGCAGCGTCGCCAGCGCGCAGATGCCCGCCAGGCGCATCAGCGACTCACCGATTGCGATGGGCCTGACGCCGCCTGCCGTCTTGGCGAGGGCGATCAGTCGGCTGGCTTGGAGGAGAGCCGTGTGGGGGATGCTCCCCGACAGGAGGTCATTGACAAAATGGCGCAGCGCGGCGCGGATGCGTGGGTCATGTAGTGCCACGGCGCGGATGTGCTCGTTTGTCCACCCACTGGGCCCTGCTGCCGTGCCCCGCGACAGGTTCAGCACGATCTGATGGAATTGTTCCTCCCCGATCACTGCGGCGGGAGGCGGGAGGTCAGCGGTGTGCGGCAGAACGGGCGGGGGGGCAGACGGGTGCAGCTCCCGCAACGCTGCTATAGTGGCCGCATCAACGGCTGCCAGCGGGCTGCTGTCCAGGCAGCGGGCCGCGCGCCCGTCATTGCCGTTGCGGCAGTGCCTATACATGCGCCCGGCCAGCTCATGGTCAGCCAGCAGCGCTGTCCGAGTGCGCTGGGGCTTCGCATCGGCGTCAGTCTCAGCCGGCGCGGCAGCACGTCCGCGTTTATGGAGGTCACGGATGCGCGCCAGGACCCGCCGGCGCTGCCCGCTGCCGCCGCGGTTGTCCCCAAGCAGCTCGGTAGGGAGCATCAATAGCTCAGTGATGTGCTGCTGCTTGCTCGCATCATGCTCGCGCTTGACGGCATCGTGGATGGCCTCCAGGCAGTCGGCCGCGGCCGCGGCAAAGACATCAGTGACCGACCTGGGGAGTTCTTGAGGCACCCTGACGTCGCGGTATGGCGTAGCCACGCCCGGAGAGGAAGCCTCCTCCACGGCTGGTGCGGTTGCCGCCGGCACCCCGGCGGAGTCTGTGCCGACGTCCTGCATGACGCTGTCGGCGGGCGCGGAGCCGATGCGCAGGCCGGATAGGCTTGACTCGGCCAGGCCCGATGGCGGCGCGGGCGGACGCGGCTGGGCGTTGAGGCTGGGCTGCGTGCCTTCAGGGGCGACCATGGCGTGGTTCCCTACGTGAGCAGGGCTGACTAGCGTGGCAGGCGCAGGCAGACCGGTGGACTCGGTCGGTGTTGGCCACGCACGCTGGCCGTTGCCGGCAGCGGTGTCATGCATGACATCTGGTGCCGCAGTGGGGGTCGCGGCGGTCGGGCTGGCAACTGCGCCGGCGTCATGCATGATAGCATCACATGGGGGCGGGGCAGGCGACGGCGGGACGTCACCTGGAGGTTGACGGCCGCCTGCCGACCCGCCGTTCCCGTGGTACTCGCCATTCACGGCCAGGAGGTGCTGTGCGAGGCGGCTGGCGGGCGGCAGGCTATGTGGCCGGACATTGCTTCCCCTCCCATCTGCAGCCGGTGCTGACGCAGGCCCCGAGGCGGCCTCGCGGGGTACCAGGCCGCAGCGTGTGACCGACTGCGAGCGGGGACGGGCTGTCGAGTGCGGAGTGACGGGCGCCGGTTGTGCCGGAGGCTGGGTGCGGCGGTGAGCAGGCTGTGCGGGGCCAAGGCTGCACTGTGCTGTGGGGTGCCCTGCAGTGCTATTGCTGCGCCGTTGGGGGTTCGACGGGCACCGTTTCTCGTGTGCGCCCAGGCCGAGCCGCGAGTACACTTTCGCACAGAAGTGACACGTGGCTCCGTTCAGCTGGGCGAGGTCTGCTGTCGAGAACGTGTGACCAGCGTGCTGCCTGCGGCAGTGCTGCAGTAGCTGCTGCGGCGACCCGAACAGAGTGCCGCAGCATGGGCACGGCTTGCGCGGAATCACAGCGGACGATTTGCTGATTCGATGCTGAGTGGGTTGGACCGCCGTCCAACGCTTGCGCGGATCCATGGCCAGATCGCGCAAGCCAGAAAGTGGTGCTGTGCACCTGGTGCAGGCGCACCCACAGAAGGAGTAGGCTCAGGCGCTGGGGATCCTGTCGTCGAGACTACGAGCGCCTAGTTGTATGCAGTATATTGACCTACTTGCGAGGGCTATGCGCGTGCTGCGCGCTCGGAAGGCTGGCAGGCGCGCGCTGCTACGCGGGCAGCCTTCACCGCAGTGCCAACTGAGCAGCGCAGAGCTCAGCCGGCGAAGAGACTATCAATACTGACAGAAATCGTTGTGCCAGTCCAAGGTGCAATTGTGTGGCTGTGTGTTGGCCAAGAATGTGCAACCAGAGCCACTGCACCTGCCAACAGTTCGCTGACTTCTCATGCGCTGCACATGGGCTACAGAGACTACGGCAATTGGCAGCTAGTACATAGAAGGCTTGCAGCACGTGCATTGAGTGTTTTGCAGGCTGGTTGGAACTATTGTCGAAGTGCAAGCGATCCAGCACAGGTGGCCTGTAAAGATGAGCCTGACACTCAGTAGACTATGACAACAGTGACGACACAGATTATGTGAGAGAACGGGTGTGAGACCCCGCTCAGCGCAAGGTAGAGTGTTTTTGCGTTTAGATGTTGTTTGCTATACAATGCAGCTGCAAGCTGGCCCCCATGACATAGGTTCACAGTCCTAATCGACAGCATGTATTATGCAGGATTCGATTAGACGGACGCAAGAGTTTTAAATGATTCATATTGAGTCCTGATGGTGGATATCGCGATGACTTGGGCCATTTTACCTCAGCAGTTGCATCGCAGCCCGACGTGCTCGGTTGCACAACACGACAGTTGATCGCTAGCATGATGACATTGACAGAAGATACTATAAAAGTGATCATGCAGCTAGAATTGAGTGATTGCAGTGCGTTCACGGCATGTACTGCGCACCGCGACTTTCGCCCGCATCGTCGCGTGCCCTCATACCCCATGCAACCGAGCCTGTCACGCTCGGATACGAGGAATGCGGGAGACGGCTCCTGACGAATAAAGACAGCAGTGCGACTACAGCTGCATGATTTAGCATATGATAATATGTTGTTGCTTTCTGCGTCGCGAAAGTGGGGTCTGCTTTGCTTTCCGCGCGACGCTGGCACAAGTGTGTACCAGCGCGCATTAGAGACGTACGCACATTAGGCAGCCGATCAGGGGTCTCTAACGGATAAAAGAGCGCAGACACACCTATACATGTCCATTTGTCTTATTGCGATCGTGCTTCCATGTGTTAAGTGTTGTCAGGAAGCGTCGGGAGCCGTGCACGCGTGTGCTGGCAGCCCACATTCAAGCCCATTGACGGAACAAGGCAACACGGATCCGCAAACAGCCGGCTGCATGGAGACTAGTACGATCCATTGGTATTGTGGCAGCCGTGTATGAAGTCCGTGCGCTGCGTAGGGGCCGGAGCCCGCATGCATATGTCGCGAACACGGACAGCAAGCAGTGTTCCATTGATAGTATAATAGAGGCACGCAGTACCGACCTCGAAACAGTCCCTTAGCACCTTATGAATGGAATACGTGCGGATTCCAGCTGAATAATTCCAAATATGCGCAACCACACGAGAGTGAAGATGGTCGAGAGCTTTCTACCTCAGCTACGCTAGCGTACGCATGCTCGGCACGCTGCGCTCGTCATCCGCTAGGCGGACACAGACAGCACTGGTAGATTTTTATTTCTGGAATCAGCTGCTTCGCGAGAGTTGCGGCAGTTGGCGCGCGCTGTGACGCCTGCGCCTGCTTTGTACCAGCGGTACCGGCAGTCGCAGCGGCTTTGCTCCGCACACCTCCTCACCTCGCAGCGCTGCAGCGCAGACACTGTACATTAGGCATACTTATTTTTGCTCTCGGCCACGGGGCCTGGGCCTGGCCCTAGGCCTCGCACTTTCTGCGGGTGCGCGTGCACCAGCCACTTCGCGCCAGCGCAGCGTACTCACGCCCGAAGGCCCCAGCCTCGCTCCCACAGCATAGCACTACAATGAACGAGGACCTGCATGTGCCTTGCCCCGCGTGCCCTCGCCGCTTCCGCGCCGCCGGCGATCTGCTTGCCCACTGCCGGGGCTGCCACCCGAAGTACAAGTTCACTGAGGACCAACAACGGGCATACAGCTGCTACCACTGCGAGGCATGCAAGCTGCCCTTCTCGAGATACAACGATCTGGAGGGCCACAGGCATGCAGCAAATTGTCGCGGCGTACCAGCGGACTCCCGCGCCCCCACTCCCGCTCGCACCCGGTACAACGGCCGCACGTGCACGCCCACCAACACTGGCCGTGGCCGCTCGCGCTCACGACGGCGGACACCGCCGTACATGAGGGAGCCACTGACGCAGGCCCAGCCCTCACACGTCAATGTTGACCTGGCGGGACGACACACAGCCAGTTCGCAACCGCCGCAGGGAGGCTCCGGTTTGGTGTGCCGAACGCCCACCCCTGCGGCTGCGGCGGGCGCCGGCTCGACTGCGCCTCGGCCGCAAAGCCAGCCACCCGCCCGCACCGATTTGACCAAATCGTGCTGTCTGACATCGGTAGATGAGCACCACAGACTTGACGGCGGGCTGGCTGGTGGCCAACAACCTCCAGGTGACGTCCCGTCACCACTGTCCCCCGGAGCCACACTGCATGATAGCGAGGTGCACGACCAACGCACTGAGCCGCGCAGCGCCCGGCCGTCCGCAGGCGTTGCCACCTCACGTGCAGTCGTGCATTCACCTCGCCGTGTGGCCCATGCGTGTGACAACAGGACAGCTATCGCAGCACCTACGCCAGTCGTGGCTGCACACGCAGGGACCAACCATGGGACGTCCCCGACCGACGCGCCTGCCCCCATTTGCCGCGCGCCGGCTCGCCGCCATGCCACTCCCCCTCGACCCTCCCAAGCGCCCCGCCCCCCCCCCCCAGCCAGCGCGGCGTCCTCCCGGACGTCTCCCGCACCACCATTAGCGCTGGCCCACTGGTTGACTCCCACATGCGCGATCTGACGGAAGCAGACCTCGTCAGCGACACCCAGGTGGATCCAAAGCCAGCCTCAGACGCGCCGCCATCACTGGAGGCCCCCTACCCGGACGTGCGGATCCCTCAGGGTGTGCCGAACGAATGCAGATCCAGCTGGGCCGACGTTGTGGCCACAACGCTGGAACGTACCGCCGATGCGGCCGAGCGCGGTCACCGGCCCAATGTAGAGACGGAGCTCAGGCTCCTACTCCTGCTGCCCAGCCAGGCCCTCGGCAACACTGGCGCAAGCAGGGGGCGCGCCAGGCGAGTCAATGCCCGCGTGCGCGAGATCCGGAAGCGGACCAGGGAGCAGATGTTGCTTGACACCGCTGAACATAGCGACCCCAGCCGCACTCGCACAGAAGTTGTGGCGGACATCGCAATGGCAGGGCGCATGCACCGACATGCATGCAACGGCAATGTTGGCCGCGCTGCGCGCTGCTTGGACAGCAGCCCCATCGTTCCCATCGACCAAAACTCACTGCCACGCTTGCGAGCGCTGCACCCACCCGCGCTACCTCCAAAGCGCGCAGCGCAGCCTATCCCAGCCGGCAGCCGCTCAACGGAAGTCTCAGCGGCGCGGATTGAGGCCATCCTGCGGAACCTGACACAGGGCTCAGCGGCCGGCCCCAGCGGGTGGACATACAAGCACGTCCGCAGCGCCGGGCTGTATAACGAGCGCACGGGCGAGGCCATGCGCCGCTTCGTCAACCTCCTGCTGTCGGGCACCATCCCCCACTCCGACCTGCTGCTCGCCAGCCGCCTGATCGCCATCGCCAAACCGAACGGCAGCGTTCGCCCGATCGCTGTCGGCGAAGTATTCATGCGCCTCGCCGGTATCTGCGCGCTAGCGTGCGTCCCAGAAGCGCCGTCTAGCTTGCCCCGCACCAGATTGGGGTCGGTGTTCGCGGCGGCCCTGAGATTCCGAGCCACGCGCTGGCCCCGGACTTCTCAGATGCGGAGACGGTCACAGTGCAGCTCGATCTCGAGAACGCGTTCTGACGTAATTCAGTGGACCGCGGCCTAAGGCCTGTGGGATCCTAAGCATGTCGTAGTCATGCGCAGAGGTTGGCGCTGTCACATACCTGGTTGTCTTAGGTATCTGTCCGTGACAGCGCCTGTACCTTCAGTGGAGGATGAATGCACGTGAGACTTTGGACAGTAGAAGAGAGAGAGAGAGAGAGTGATTACACTACGATCTGTAGAGCCTATATAAGCGTTCAATCAACGTCTCATACGGATACGATCAGAATCAATGTCTGCGGCACGCAATCTTGCATGCATTGCTCGTGCATATGGTCAGCCATCGGTGCATGGCTGCCCCATAGCCACTCCGGATCAGCACCGTGATTCCCCGCATACATGGTCACCGTAGTCCTGTGCATGGCTGGGTCACGACACTCAAACCACAACAAGTATGGCACAATCTCTATGACATTCACATTTCTCATATGCTGTGCCACAAATTCCAATTCTCTCCTAGCAACCAACTTCTCACACAGCTCATTCAGGCTCAGCGCATGCGCTGCAGCCTTCCTGACTCTCACCTGCTTAGCCCGCTGCTGCGCGTTCGTGGACCATGGCTCAGAGCTGGTGGCAACAAGCCTATCCTCCAGCTTCTGCTTCGCCTCCTTCCGCCTCACACCCTCTAGTGCTGTGCTCGGCGTCAGGTTGTGTGCATGGTTCACGCACATGTATGCCTCCGGCCATAGGAATGCAGGCATTGCTGTCTGCAGCAGGCTCGCCCGCACTAACGTGTTCAGAACACCGATCTTTCGTTCTACCAACCTATTTGACTAATGTTGGGCGTTGTCAGTGAACGTGTGTACTATCCCTCGCCACTCAAGGTACTGAGCCAGCTGACTCGAGCTGAACTCACCTCCTTGGTCCGTGTGCAGCCTACGCACCCCTACCTCCTTGTCATAGACAATCTGAGTGCGGATGCGTTCTATCAGAAGACATATCATCTCCGCAGCACCGCTTTTCGACTTCAGCGGGATCACATGTGAGTACCTGCTGTACTCATCCACTACTACCAGGATGTGGTTCATTCCTCCTATGCCTACTGGCTTAATCTGTCCAGCCAGATCCGCATGCAGCACTTCTCCAGCATACGTGGCATTCTCTGTCACTTTACCCCCATGCTGTGCTCTGTCACCACTTCTCTGTTCCGCCACGTGGCAACCATGACACTCAAGTGCTACTCCCGCAGGTTTAGGCAGCTTGAGGTCATACAGGTCTGGATTATCTGTCATCAGTTTGAGAATCCGGTTGCTAGCATGGTGAAACGAGATGTGCAACTGGAATGCTGGGTCGAGTTGGAAAGAAGATCTCTGACCAATGGGTACACCATCTACTGCAGCGACTCTCGCCTGCTCACCAATCCATTTCCTATTTCTGTGGAAAAGATTGTTAGCACTGGTCCAGTCTATCCCTGAATCTACAAGGCGCAGCTCCCACATTGGTCTGCCTGTCCCGCAATACCAGCTCAGTGTGGGGTTATCCTCACTATCAACTCCCTGCTCACAATTGCCCACAAACGTCTGGGCCTGGTCATAGAAGCCAGGCATTTCTACTGTATTTGCCTTGCCTGTGTGCAAGTATATGTTCGACCGCTTCAGCACAGTCGTTGATAGGATGTTTATCGGGCTGGCTGGCAGCCAGTAAACATGATCTAGCTCAATTTCCACAGGCACCAGCTCGCCCTGTACTGTCACGTACTACCCCACATTCGCCCTGATAGTGCCCATGCCATATATCTTAAGCCTGCCCTGGTCTAAGGGCTGGCACTCTGTGATATCTGGTGGCTTGATCTCACTGAACATGCTATAGTCAAAGCAAATGTTCAGGTCAGACCCGCTATCCACCAGAAACGTGTATGGCATGTTGGGCGATGGCCCATCAGCACACTCAGCTCGCAGTTCCGCTAGGTCTACCACTGCCACCTGAGGGCCCCCGCGGCCTCTGCCACGGCCTCGCCCTGCAGCTGCTTGTTTCTGTAAGAACTGCTTGACCTCTGCGGAGAGCAAAGGGCAATCTTTCTGCAGATGGCCAGGCTTATCACAATTGAAGCACTTGCGCTTATCTACTCCCCCTGCTCCCACTGCGGCAACCTCTGGGGGTGTACCGTGGCGACCACCGTGGCGTCCACCACGATACCCTCGTCCCCCAAATCTCTGCTGACCACCGCGATCATCCCGTGGGAATCGCGATGGGGCAGACTGGCTGCTATTCTGAGCATGCGTCAGCAGCGTAGACACTATCTGCTGCACTGGCAGTTGCTGCAGCATCGGCTGCAGCAGTGCATAATCTTTGTCCACTGCCAGTAGCCTAGAGCGGTATAGCTGATCAGGCACAGCTTCTCCCAGACCCCTCATCTGGTTCACTATACCAACTACCTCGTTGACATGTTTCTCTAGTGGCTTTCCCGCCTGTCTGGCACCACTGAGCTGTTGGTATAGCTTCTGTATTTCTACCTCGACAGAAGGCATGTACTTGGCATGCAGCAGTGCCCACATCTCATGGACAAAACTGCAGTCTGACACGAAATCCCTATCCTCCTTTGGTAATGTTACGAATAGCCAATGCTTGACTGACTCATGAGCCTGGCTATTCTGTGCCAGTGGATCATTTACTAGCAGGCTACTTTCCCCCACCATGTTTGCCCAACTCTCTACCTCTTTCTTGAACACCCGAAAGTGATCATATCTGTGGTTCCATACCGGGAACTTGTGCTTTTCTACTAGCGACTTTCCCAGCATAGACTTAGGCATTACGAGCGATAGCGCGCTCGCGAGAGTTGCAACATCGATAGACCCGGCTGTTGCTGCCGCCCCGGATGACATCGCAGCCTGCGAAGGCTGCGGTATCGGAGGTGGTATCTGCTGCGCTGCCCATGCTGTCTGGGCAACGTGTGGCACTTCCTGCGCTCCGCGCACCGCTGCCTGAGCACCAGCATTCCCCGTAGGATCAGCGTTGCCCGGCATGGCGGCCTGTAGAGGGTTTACACTGAGATACCCGTAGGTCCCAGCGTCTTGTCCTTCCCCGTGGGGCATGAACTGACCCTCCGCGGCCTGCTCGCGGCGCACTGTGGAACGCATGTAATGGTGCGGAAGGTTAGCTTTACGCTCTCCTCCCTCCACACCGCCAGAACCGATAGATCCTTGGCGAGATGCCATTGAATCGTTTCGGAGTGGTGGTGTCCTGCAACATGACCACCATATGTCGCAGGAAACGCAGACCCGTAGGCCTCTTTGCGAGACCAGCACACAAGCATAATGCAGCTCCGCCGTAGCATTCTGCATTAGCTTTTCTAGTCTCTCTACGGTCGGCTATACACTAGAGCGGTGTAGCACACTCATCGGAGTGTGCAGCCGTAACCGCAGGTTCCCCCTGGACTCTACCGCATGCTAATAGACATCACAAGAATACCCACAATCATCACCGATACCATGACGTAATTCAGTGGACCGCGGCCTAAGGCCTGTGGGATCCTGTGCATGTCGTAGTCATGCGCAGGGGTTGGCGCTGTCACATACCTTGTTGTCTTAGGTATCTGTCCGTGACAGCGCCTGTACCTTCAGTGGAGGATGAATGCACGTGAGACTTTGGACAGTAGAAGAGAGAGAGAGTGATTACACTACGATCTGTAGAGCCTATATAAGCGTTCTATCAACGTCTCATACGGATACGATCAGAATCAATGTCTGCTGGCACGCAATCTTGCATGCATTGCTCGTGCATATGGTCAGCCATCAGTGCATGGCTGCCCCATAGCCACTCCGGATCAGCACCGTGAATCCCCGCATACATGGTCACCGTAGTCCTGTGTATGCCACCATGCATAGTCACCGTAGTCCTGTGCATGGCTGGATCACGACACGTTCAACCTGATTGACCGCGAGACCATCATCGCGGAGATTGACGCGCAACTCCCCGCCCTGGCCGCATTCGCACGCATGGCGTATGGATCGCCATCACCGCTGCTGGCACGTCAGCAAGACGGGTCGAACGCGGGTTTGTGGAGTGCATCTGGCGTGAAGCAAGGCGACCCTATCGGCCCCCTCTACTTCGCCATCGCGTTCCGGCCCACGCTATTAGCGGCGCAAGAAGCGGCCCCTGACACGTTAGCCATCGCGTGCCACGATGACCTCGCGGTGTTGGGCACGGTCGAGCAAGTGGTCGCCATGGGTCGAGTTGTGCAATCCCAACACCAGTGCAACAAGCAGAAGACGCTCGTCCACTGCACCGATCCCGCCAAGGCCTCGCACGCAGACGCCTGCCTAGGCTCCACGGTCGCCACTGACGGCATGGTCGCATGTGGCGCGCCACTGGGCACCCGTGCCTATGTGGAGGCGTATGTGTGCCGTAGATGCAAACGCACCGTCGAGCTCATGCAAAAGCTGGCAGGCCTCCCGCTGGCGGCCCAGACACGGTGGGGTGTCCTCTTCCAGTGCCTGCAACATCGCGAAGCACACCTGCTGCGCAATACCGACCGGGCCCACCTCGAACAGCCGCTAATGGGCGTCGAGAACGCCAGCATACACGCCATGTGCCGCATCATCGAAACGCAACAGCTCACCGACCTACAGCGTGAGCAGGCCTTGCTCCCTCATAGACATGGCGGCATGGGTCTGCGACACTACACAGCCGACGTTGCTGACGCCGCGCGCCTCGCGTCGGCAGCAGTTGCGCACGCGGTGCTCGCGGACGGCATTGACGGCGGCAAGCCGGTCCGCGGCGACGCTACGGTCCAGCACCAGGCCCGCCTCGCACGCTTGCGGAAGGCATGGCCGGCCGTGCAGGGAATATCAGACAGCCCGACCCCAGCCGACGCCTGGGCGTCCGACGCTGGCTCGAAGCTGCGCATGACGCAGCTCCAGAGCGCGCTCAGCCGGGCGGAGGCCGACGCGCGCTGGACCGCCACGCACGACTATCTCGAGACCCTGAAGCACGATCCGAATCCCCAATCGGCGGAGACGGCGTGCGCTGATCCTGCTCGCCTCCTCAGCTGCTCTGGCTCGCTGGCCTCGGCGTTCCTCACTGCCTGCCCCGGCCCGGTGACGGGCCTGACCGACCATGAATTCCAAGTGGCTGTGCTGCTGCGGCTGGGTGAGCCGCTGCTACCCGTCCTGGAGTCGGATGAGGCCTGCCCCTGCGGCCGCGTGGCTGCGTCCGGTACGCACAGTGTCATATGCGGACAGCTATGTGCAAGTTCAGTCCTAAAGCACGACCTCATCACCGTGGCTTGGAGGCGGGTGCTCATGCGCGCGTCGCTCGTTTCATCGCTTGAGCCGCACGTTGGCAAGCTCCCCGGGGGCACACGCGTGCTCCCCCTCCGCGGCAGCCGGCAGTCGCCACCAGCCGCGCCGCCGGCGGACTTTACGCGCCCGCCGGCTGCGCCGTCTGCGAGTGCACCGGCCGCGCCGTGTCAGCAAGACCCGCCGCCGCCACCGCCACCGCCGCCGTCACCGCCGTCGCCGCCGCCGCCACCGGACCCCCCAGCCGATGCCGCGCCGGTCCAGCCCCCACCCCATCTCTCGCAGGCCCCCAGGCTTCGGACGTGCCCCACACCCCTCATGGCACCCAAGCCCCGGCTCCTGCCTGCCTTACCCTTACTGCCGCTACCGCCCCCCCCCCCCCCCCGCCGCGGCCCACGCCCCGACGCGCGACGCGCCCCCCGCCCCTGACCGAGAGGCAGCGCCCCCTGCCACACCCCCGCTGCCCCGATCGCAGAGGCCTCCGCAGCGCGGCGATCTCTTGGCATTCCTCACCACGCGCATGGCGCTGCTGGACGTGAAGGTGATGCACCCGCTTGCCAGGTCGCATGTGCAAGGTGCGTCACGTGAGGCTGGCGCGACCGCCGAGAAGGGCGAACGGCAAAAGCGCGAGAAATACGTCGCTGTCACAGGTGCCGCCCAGTTCATCCCGCTCGTGCATGAGACTTATGGCAGGGTTGAAAGGGACGCGTACCGCTTCCTCCAGACGGTCGTGGAGGTAGCCGCGGGACACGGCGAGGTGTCAAAGCGTACTTCCCTGCTCAATGCCATGCTCGACCTGTCCAAAACATTGTGCCGCGCGTTAGCACCCAGCCCGCGCGGCCGCGCCCCTCCGTGCTAGACTGGTCGGACGGGCGCTGCTGCCGGGCCTTCCTGTCCACACAGACGGCCTGCCGGCGCAGACTTGCCATCGCGCGTAGGTTTGCGTCGTGCCCCCCCCCCCCCCCCCCCTCCTCCCGTCCCTCCTCTTCCCCCCCTCCTCCCAGCACACGTCCACCGTTCCTCCTCTGCCCCCCTTCCCGGACACCGCTCGTGCTGCCGGGCTGGCTGTGGCTGCAGCTCCTGGGACCGGTGCCTCGCTGCCTCGGAGATTACCGTAGCGCGCGCCGGCGCGCCCGTGCAGACTGCTATTGTTGAGGCGGCGACCGCTTGTGGGCTCGCCGAGTGATGACTGTGTGTTTGGTGTGCGCGTGGGCTGCGTGGTACTGCATGGTGTGTGAGTGTCTGCTTTTGAACTGGCGCTAGTTCGTTCTTTCATTTGCACGTGCGGCGCGTGGTCTTAGTGCTTACGGTGGCCGGTCTGTCTGTTTGCTTGTTGCCTAGTCTGTTGCCTCGGCGCTGCTGAGTCCTAGATCTATCACTGTGTAACACACTGCGCGTGCGTGTCATGCAGGTGTTACGCCGCCTTAATTGCTGGCCGTCCCGCGCAACATGGGCGTGTGACCCTGAGCATGAGATCCTTCAGGGCAATGCCGTGGCAGCGCATCCTTTTTCACTTTGAAGCGGTCATTCCGCCAGCAATTCCGCGACTTTGCCTGTAGTGGCGAAGCATCCCGTAGTCTTGTTCATGCTTACCCGCACCGCTGTCCTTACATCATCATCCTTACAAGACCGATGTACTTGACCCCTGCAAAGGCAGACGAGATCCGCTGCAATGTGCAGCTCGTGTGTCTCATTAATCAATTCATTCATGTTTCTGTCTCTGTACTTGCAGCTGCACAGCCGCGTGCGGAAGCGCGCTGTGGTAATCTGCCAGCACGCCAGGACTGATGCTCCTTGGCGAAGGGATTGCCGGGAAGGGCATCCACAAAGGTATGGAGAGCTTGGAGATTCGGCGACCGAGTCAACACAGTGGCCGTCCAATCTTTGTCGTTCTGATTCAGTGCCCAGTGTCCAAGTCGCACCCAACTGAGTTGAAGGCAGTGGTACTTCAGACCGAAGAACATGACAGCAACTCATTGCAGACCACGCGCAGCTGGCGGGGATGTTTGAGTATCTTCTACGTCCCTGCTGACTGTGCTATTCTGTTAGTGGGCAGCCCACCAGAGTCACGCCAGAATTAGGGGTACAGAGTGTGGCGCATGAGTGGAAGCAGGCAAACACATGGCTGGCCAGCATACTGAGTACCCACAACTTGGAGCAGCAGCTCATTTGCCCCAACCTCAATGGCACGCCAGCTGCAGGGCCGTGGGACGAGTCCAACTGCTTAAGGGCCGTCAACGTCCCTGAGTAGACGCGCAGGCTGCAGAGAGTGTTTTGGGGGATACGGAGAGTGTTCTGGGGAATGACTGCGCATGCATTTACGTGTTGTGAGTACCTGAGACCATGATCCATGGTATCCCCAAAATGGGACTTCCTGTCCCCACGGACGGCCTGCCGGCGCTGACAGGCCATCACGCATAGGCTTGCATCGTGCCCCCCCCCCCCCCCCCCTTTCACCCATTTCGCCCTGCAGCCCCCCCCCCCCCCCCCCCCGCACCCGTCCCCCCTCCTCCCTCCCTCCTCCCTCCTCCCAGCGCACGTCCGCCGTTTCTGCTCTGGCCCCCCTTCCGGGACACCGCTCGTGCTGCCGGGCGGGCTGTGGCTGCAGCTCCTCGGGCCGGTGCGGGTGGCGGGTGGCCGTAGTGCGCGCCGGCGCGCCTGTGCAAACTGCAAGTGTTGAGTCGGCGACCGCTTGTTCGTCCTGCACGTGCTGACTGTGTGTTTGGTGTGCGCGTCGGCTGCGTGGTACTGCGCGGTGTGCGAGTGTCTGCTTTCAAGCTGGCGATAGTTCGTTCTGGCATTTGCTCGTGCGGCGCGTGGCCTTGGTGCTTACAGTGGCCGGTCTGTCTGCTTGTTGCCTGGTCTGTTGCCTCGGCGCTGCTGAGTCCTAGATCTATCACAGTGTAACACACAATGGTGTGGATGGGGCTGGTGAACTGAATTTGATACATGGGTCCACCTACAGCTGCCACTGCGCGCCCCCCACCCCCCCTTCCCCTGGTCGTCCAATGCTGTTGCACAGTCTGCACCATCTGATATCCGATGGTGATATCACCGCCTGTGCACCATGGCCATGGCAGCCCACTAAATTTGCCACTGGTCGTATCCACTGGCTATTGGAAAGCACACAAGAAGAAAAAACCATAAAATAAAACAAATCGGGCTTCACGCCAAACTTAATTTAAACGGACATCGGCCATGAGAAGGCACACATGTACACACGGTACGTACCGGCTTGCATATCCAGGTGCGTGTTGCTGCAGTGTAGCTGCTTGCTTTCGGCCGCCTGCTGCGGTGCGGTTACTCGCCAGCTTGATTGCTTGGACACGAGGACATCTGCCGCGCGTGGTGGGCTCGCACAGTCGTACAGACCTAGGCTGCTAACGAGTGGCGTCAAGTGCGCCGCATAAATGGTTTAAAACATCTGCCCGGTCCCAGGCTGGGCCAAGCTCGCTCTCCAGCAAAGCTCCTGAGCACGGAGCACGCGCTAGACATAATTGTGTGTTGCAGCGGCCAAACATTGCGTGCTATTGCGTACTAGTAGCTACAACGAAGGAATGTCTGGAAATGCTCCTGCGGCAAGCCGTTTATAGATCCGATTCACATCCGCATGCTCTGGATATCGATCTTGGCACCGGCAACGTGTTCCCGCCACCCGCAATAGTGATCGGTGCGACTCATGTCCAAGAATTGCTCCCGTCTGTTGCAGAATAGACGCGAATGCGCACTGCAGTGCCATCGGAACGCAGCGCCCCTGCTGGGCGAACTGAGACATGCAATGTTGAGTACTAGCAGCTGGCCTGCTAGGATTGCTGCTTGGCATATGCATGTGCCACACAGCATGGATTCTTCCTCTCGCAACGGGTTATGCCATTGACGGTGGCTCGTGAAAGTTTTACTGCACCTCCACTGAAAAGTGGCGTTCGAGACGCGTCTGTCTATCGGAAGGGGGGGTGTGCACTCAGCCCTGTGGCACGTCTAGTGTTCACGCGGACACCCGGGACCACCCAGTTGATAAACAAATTCGGGACGCCCATAGGGCATATATACATGCTCCGGGACTGCCTGTGTTACACGGAGATGAAAGCAACAGCCCGGCAGCGAGGGCAACAGCAGGAAAGCAGACGGCCAACGCCCCCCCCCCCCCCCCCCCCCCCCCCCCCCCCGACTGCCTGTGGGGGTTTGTGGAAAGCGTGTCGATTTCCCCGAGAATTGGGCAAGTTTTCGGCGAAAAGTGCTATTTTCCCCGGTGGTCGTCAACGTGCCGTTATTTCGATCCCAAACCAATCCCGATGGTCCCAAAGCACACACAACACGTCAGGAACACTATGCACTGACCCCCGTTGGTGTAATATTACACGGAGATGAACGAAAGAGCCCGGCAGCGAGGGCAACAGCAGGAAGGTAGACGGCCAAAACCCCCTGAAAGCAGACTACAGCAACAAGCAACAATTGCCTCAGGTGAAAAGCCACAACGAACCGACACTGCCGACACAACCACACCCATGCATCCACGCATCCGCGATACCCGTGCCATGGCCATGAGATGTATCGTTCACCTGTCCAACTGGGCAACACATTACATCACCAACGGGAAATTTCTAGATCAACTAGTGTCGATCGATCTTGCCGCGTGCGCGCCTGCATGGAGGCATGTCGTGGCTGTGCCAGCCCGCCAGCGTTCGTGTGTGCGTGTGTGTAAACAACAACTATTTGTTTTCTGCGTACGCATATATATGTAGCTCAAACTTGTGACTGCGAATTCCTGCAAAGTCGGCGTTTCCAACACCGTTCTGCTTTCACGTCGTGGCACCTGATCAACAAGGCGAGCATTTGACGGATCGGTGTTTGCAACAGTATTTGCTATGGAGAGTTCGATGGCCCGTGGTGCGGAAGAAGCAGAAGACCGGTTTCGTCAAACGCTAGTTTTACACGGAGACGAACGCAATAGCCCGGCAGCGAGGGCAACAGCAGGAAAGTAGACGGCGAAAACCCCCGGAAGCAGACAACAGCTACAAGCAACAACTGTCTCAGGTGAAAAGCCACAACGAACTGACACAGCCGACACATTGCTTGTTGCCTGGTCTGTTGCCTCGGCGCTGCTGAGTCCTAGATCTATCACTGTGTAACACAACCACACGCTAGTGTTGGCTAGAGGTGTCAGCGTTGCCAGCGCCTTGCATCGCCCAAACACATCCAACTCGCGGTCTGATAAAAGTATCTCCAGCCAGGTTCCTTATACTTCAGTGCGGACTGCGTGGACTGGTGCCTCGGCGCTGCTGGGTCCTAGATCTAGTGCTGTGTAACACACTTCAGCAGCAGCTTGTCTGCCTGCTGCCTCCATACACTGTTGCATGCGTTCATCTCCGTGTAACACTGTTGCATGCATCGCAATGGAATCCCTGCGTGCTGGCTGCTGGCGAGGAGCTTGAAACTAGATCGCTCCAAGTGTATACACTTAGGTACGGTGTAGGTATGCAAGGTGTGCAAGCGTGCGCTGGCAGCACACCCTGAGGCTCTACACCCACGCCTGACAATCAGAGGGGTCTAGAGCACCGGAACAAGCTCCACTGAGGCCAACGTTCATCTACAGCTGTTTTACACACGGGAGGAATCATCTGTAAATGGGAACTGGACGCCGCCGTCCCCACAGTCGCCACACCCCGCAGCTTGCGTTTGCTGGCGCTGCCGCAGGACTGCTGTGGCTAGCCACAGCGCCACTGCACGCAGCTGGCAGTTACAGCGATCACGGCGCTTACGGCGATCGATCCCAGTCGTTTAACGGCCTGCCGGTATCAGCCGACTATGTCATAATCGGTGGCGGCACAGCCGGCAGCGCCGTTGCGGCGCGCCTCTGCGAAGCGCTTCCAGAGTCTTCTGTGGTCGTGCTGGAGCGAGCGGCGCCGCGAACACCCGAGCTGGACCTCCTAGTGGCATCATCACGGCTCGTTTTTGATGCCCGGTTTGACCCCGGGCTGACAGAGTCGTGGCTGAGCGAGCCGAACAATGCAGTGCTGCCGCCAGGGAAAAAGCTTGATGTGCTGACAGGGTTCACGCTTGGGGGCACAAGCTCCATCAATGCGGCGCAGTGGACAAAGCCGCCGCTGTCTCAGGTGGTCACCTGGGGATTCACTGGTGCGGACTCCACGAACGCCTGGAACTTCCACCAATCCGCTTGTATATATGTGAAGCCAGGCATCAGGCAGCCAGGCAGGTTCTGCACAACACAGGGCCTAGATCTATCACTGTGTAACGCAACACAGGGCCAGCCTTGTTTGTTGGCGTTTGTGGCTGCATGCATGTTAACAGCCATCTGTGCATGCATACGACCGTCTCTGCATGCATACGACCATCACTGCATGCATACGACCGTCACTGCATACGCAAACCAGATGTGCACAATTGCAGGCTTGACCGCAGACATGGCAGAGGAGCTTTATAGCAGAGCGGAGGCGCAATTGGGCGTCGCGGTCCCCCGGGAGGAAATTCAGTCCACATACCACCCACAGTATGCAGCAGCGGCGGCCGCCGCCGGCCTGCCGCCAGTTTCCGACCCACTGTCGCTGACGGAAACTGTCACAGGGTACTGGTATGTCCCGCTCGCAGTGACAGACCAGGGTGTCCAAATTGACTCGGCCACCGGGTATCTGATGCCAGCGCTGGAAGGCCCCTGCAGCCACAACCTGCGGCTGATCGAGTCGGCAACGGTGACGCAGATTTTAGTGGAGGGTGGCCGCGCAGTGGGGGTGGAGTATGAGTTAGAGGGGGAGGAGGGCTCCCCGCGAGTTGTGGCTGCGGTGCGGGAGGTGGTATGCAGTGCGGGGCCGTTCATGTCCCCGAAGCTGCTGCAGCTCAGCGGGATCGGCGCGGCGGAAGTCCTGGAGCCTCTAGGAGTGGAGGTCAAGGTGGACCTGCCAGTGGGTCAGGCGGCGCAGGTAGGCGCCCCTAATGCATGCACAACTACAGACATTTTGCACGCAGCACACTCTGGTACTGCGCCTGGTCTGCAAGTGGTACTCTCACACACAAAAGGCACGCGGTGGCTACAGGGGCGTGGGCAGTTTGCTGTTGCCGATATCTACACCGCCGTCCCACTGGCGCCGGAAAACAACTCGTCCCGCATCACGTCAGACGCTGCGCGTGCGCGCTTCCTCTCCGGCGGCGGTGGCCCCCTCGGCTTCCCCGTTGGCAGCGGCGTCGGCACCATTCGTGGTGTGGAGGCCTACCTGCTCAGCGTGTGGACGTTCAACGTTGAGGTCGCCGACATTCCCATCATGCTCTCCGCCTGCGTCATGAACTCGCAGTCGCGCGGCTCCGTCCTCCTGAACAGCACGGACCCCCGCGCGCCACCGCGGGTCGCCCTGAACCTTCTGGGAGACCCGCAGGACGCTGCGGACATGCTCAAGTGCGCACTGGACTTGAACGCGATCAACCGCGGCCTCGACGGCGTGCTGGGCCTGCAGACCACGCCGCCGCCGACGGAGCAGGCAGTGCGGGAGACCGCGGGCAACGCGCTGCACTTTGTGGGGGGCTGCCGGGTTTTGCAGGTGGTGGACGGGGAGTTCCGGGTGCGCGGCGTGGAGGGGCTGCGGGTGGTGGACGCGTCGGTGCTGCCAGAGCTGCCGCGCAATGCCGGGCCGATGGCATCGGTGTACATGCTCGCGGAGCACGCCGCAGCCGGGATGATCGCTGCTGCTAGCGCCTGAGGGACTAGGCTGCGCCATGCATTGCGGCCATACACGCACGAACCGGTCCGAGCTCCGTGCGGTCATCTACCCATTGACCGGTTGACAGTTCTGAGCCGGGTAGGGGTGTGCTCGTGGTCATGCCATGCAATGGAGACGCTGGCTCCGAGGTGTCCGGAATTTCATTGGAAATGAACTCACCAGGTCATTGGCACAGCTAAATCACGACTCGTCGTGCCACGTGGGTTTTCAGCATGCAGAGTGTCTCCACAGGTACTGAACAAAGAAGTATGCAAGAAGCCAGACCCTTTCTCAGGGTGGCATGCTTTTGACATATTCTGTGGGTTCCTTAGGTAGAACTTGATAGCCTCTCATCGGATTGATCGAGCTATGCAGCATGGGCATGCTATAAAGCTACCACTGTAGCACACACTCTGCTAGTGCAGCACACAATTTGCAAGTGCACAAAAGATGCCACTCAGTGTTACACAGTGATAGATCTAGGACTCAGCAGCGCCGAGGCAACAGACCAGGCAACAAGCAAACAGACAGACCGGCCACCGCAAGCACCAAGGCCACGCGCCGCACGAGCAAATGCCACAACGAACTAACGCCAGCGCGAAAACAGACACGCACACACCACGCAGTACCGGTACATAATGTGTGTACTGAACTTAATAGTACAGTACATAATGAGTGTACTGCCATTGAAGCAGGAGCTACACCGATGCGTGTAAATCCAGCTGGCTGTGCTGCATGACCTTGATAAAATTGATCTTTCCGTATTCCGATTAAGCTCTGCTCGTTAGCACTGGGTTCTTGCATGAATTGGCTCGACGCGGAGAGACGCATGCCATCGCCTACAGACGCAGCACCTGGAGATCGAGACTCTTAAGCCTGACAAAGTGCGTGTTCCACCAGCAGGCTTCGCTATCGTTTTCTGCACGCCCACTGTCATGTCACGCTTGGGATGCTGAAGCCGCGGTTCGTGTTCTCGAACGCTGCCATGGCAGCTTCACACCGGGTGGTTTCGAGTACGTCAAGACGAGCATGCGGCCACGAACGTGAAATGGGCAAACAAATGAAGTCACACAGTGACGCGAACAATTTCCACGCGAACTCGTTAATGGCGGAGCCCTGTAGCACTGCAGGCTCGTCATGCTTGTGATAGAATTCGAATCTCGGCCATGGCACTACGCCTCGCGGCCATCGAAGTGCTTCGCTGCTGGTGGTATCGCCATGTTACCCTCGCAAATGTGCTGCCACACTTTCAAGGTTGTGTTGCCGGGCTGGCTGTGGCCACGGCTCCTGGGACCGCTGCCTCGCGGACATGGCCGTAGCGCGCGCTGGCGCGCCCGTGCAGACTGCTAGTGACGAGTCGACGACCGCTTGTGGGCCCGGCGAGTGCTGGCTGTGTGTTTGGTGTGCGCGTGGCCTGCGTGGTGCTGCGTGGTGTTACACGGAGATGAACGCAATAGCCCGGCAGCGAGGGCAACGGAAGGAAAGTAGACGGCCAAAACTTAGGTACGGTGTAGGTATGCAAGGTGTGCAAGCGTGCGCTGGCAGCACACCCTGAGGCTCTACACCCACGCCTGACAATCAGAGGGGTCTAGAGCACCGGAACAAGCTCCACTGAGGCCAACGTTCATCTACAGCTGTTTTACACACGGGCGGAATCATCTGTAAATGGGAACTGGACGCCGCCGTCCCCACAGTCGCCACACCCCGCAGCTTGCGTTTGCTGGCGCTGCCGCAGGACTGCTGTGGCTAGCCACAGCGCCACTGCACGCAGCTGGCAGTTACAGCGATCACGGCGCTTACGGCGATCGATCCCAGTCGTTTAACGGCCTGCCGGTATCAGCCGACTATGTCATCATCGGTGGCGGCACAGCCGGCAGCGCCGTTGCGGCGCGCCTCTGTGAAGCGCTTCCAGAGTCTTCTGTGGTCGTGCTGGAGCGAGCGGCGCCGCGAACACCCGAGCTGGACCTCCTAGTGGCATCACCACGGCTCGTTTTTGATGCCCGGTTTGACCCCGGGCTGACAGAGTCGTGGCTGAGCGAGCCGAACAATGCGGTGCTGCCGTCGGGGAAAAAGCTTGATGTGCTGACAGGGTTCACGCTTGGGGGCACAAGCTCCATCAATGCGGCTCAGTGGACAAAGCCGCCGCTGTCTCAGGTGGTCACCTGGGGATTCACTGGTGCTGACTCCACGAACGCCTGGAACTTCCACCAATCCGCTTGTATATATGTGAAGCCAGGCATCAGGCAGCCAGGCAGGTTCTGCACAACACAGGGCCTAGATCTATCACTGTGTAACGCAACACAGGGCCAGCCTTGTTTGTTGGCGTTTGTGGCTGCATGCATGTTAACAGCCATCTGTGCATGCATACGACCGTCTCTGCATGCATACGACCATCACTGCATGCATACGACCGTCACTGCATACGCAAACCAGATGTGCACAATTGCAGGCTTGACCGCAGACATGGCAGAGGAGCTTTATAGCAGAGCGGAGGCGCAATTGGGCGTCGCGGTCCCCCGGGAGGAAATTCAGTCCACATACCACCCACAGTATGCAGCAGCGGCGGCCGCCGCCGGCCTGCCGCCAGTTTCCGACCCACTGTCGCTGACGGAAACTGTCACAGGGTACTGGTATGTCCCGCTCGCAGTGACAGACCAGGGTGTCCAAATTGACTCGGCCACCGGGTATCTGATGCCAGCGCTGGAAGGCCCCTGCAGCCACAACCTGCGGCTGATCGAGTCGGCAACGGTGACGCAGATTTTAGTGGAGGGTGGCCGCGCAGTGGGGGTGGAGTATGAGTTAGAGGGGGAGGAGGGCTCCCCGCGAGTTGTGGCTGCGGTGCGGGAGGTGGTATGCAGTGCGGGGCCGTTCATGTCCCCGAAGCTGCTGCAGCTCAGCGGGATCGGCGCGGCGGAAGTCCTGGAGCCTCTAGGAGTGGAGGTCAAGGTGGACCTGCCAGTGGGTCAGGCGGCGCAGGTAGGCGCCCCTAATGCATGCACAACTACATACATTTTGCACGCAGCACACTCTGGTACTGCGCCTGGTCTGCAAGTGGTACTCTCACACACAAAAGGCACGCGGTGGCTACAGGGGCGTGGGCAGTTTGCTGTTGCCGATATCTACACCGCCGTCCCACTGGCGCCGGAAAACAACTCGTCCCGCATCACGTCAGACGCTGCGCGTGCGCGCTTCCTCTCCGGCGGCGGTGGCCCCCTCGGCTTCCCCGTTGGCAGCGGCGTCGGCACCATTCGTGGTGTGGAGGCCTACCTGCTCAGCTTGTGGACGTTAAACGTTGAGGTCGCCGACATTCCCATCAAGCTCTCCGCCTACGTCATGTACTCGCAGTCGCGCGGCTCCGTCCTCCTGAACAGCACGGACCCCCGCGCGCCACCGCGGGTCGCCCTGAACCTTCTGGGAGACCCGCATGACGCTGCGGACATGCTCAAGTGCGCACTGGACTTGAACGCGATCAACCGCGGCCTCGACGGCGTGCTGGGCCTGCAGACCACGCCGCCGCCGACGGAGCAGGCAGTGCGGGAGACCGCGGACAACGCGCTGCACTTTGTGGGGGGCTGCCGGGTTTTGCAGGTGGTGGACGGGGAGTTCCGGGTGCGCGGCGTGGAGGGGCTGCGGGTGGTGGACGCGTCGGTGCTGCCAGAGCTGCCGCGCAATGCCGGGCCGATGGCGTCAGTGTACATGCTAGCGGAGCACGCCGCAGCCGGGATGATCGCTGCTGCTAGCGCCTGAGGGACTAGGCTGCGCCATGCATTGCGGCCATGCACGCACGAACCGGTCCGAGCTCCGTGGGGTCGTCTACCCATTGACCGGTTGACAGTTCTGAGCCGGGTAGGGTTGTGCTCGTGGTCATGCCATGCAATGGAGACGCTGGCTCCGAGGTGTCCGGAATTTCATTGGAAATGAACTCACCAGGTCATTGGCACAGCTAAATCACGACTCGTCGTGCCACGTGGGTTTTCAGCATGCAGAGTGTCTCCACAGGTACTGAACAAAGAAGTATGCAAGAAGCCAGACCCTTTCTCAGGGTGGCATGCTTTTGACATATTCTGTGGGTTCCTTAGGTAGAACTTGATAGCCTCTCATCGGATTGATCGAGCTATGCAGCATGGGCATGCTATAAAGCTACCACTGTAGCACACACTCTGCTAGTGCAGCACACAATTTGCAAGTGCACAACAGATGCCACTCAGTGTTACACAGTGATAGATCTAGGACTCAGCAGCGCCGAGGCAACAGACCAGGCAACAAGCAAACAGACAGACCGGCCACCGCAAGCACCAAGGCCACGCGCCGCACGAGCAAATGCCACAACGAACTAACGCCAGCGCGAAAGCAGACACGCACACACCACGCAGGAGGGCTGGTACGCCTTGTACTGTGGGGGGCGTGCGCCCCCGGGCTCTCATGTGCGGGGGGCCCGTGATGGAATGCTCCAGTGGGGCAGGATGGAGTGGGGGTGCTGCTGTAGGGGGGTCGGTGGTGGCTGGTTTTGCTGGGGTGGGCAGTAGTGCGGTGGTGGTTGTTGCTGTGCGCGGTTGTGGCGCGGGTGCCGTAGTGGAGGGGTGCGGGAGTGCGCGTGCGTGTGGGTGCGTGGGTGTGGTTGTGTCGGCTGTGTCGGTTCGTTGTGGCTTTTTCGCCTGGGAGAGTGATTGCTTTTTGCTGGTGTCTACTTTCGGGGGTTTTGGCCGTCTACTTTCCTTCCGTTGCCCTCGCTGCCGGGCTATTGCGTTCATCTCCGTGTAACACGCACACACCACGCAGTACCAGTACATAATGTGTGTACTGTACTTAATATTACAGTACATAATGAGTGTACTGCCATTGAAGCAGGAGCTACACCGATGCGTGTAAATCCAGCTGGCTGTGCTGCATGACCTTGATAAAATTGATCTTTCCGTATTCCGATTAAGCTCTGCTCGTTAGCACTGGGTTCGTGCATGAATTGGCACGACACGGAGAGACGCATGCCATCGCCTACAGACGCAGCACCTGGAGATCGAGACTCTTAAGCCTGACAAAGTGCGTGTTCCACCAGCAGGCTTCGCTATCGTTTTCTGCACGCCCACTGTCATGTCACGCTTGGGATGCTGAAGCCGCGGTTCGTGTTCCCGAACGCTGCCATGGCAGCTTCACACCGGGTGGTTTCGAGTACGGCAAGACGAGCATGCGGCCACGAACGTTAAACGGGCAAACACATGAAGTCACACAGTGACGCGAACAATTTCCACGTGAACTCGTTAATGGCGGAGCCCTGTAGCACTGCAGGCTCGTCATGCTTGTGATAGAATTCGAATCTCGGCCATGGCACTACGCCTCGCGGCCATTCAAGTGCTTCGCTGCTGGTGGTATCGCCATGTTACCCTCGCAAATGTGCTGCCACACTTTCAAGGTTGTGTTGCCGGGCTGGCTGTGGCCACGGCTCCTGGGACCGCTGCCTCGCGGACATGGCCGTAGCGCGCGCTGGCGCGCCCGTGCAGACTGCTAGTGACGAGTCGACGACCGCTTGTGGGCCCGGCGAGTGCTGGCTGTGTGTTTGGTGTGCGCGTGGCCTGCGTGGTGCTGCGTGGTGTGTGCGTGTCTGCTTTCGCGCTGGCGTTAGTCCGTCCTGGCATTTGCTCGTGCGGCGCGTGGCTTTGGTGCCCCGGCCTGACTGTCTGTTTGGTTGTTGCCTGGTCTGTTGCCTCGGCGCTGCTGAGTCCTTGATCTATCACTGCGTAACACACCAACGCACACCACCACCACTACACCTGCGCCAATTGCATGCACTCCACCTTGCCACGCCGTGCACCACCACCCACCGCGGCACACAGCCACGGCCACACTCAGCCAGTCCACACCCAGCCCCGCCCATCAACAGTGGTGGGGCTGCGCGCATTGGTGGCCACACTCAGTCAATCCGCACCGCAGCCCCAACCGAGACCCCAATCCCATGCGCCCCGTCGCTCATCCCGCACAGTCGACAATAAGCATTCCTGATCCTCTTCTGTAACCAGGATGCACGTCCGCGGCAGCGTGAAGGCAATAATGCCAGTCAGATTGTTCTGAGACTGGTGAGGTCCCAGACATACCCATGTTCAGGTGCACATTTCACCATCTTGTTGGTTTGTTTTGACAGTTTTGGTCCGTGCTGTTTTCCCTCGGCGCTGCTGCTGCCTTGATCTATCACAGTGAGCCACATTCCACCACCGATTTCACATGTCCATGCTCGGGGGTGGAATCAAACCTCGTGAGGGGCCCCGTGTGATGGAGTAGTGGCATGCAGGTTGCAGCAGAAGCGTGAGAGATTACCAGGCTAATTCTGTTTGACTAGAACAGAACACGTCTGGAGCCAACGGTGCCAGCTTGACCCGGGACTCTGCCAGTGCACGCGCATACAGCCCCACATCATCGCAGCATGGCACACCACGTGGCGGCACACGCCGTTTCCAGCATCGCGCTGCTGGCCACCATCACGCTGCGCACTGTGGCCGCCTGCGACGCATGCGGTGAGCCGGCTGCGCCAGACGCATGCACTGGCTCAACCTGCGCAGGCGGCAGCGCCACGGCCGATTACGTAATCGTCGGTGGCGGCACGGCGGGGAGCGCGCTGGCGGCGCGCCTTTGCGAGGCGCTTCCAGAGGCCTCTGTGGTCGTGCTGGAGCGCGCGGCGCCGCGCACGGCGCAGCAGGAGCTTATGGCGCAGGCAGCACGGTACTCGTTCGATGCGTGGGCCAATCCAGGGCTGACCGAGGCGTGGCAGAGCGAGCCCTGCAACGGCACACTGCCTGCGGGGAAGAGATTTGCAGTGCTGACGGGGAACACGCTGGGGGGAACTAGTGCAATCAACGCGGCACAGTGGACCAAGCCGCCTCTGGCCACTGTGGCAGCATGGGGCTTTACCGGTGCGGCGTGGTCATGCGGGCCGGCCGAGTGTATGCATGTGTTAACAATGCTGTGGTGTTATTCTCTCAATGCACAAGGTATGCATGCAGAGTTGACGTCGCATGCCCTGACAGTACTGTCCGGGCAGCGGAGCCGCAGCGGCTAGGAGCGCTTCAAGTTGTGCTGCTTGGCCAGACGCCATGTTATGACATGCGTACTTCGTGCCGTGCCGCCATGATGACATCATACAGTCAAACAGGCGTTGTCCCGGTGACGCGTTTACAGTTACCATGTGTACTGTAATCAGGCAAGTTTGCCAAGTTCCTGGTAAATCCAGACTCAATCAGGGCCACTGAGTGCGCACGAGCTAGTGTGCATGCGTGAACGTGTCTGCAATGCACGCACCCGTACTCATGCAGGGCTGAACGAGGACGTAGCACAGGCACTGTACAGCAGGGCTGAGGCGCGGGTTGGTGTCACCGTGCTGCCGGAAGACCAACAGGCGACATACCACGCACGTTACGCTGCCGCCGCCGCCGCGGCCGGTCTGCCCCCAGTGAGCGACCCGCTGAACCGCACGGAACACGAGAATGGCTACTGGTACAACCCGGCTGCCCTGACCAAGGAGGGCGCTCGAGTGAACGCGGCCGCCGCGTATATGCTGCCGGCGCTGAAGGGCGTCTGTCGCGACAACCTGCGGCTGATCGAGTCGGCAACGGTGACGCGGATTGTGCTGGAGGGGAGACGCGCGGTGGGGGTGGAGTACGAGATAGAGGGGGAGGAGGGCGCGCCACGCGTGGTGGCTGCAGAGCGGGAGGTGGTGAGTTCCGCAGGGCCGTTCATGTCCCCGAAGCTTCTGCAGCTCAGCGGCATCGGTGCTGCGGAAGTCCTGGAGCCGCTAGGGGTGGAGGTGAAAGTGGACCTTCCTGTGGGGCTGGCCGCGCAGGTGTGAGGCAGGCCGATCTTTGCAATGTCGTTGCATGATGGCGACGTGCATGCGTGTGCGTTGTCGCAGGACTGCGGCGCCACGCATGCTTGCACTTTAGCAGCACACGGCAGCCTGTTAGAACCACATGTTGCAGTTGTGCCGCAGAGTGCCTGCCCCCCGCCTAGGCCTCGTAAGTACATGGTGCATGCGCGAATGGGCACACACACCACATGCTGCGGCAGTGTGATGCAACTGAGCAACACTCCGGCAGTGTGATGCAACTGAGCAACACTCCATTGCTTGATTGATGACAGTGCCATTGCAGGCACGTGCGCAAGCGATCCTGTCGGACATCTACACCGCAGCGCCAGTTGCCCCAGAGAACAACTCCACACTGTTCGCATCTGATGCCGCGCGTGAACGCTTCCTCTCCGGCAGCGGCGGCCCTCTCGCAGCGCCCGTTGGCGCCGGCGTCGGCACCATGCATGGGGTGAATGCGTACCTTCTCACTGTCTGGGCGTTCGATGCAACCTACTACAACCTCCCTCTCTTAGCCACAGCATGCGTGATGAACTCGCAGTCGCGTGCCGCCGTCCTCTTGAGCAGCACCGACCCCCGCGCGCCGCCGCGCGTCAAACTGAACCTCCTAGAAGACCCCGCCGACATGGCGGACCTGCTCAGCTGCATGCATGAACTCTTCAAGATCAACCGGGGGCTCGACAAGGACATGGGGCTGCAGCCGGCTGAGCCGCCGACAGAGACCAAGCTGCGGGAGACAGTGGCTAACGCGCTGCATTTTGTGGGAGGTTGCCGGGTGGGGGCTATCATTGACGGAGAGTTCCGGGTGCGGGGAGTAGAAGGGCTACGCGTGGTTGACGCATCGGTGCTGCCGGAGCTGCCGCGCAGCGCAGGGCCGATGTCGTCGGTGTACATGCTCGCGGAGCACGCCGCAGCGGGGATGATTGCGGAGAGTGGCTTGTGTTCGTGTGGACCACACCTTGGTTGCTCTGCGGAGCTATGAGCTCGACTGCGCGAGCAGTTTTTGCTTCTCAGAGCCTGCATCATGTGAGGATGATGTTTGGAAACTTGCGCCCACATTCGTGTAAAGTACCAACACTGATGTTCTGGTGCTGTGTGAATCATACAGCACGGCACCCTGAGCATTCCAGTATGGAACGACGCCTGGGTTAGCTCGGGTTGCAATATTAATACACTGTGATGCCGTGCTGTGGGAGTGCGTACGTGGGCTACCTTCAGGTCTGCTTACTCGAGTCCGTGCATGCAACCGTGCACAGCTTTATTCCGATACTGTATACAGACGCCCATCCGAAAGAGATGCATCGCTTTGCGGTGTGGTGTGGTGCGGACAAGGTGATTGGCATTGGTCCATGGCTCGAGGGCTCTCCCCCGACAGGTAGTTCATAATGATCTGAAGCTTACAAAGTCATTGTGACGTGCCATCATGCGTAGGCCGCCATCCATGGCGTACCCTCCCCTCGTTCCCCAGCACACATTGCAGCCTGCTTAAGAGGACGCTCCCCCCCCGCCCAACTCCTCCACCTCTGGCCTTGGCCTGCCCCCTGACGCCGCTCGGACCGCAGCACTTGGTTGCAGTGACCACCAGGTGACCTGCGACAGGGGCCAAGGCCGCCGCGCATGCACTTGGATGTGCACCTGCACGGCTTTGTGTCGTTCCCGTGTCCGTCCGGGCTGCAGTGTTCTACTTGACACAGGCTGCAGCAATGGCCGACTCGGGCTTCGACACCTGTTGCCTTTGCATGGCATGTACACAGACTGCGCGTTGCTGCGCTCGCTTACTACGTTCTGTGTGTGCGCTGCCGGTTCTGCTCCAAGTGAGGACCATGCTGATGCAGACGGTGATCGTGCTGCTTCGGGTTGTTAGTTCTAGCTCCTGTTCTTTCCCTACGGCGCACAGCATTGCACACCAGCACGTCCCATACGCATGGCAGCCCCACTTATCGCAGGCCTCCACAGGCGCGTCAGATCGCCCTCGGCGCACCACAATTCAGTTTAGCAAAGCGCCGCAATGGCAACAGCGCAAGTGCATCCCGCGGCAGATTAATACACTTGGCACACAGCGCACAGCACACAGCGCACAGCACGCGTCTGTGAGCGCCGCGACCAAACACCGTGCCAACAACGCCTCACATGCCAGTGGCTGGAGCAACTGAAGAAGATGACCCCTTTCGCCAAAGATGGCACCTTTCGCCGCATCGCTCTTCCCAATCGCCCCGGCTGCAGCAGCCTCCAATGACGCTGGAGGCATACTCCGCTTGCCACAGCTGGGGCCCATGCGGAGGCGGTGATCGGGTCCCGGAGGCGGTGGGTCCCGCAGCAACACCCAGGCAGTATGCCTCATTTACAGTATCAACGCTGCAGCGCTGCGAGGTGAGGAGGTTTGCGGAGCGAAGCCGCTGCGACTGCCGGTACCGCTGGTACAAAGCAGGCGCAGGCGTCACGGCGCGCGTAAACTGCCGCAACTCTCGCGGAGCAGCTAATTCCAGAAATTAAAAACTACCAGTGCTGTCTGTGTCCACTTGGCGGGTGCCGAGCGCAGCGTGCCCAGCATGCGCACGCTAGCGTAGCAGATCTAGAGGTAGACTCTAGAGTTAGAAAGCTCCCGAGCATAGACAAAACTTGCATGTGTAGACAACAGTTGCATGCTGTATCTCCTGTGTTACACGGAGATGAACGCAGTTGCCCGGCAGCGAGGGCAACAGCAGGAAAGTAGACGGCCAAAACCCCCGAAAGCAGACAACAGCAACAAGCAACAACTGTCTCAGGTGAAAAGCCACAACAAACCAACACAGCCGACACAACCACACCCACGCACCCACACGCATGCGCACTCCCGCACCCCACCACCACGGCACCCGCGCCACGACCGCACACAGCAACCACCGGCCAAACTGCGAATTACCGCCCACCCCAGCAAAACCAACCACCACCGACTACCCAACAGCAGGACCCCCACTCCATCCGGCTCCACTCGAGCACTCAATCACGGGCCCCCCGCACGTGAGAGCCCGGGGGCTCACGCCCCCCCACAGTGCAGGGCGTACAAGCCCTCCCCCTCCGTCCGCCCGGCAGGGGCCTGAGGGTGGGGCGCGAAGGGCACGGGCGGCGCCGCATCGCTCTCCCCGCGGCAGCTCTTGGGAAGGCAGGGCGGCCCAGCACGACCAGACGCGGGGCCGGCCTGCGCCGCTGCAACCGCGGCACCCGGTCCATCAAGGCGACCAGCGGCCGCCTATAGCACGTCAGACGGGACAGCGTGGCCAGGCACCACCGCCCGGCCCGCCAGCCGCATGCGCAGCGGAGCCGCAGCTAGGACCTGGCGCGGTACACCACGGCACAGAGTGGTGGAGAGTTCGCACATGGTATTCTACAGACACGCTCGCCTGGACACGGCCCCCGAAGCCGCAGCGAAGTCACCTATCTTATTTAGAAAGGCGAACGCACCCGTGTATCTCCTGTGTACACGAAGTCTTCTTTTGCAGTGAAACGTTTTGTCGTACAGGTCTGCTTGATAGATATCAATCGTTACACGTGTTGCACAGCTCTGGTTGCGCGCTGCCAGCATACGTCCGTTGAACGCAAAAGCCTGTCTGTATTCGATAAGGCTACGTGCTAGCATGTCTTAGAGCCAGACTGGTCGTTCGTGAGTCCTTCGATCCCATTCCATCGGCACGCGCCTTCCACCGGCTCCTTCCATCGGCACGCTTCGTCAACCTCCTTCTGTCGGGCACCATCCCCCACACCGACCTGCTGCTCGCCAGCCGCCTGATCGCCATCGCCAAACCAAACGGCGGCGTTCACCCGATCGCTATCGGCGAAGTGTACATGCGCATCGCCGGTATCTGTGCGCTGGCGTGCGTCCAAGAAGCGCCAGGCCTGCTTGCCCCGCACTGTGACAATACAAAGCTGTACGCGGCACCACAAGCCTCTGTAGCACAGATTGATAATCTGTGAAGCATCAGAGTGCGTCATGCTCGTGTTCCATGCACAGGTCATGGATGGCTTGGTCAGTCATCCTCACACCATGCACACGGTGGTACAGAGGAGGTTGTGGTAAGTGGTCACCAACACTGGCCTACGAGATAACTTGATTGCATGACCAGGTGTCGTAAGCCAAGGGCCTCTAGCGGGCGTGTTTGCGTGTGTGGGGATTGGCAACATTACACATGTGTCAAAGGCACGAGTCACACACAGGCCGAACACTATATAAGCTTATGGTGTGACGGCTGGACCTTAGAGGGTTAAAGTACAGCTTTAAACTTACACAAGGTGCTAAAGCCGCTGCACCAGGTGGAGGCAGCGCTGCTGAAGGGCCTCGGCGACATTCTGGATGTTACCAGCCTCACGGATGCACAGTGCCTGCAAGCCCTGCTTCCCCACCGCCACGGCGGCATGGGCCTACGCAGGTTCACCCAACCCATCGCCGACGCTGCTCGCCTGTCGTCCGCTGCACTCGCCCATGCAGCCCTCGCAGAAGGAAGAGATCGAGGCCTGCCGTTCCGTGGCGATGCGGCCGTCGCCATGCGCCACACTCTCGAAGAGTTGCGCCGGCAGTGGCCAAGCATCCCAGGGCTGTCTGAGTGCCCCGCCGAGCCCGCGGAATGGGCGGGCCTGAGCGGCGGGGGGTCTGCCATCCGCATGTCACGGCTGCAGAATGCAGTCGGCCGGGCCGACTCTGACGCCCGGGCGGCTGCGATGCTTGCAGCGCTGGATCAAGGGACGCGCAGCCCGTCGTCAGCAACACGCGAACAGAGCCTGACCAGCAAGGCGCACTTGCATGGTTGCGCAGGCTCGATGGCGTCACCTTTCTTGAAAGCCAGGCCCGGTGCGACTGAGCTGACTGCCACAGAGTTCCGCGTGAATGTGCGCTTGCGCCTAGGTGAGTCACTGTTCACCGGCCCAGAGGCGGACGGCGACTGCGTGTGCGGCCGGGCATCGCCTGCTGATGGTTCGCATGCCCTGGTGTGTAATGCGGTGTGGCGCACGGTGGTCGCCCGCCATGATGCGATCACGCAGGCATGGCGCCGCGTCATCATGCGGGCGGGCATCTCCACGTCTCTTGAGCCCAACATCAAGAGCCTCCCGCAGTACCCGGATGTGCCGGGCGCACGGCCGCCCGCACAGCTGCCCGGCCCCTCCTGTGAGCCTGCCAGCTGTGCTGCCTCTGGTGCGCTCACTCCACCCACCCCGGCCCCCAGCGCCTCGGCCATGCCTTCCACCCCATGTGGCACCCAGACGCTGGCGCATTCCCCGCCTGCCCCCCTGCGCCCCTCCGGACCGGCGGACAACGCTGCCCCGCTCGGCGACGCCGCCACGGGGGACGGCACCTCAGAGGGACCAGCCGCCGCGGCTGCACTCGTCGCTGCTGCCATCTCAGCCGTTGTTGCCTCGTCCGAGGTCCAGGCTGCCGCGGCCGACACGGCAGGCGCCATGGACGTAGACGTCCCCGGCGAGGCGGCTGTCGGTTACAAGGGCGCGCGAGAGCTCGGCGCGGCAGCTGCCGCCGCCGCCGCAGTGGCCGTGAAGGCGGCCGCCCCGGCCGGCGAGTGCGCGGTGCGGTGTGAGCACCTGCCACAGGTGGGCCCGGTGGCCACTAGTCCGCCGCGACGCCTGCCCGAGGGTCGACGGGGCCGCGCGGCCGCGGCTTGCGCCCGGCCGCTACCCCCCCGCTCGCAGCGCGACCCGGAACGGGGTGATCTGCTTGTGATGTTGCCCTGCGACACCGTTGTGGCCGATGTGTGCGTGACCTGTCCGGTGGCCCCCTCCCGGGTCGTCGCCGCGGCAAACACGCCAGGCGCTGCCGCCCAGCTGATGGACGACCGGAAGCGAGACAAGTACGGCCGCTCCGGCACAGGCGCATGTCGCTTCGTGTCCCTGTCGCATGAGACGTTTGGCCGTGTGGGCACAGGTGCGTTCGCCTTCCTGAATAAGATCGCTGACTTTGCTGCGGCTGCGGGGGCCGTGTCCAGGCGAGCGTTCTTGCAGAATGCCATGTGCGAACTCTCCACCACTCTGTGCCGTGGTGTGACGCGCCAGGTCCTCGCTGCGGCTCCGCTGCGTATGCGGCTGGCGGGCAGGGCGGTGGTGCCTGGCCACGATGTCCCGTCGGACGTGCTATAGGCGGCCGCTGGCCGCCTTGCTGGACCGGGTGCCGCGGCTGCAGCAGCGCAGGCCGGCCCCGCGTCTGGTCGTGTTGGCCCGCCGAACCTTCCCGCGAGCCACCGTGAGGGGGGGGTGATGCGGCGCCGCTAGTGCCCTTCGCGCCCCGCCCTGAGGCCCCTGTCGGGCGGCCGGAGGGGGAGGGCTGGTACGCCTTGCACTGTGGGGGGCGTGCGCCCCCGGGCTCTCATGTGCGGGGGGCCCGTGATGGAATGCTCCAGTGGGGCAGGATGGAGTGGGGGTGCTGCTGTAGGGGGGTCGGTGGTGGCTGGTTTTGCTGGGGTGGGCAGTAGTGCGGTGGTGGTTGTTGCTGTGCGCGGTTGTGGCGCGGGTGCCGTAGTGGAGGGGTGCGGGAGTGCGCGTGCGTGTGGGTGCGTGGGTGTGGTTGTGTCGGCTGTGTCGGTTCGTTGTGGCTTTTTCGCCTGGGAGAGTGATTGCTTTTTGCTGGTGTCTACTTTCGGGGGTTTTGGCCGTCTAATTTCCTTCCGTTGCCCTCGCTGCCGGGCTATTGCGTTCATCTCCGTGTAACACCTTGGACTGTGTTGTGAATGTTCTTGGGCATACTGCATGTGCACGCGGTTTGCAACCTGGCCAGTGCACTTGCATTTCTAACACCATGGCGACTGGAGCCACGTTGAGAACACACCTGTAGCATGCACTGGTGGCCGGTCTGTCTGTTTGTTTGTTGCCTGGTCTGTTGCCTCGGCGCTGCTGAGTCCTAGATCTATCACTGTGTAACACACCTGTAGCATGCACTGGCAACCATCTATATTTACAAGGAACGGTCGTAGCTAGGCGCTGCAGCTCGTGACTAGTGCGAAATAAGCGTGCTGATCACTTCTTGGACTGCAAACAGCAACACTTGAGAACAACAGCATGTTGCATTGGTGACGTTCATATGCATTGCAGTCCCAACCCCAGTTTGAAGTGAGAAGAAACGGGCATACACCTGCCATGTGTAGCCGCTCATTAATTGTGTCAATCGTACTCGATTTCCAAAGCTCACCGAAATCCTGCGTTGACGCCTGTGTGCGTGGGGATCCATAACTTAGACTGCCAGCCAGCGTCTGTGTCAATCGCCATTAAGCAGCAGACCAACAACGTATAAACGACAGGCAAGATGCCAAATGCGCATCAGGGTCATTGTGCACGCTAGTGCGCGCCGTAATCGGCACGTTGCACGAAAGTTTCAGTACATGCTAACACCATCCAGCAGGCGATGACATGCGCACCAGACACATCACACGTATATGTATGATTGGGGACAGAGTTCTGAACAAGCAGATACGCTAGGTTGTTGCAATGTTGGTGTTCCGTTAGCTATGACAGGCTTCACGAGCCGACCGGTGTTCTCTGCTTTGCATGCATGTCCGTCGCCCACATACGCTGCCCACTG
This sequence comes from Ulva mutabilis, assembly GCA_900538255.1. Taxonomy (NCBI): domain Eukaryota; kingdom Viridiplantae; phylum Chlorophyta; class Ulvophyceae; order Ulvales; family Ulvaceae; genus Ulva; species Ulva mutabilis. The sequence continues at coordinate 445,843 of UNSF01000063.1, read as the reverse complement.
CAGCGGTCCGCATGCTCGATTCGGGCACTGCTCGAACGTCCAATCATGTTTCTTTGTCGAATCCGCAACCGCAGCATGTCTGTCTAAACCTATAGACTTGTGTGTTGAGGATTCAGTCCATCTCGAAGGACGTAAGACGGGGCCTACCATTGTGTACACCACAGAGCGCACATAGGTTATCACTCATACATGAGTGGTGGACCACCACTGCATGATGGTAATAATTCTATAATTTTATGGTTTAAGAGTGACTATAAGTGTTGATTCATGACGTTGTATCGCCTATGTGGGCTCAGTCTTGCGGCCAACTCGTAAACAGTGAGCATGGGACACGGATATCCCTCATAGATACTTTTATATCAATGTGAGGAGCCACTCGTCCAATAAATAGCCTGAAAGCACTGATTCGGGCGTTTCTACAATCCATCTCGTTTGTGCGCCCGCATCACCTCAGCCCGATCGTACCGCATCGTCATCCTGACTGGTATGAGGGTGAAAAGGTTGCCCGGATGGCGATGCGGGCAGAAGTCGTTCTTGTAGTGATGACGCCAGTGCACGTGCATCACGAAACCTGCAACAACCCCAATCATAGTAATGGAGACCCGGGTCTACATTACTTTGATAAGGGTTATTGTTTCGTGACGCACGTGCACGGCATCAGCAAGGTCTTGTGGGCCCGCTGCAACGTCTTTACTGGCATCGTGCCGATTGGAATGAGAACGTCGTTATACTTAGTGGCCCGTGTAGACAGGCCCCAACTCTACACTGCATCTCTCAGAGAGGTTGTCGTGTTGCTACAAACTCATATCAGATAAACTGTATGTGTGGGACTGTATTGTGGAGAGGTCTTGTGTGCTAGCACGTCAACTAAAAGTTCAATTTTGTGCTGCTTCATACCCCCTTGTGTGCCGCTGAGTGACAGTCGTCGAGGTCCGCAGCCGGTACACCGTCTGGGAGCCAACCGGGCATGCGCGCAGACCTTCGTGCCAGTAGCTAGAAGTGACGGTGGTGTGCTCAGATTCTGTGCTACTGAATAAGAAAAAGCCAAGCGTCGGGCTATGGTACACGTAAACGAGAGGTCCTTCAGCTTGGTAATGTGGCTTCAAATTTGTGCGATGTCGGCGCCATAAATAATGAGCATGAGCGTGCCAAGCATTACTACGCCGTACGACGTCCCCGTGTACGCAACAAACTTAGATATAACACTACAACTATGGTAACACGCGTCACAGGACGTCCCGCAGCCCGTCTCGTGGCGCCTGAAGGACGCAGGCAGGACAGTCGATTGACGCAGGAAGGACATCGTGAGGATCCCTGGCGGTGCGTTACAAACGATGGTTAGGACGTCCGGAGATAGTCCTCGGACTATTTCGGGATCCTTCCCAGTCATCATGGCAGAGTACAGGATCCTCGTCAGAGGGGTCATGCATGCACCAAGGACGCTGGTCAGGACGGAATTTTGGGTTACAGATTGTCCTAAAGACGCCCTAGGCTTAATTTCAGTATCCTATCAAGCTCTGCCGGGATCCTTTGATTGCTTGGCAGGATCCTCTGACCTGCCAGGGGACCCGTACGGTCCTGCCAACCCGTCAGCTGGTCCTCACTCATGAGGCTGGGTGTGGCGCTGTACTATCTCGCTGACGTGCAATCGCCATAGATCTGCTACACGGCGCCGGTGAGCGCACGGCCCGCCTCTGCAGCCATCATGACCCAGCCTAGATACGTGCAGACGTGTCAGAGCCTGTGGCTCCTTATGCTGACCTCCCCTGCAGCCCTGCCCCTGCAACCCTCTGCACCCCTGCCGCATGTGGCACTGCGCCCGGTTGCACGCTTGTGTGGGAAGCGGCCACAGCCCTGCCGCATCCCACCCATTCCCCGCACCCCAACCCTCCACTTCACCTGGCAAGCTCCTGACCCTGAGAATGGTGTGCTACACAACGTGGCTCGCCCTCGTGCCCCCAGCCGGCCAAGCCCTGCTGCGTAAGAAAAAAGCTGCTGATGCTCACTTTCCGAGCAGGCGTTGCATGGCTGCTGCCCTGGCCTCTGAAAACCGGGTCTGCACATTGCATGGGAGTTGGCACTGGCTTGGAGGGCTTCCTGAGACGTGTCAACACAACTTGCATACCGGTGACGCGCTTGTATACTGTGCTACCATAGGATGCAGCGCCTCTCGGCTCGTACCTTTTTGTCTTGGAGGGTGTGCCACATTGTTGACAATGTTCTATCGCTAGGTGCGGTGGTCAAGTCTGTTGGCTGTTCATCCTCAATCAAAGCTCGGTGCAGGTATTCGGTCAGGTTCCTGCCCTGGCATGCCAAGCCATTGGTTGAATCGGCTGCCGATGCCGTCGTCACGGCCTGACTGCCTCTCCCCTCGCTTACCTGTAGGCACGATGCTCGATTCAAGATCATGTGGCACAAAGCAGGTCAGGAATGTTGCCTGCTCGTAGCTGGGCGGTTGCAACTGGAACCCGCACCTGGGAATGTAACGGTGCAGCTGGATCATCCAGAATACCAGACGTGAACAAGGCGGACGATTGCATGCCAGCCGTCTCATCAGCTGTCACCACATCTTCGCTGGGCTGCGCTGCTGGTATACCTGCCCCGGCAGCAACTGTGTCCTCAGCAAGGCAAGCCATTTCCAGCTTCCCCGCAGTATGGTGTATATCTGAGTCATCGCTATGCAATGGACAGGGCGGGTTGGCGATCGTTGGCATGGGCTGCACAGGGAACTCCTGAGTTGGCTCGTACGGACCTGTTAATGCAACCGTACTTGTCTCAGCAGGCATGCTGTGTTTGTCGGGTGCACACACCTGATGGCGTAGAACTTCTGTCGGGGACTCGCCACTTCCTTCTGCGGGGCGCTCATCCCCTCTCTTCCGCTTCTTGTTGTCCAGTCATATCTGCGGCGTCCGACCCCGCTGGCGCTTCTGCATCTAACACACGGTACTCCTCATCCATGACCCAGGCCTCAGCAGTGTGTGAGACGTCAGGGTTTGCAGGGTCGCACACCTGCAATGCACAGTACCCATGAGGCTCCAGGTGCCAGCGGATCGCAACATGCACCTGACAGTCAGCTGTTATTTATAGCAACCATACCTGCAGCTCCTTGAATCGTACAATCAGCTTCATGTGAGGGATATGCATTTGGTTGGACCGCTGGTGCACTAGTTCGTAAAACGGTCTTAAAAGATCGTTGCGGTTAGATGCTGTCTCCCTCACACTACCATACCTGCATCATCCATTCCCGTCAGGTGCCTGCTATAAGATTGCCCAGCCACTTCTCTGCGCCCGCTGTAGTGCGGCTTTGTGATGCACCACGTGGTCAATGCGTTGCACAGCGCCCGGGCAGCCTAAAGAGTCGCACTTAACACCACTCTTCTCCATGGTGTCTTTCCAGGCAAACCATGCTTGTGCTATGTTGGCTGCCAGCTTTGCGGCCGCTTTCTGATCAGCCGTGTACCCGGTAGTGTCCTGCATGATGCACAATGGTTTGCGCCGGACTGCACACAAAGATATGCGGGGGGCCCGTGATGGAATGCTCCAGTGGGGCAGGATGGAGTGGGGGTGCTGCTGTTGGGGGGTCGGTGGTGGCTGGTTTTGCTGAGGTGGGCGGTAGTGCGGTGGTGATTGTTGCTGTGTGCGGTTGTGGCGCGGGTGCCGTAGTGGAGGGGTGCGGGAGTTCGCATGCGTGTGGGTGCGTGGGTGTGGTTGTGTCGGCTGTGTCGGTTCGTTGTGGCTTTTTTATAAGCGATGATGAGTTCATCGAATTGTGAACCCGCAGCAACCGGCTGAATACTGCTGTCGGGAAGATTCATGCGCGACTGCAACACCATGACACATCATGAGGTGTTGGCAGTTGTTGCATGTTGCTGTTGTTGTCTGATTTCGGGGGTTTGGCCGTCTACTTTCCTGCTGTTGCCCTCGCAGCCGGGCTATTGCGTTCTTCTCCGTGTAACACATCATGAGGTGTAGCGCGGCAGCGCGCCCGTGCAGACTGCTAGTGTCGCGTCGGCGACCGCTTGTGGGCCTGGCGAGTGCTGCCTGTGTGTTTGTTGTGCTGTGGCAAAATGTGCACTGTGCGTCTACGATGTTCGCCCGCAGCAACATGCAAAGTCACAGCCTGCCATTCAGCCAGTCTAACACAATTGTTACAGCTTCACATATTGTACACTACTTACGCTGTATGGATCTCACCTGCGGCAGAATGTGCACTGTGAGTCTATGATGTTCGCCCGCATCAACATGCAACGTCACAGCCTGCACTTCGCACACAGCTCAATCAATGTCCTAGGTATCAATGCCAACTCACAACAGTATGCAAACAAAGTCCAAGAAACACGCTCCTACCATTCAGCCAGTCAAACACAACGATTGTTGAACTAACACTCAGTCCTATATGTGACAGCGAATTCGCTGATCACCATGCAAATCTACACATAACGTCCTACTCCCGCAGTCTCATGCATGCATTGCTGCACTGCACCTGCGGCCGCACCAACGACTAGCTTGCACACAATTGCCTAAAGCCTAGATCTGCCACATGTGCGTGTGGCCTGCGTGGTACTCCGTGGTGTGTGAGTGTCTGCTTTCGCGCTGGCGTTAGTTCGTTCTGGCATTGGCTCGTGCGGCACGTGGCCTTGGTGCTTACGGTGGCCGGTCTGTCTATTTGCTTGTTGCCAAGTCTGTTGCCTCGGCGCTGCTGAGTCCTAGATCTATCACTGTGTATCACATCATGAAGTGTAGTAGCGGAAACCTGACTTCACCTCAGATGAAACAGGCTGACACCGCAAGAGCCGGAACATGTATACTTACAAGGGTAATGCAGCTTCGTGCTTACTGAAAGGTTAAGCTCCGCGTAGGCTACGCTGCAAAGTGTTGTAATTCAGTGGACCAAAGCCCTTAGGCACTGTGGGATCTAAGCACTGCCGTAGCTGGTACTGCTGACGATATCGCAGCCTGCGAAGGCTGCGGTATTGGAGGCGGTTTCTGTTGGGTCGTCCACACAGCTGGCGCTGCGTGGTGTGCTAGTTGTGCTCCCTGCGCTGCGGCCTGAGCTCCTGCTTCCCCCGTAGGATCAGCATTTCCCGGCAATGCGGCCTGCAGAGGACCTGCATTGGGATGCCCGTAGGTCCCAACGCGCTGTTCTTCCCCGTAGGTCACGCACTGGTCCTTCGCGGCCTGCTCGCGGCGCGCTGTGGAGCGTGTGTGGTGGCGAGGACAAATTTCTTCTCTATCCTCACCGTCAGAGCCGATAGATCCTTGGCGAGATGCCATTGGAACTTCACGGCGTGGTGGCATTCTGCAACACGACCATCGAGCGTCGCAGGACACGCTGACCCGTGTACTCTAGTCTCTCTTCGGACTCTATAGCTAACGCTAGAGCGGCGTGAATCGCTCATCGGAACGCTCGGCTGTAGCCGTAGACCCCTGGACTCTCTCGCAAGCGTACAGAATTGCTAAAATACCCACAACCATCACCGATACCATGTTGTAATTCAGTGGACCGAAGTCCTTAGGCACTGTGATGTCTAAGCACTGCCGTAGCTGTGCGCAGGGGGTTGCGCCGTCACATACCTGGCTAGTGTACAAGTTCCGCAGTAACAGTGCGCTGTCAGTGTTGGATTCAAGCACATGAGTCTTTAGCAGAAGAAGAGTGATTACACTGTGATATGTAAAGCCTATACAAGCGTTCAATCAACTTCTCATACGGATACGATCAGAATCATTGTCAGCTGCACGCAATCTGCATGCATTTCTCGTGCTTATGGTAAGCCATCGGTGCATGGCTCCCATGGCCACTCCGGAACAGCACCGTGCATCCACTCCATGCATGGTCTCCGTAGTAATGTGCATGGCTGGATCACGACACAGAGTGCCATCAGTGCCTAGAAAAGCCACTCGTTATAATGTGAATAGCTGTGAGCTTCAGTTGACGTCGGGACAGTCTGTTCGCAGCGGGATGCTCCTTGGAGCTGCACGTACTGATCACACTGTCGTCAAAACTCGTCTGCAAAGTACAATAGCGGCGTGAAAGCTTACACTGCAAACATATGAGATGCTTAGATATAGCAGACGGTAGGCATGGTCACACGGCGGACGAAGCTCAGTGCTCGTCAAGTCAACAACTCGCGGTACAATTAGAGAGATCGCAAACGGAGGAAACGTACGTGTAGATTACGGAAAATAGCGCTGTGGCTGATCTTTTTTATTGTGAAATTCATTATCAGTGCTGTCGTGCTAGGTGTCCGTTGCCCTTGCAAGGCCTTGGTCGGCGTGAGTAAAAGTACTGCAGCTGGTAATCGGACCGACGCCTGCATCTAATTGGCATTGATAGGCATGATTCCTCAAACGCACATACATATACACCCTCTGTATATATACATCACATGCTCGTCATTTTATAGCTGCTGCGCATTTCTTTTGTAGCTTGAACGTCAAGCGGGCTAAATGACTGTTGCGACTGGAATGTGCAACTCAAACTTGCCATTGAGTACACGCTGATCATCTGGAAGAAACGCTTTGCCTAGCTCCTGATGTGATGGAGAAATCGCTTTGCCTAGGGCATGATATGATACAAGAGCAGAGTAACATTGAATTGAATCAATGCGCTAAGCATCGGCATTGCATTCGCTCTGCACTTGGCGTATATTAATCAATTGACGTGCGCGTGCCAAACCTGTGTGCACCACCGCTACCGGTGTCTACAGGCGAGAGTCTCGGCTTTGCGCAAAACGACACCTTTTACATCACATCTTACAGCGTTCCACCACTAGCAGCCGCGAATTGACACCGTATATGCCGTGGTCTGCCGGTGCATGCCGCACCGTCTTCAAGCTCCTGTCACGGCTATCGAGTGTCACGGCCATCTACATGCGGGACTCTGATATCAAAGACGCAACACCAGTAGCCCTTGCTACTGTGCTGCCCAACATGTCATAGCTGCAAAATCTTGACCTCAGCCACAATCGCTTGACACCTATTGCATTCATTGCGCTCACTCCTCCACTTGAACGCCTTCCACTTCTTTAGTACCTGCACGTATGTGAGGTCTTGGTTGACATGCATCGAGCTTGCGAGCCATCTGATGTCTGATTGACGCCGTATGTCTTGGCTGCACTGCAGTCACTAGTGGCTGCAAAATTGGACTGTCTCAGTGCCATCAAATTTGGCATAATTCACCTCGTCTCGGGTGCCAAGTACAACTCTCTCATGTTGTAATTCAATGGACCGCGGCCTAAGGCCTGTGGGATCTGTGCATGTCGTAGCCATGCGCAGGGGTTGGTGCTGTCACATACCTTGCTATCTTAGGTATCTGTCCGTGACAGCGCCTGTACCTTCAGTGGAGGATGAATGCACGTGAGACTTCGGACAGTAGAGAAGAGTTATTACACTACGATCAACAGAGGCTATATAAGCGTTCTCCAAACGACTCATACGGATACGATCAGAATCAAATTCTGCTGGCACGCAATCTGCATGCATTGCTCGTGCATATAGTCAGCCATCAATGCTTGGCTGCCCCATAGCCACTCCGGATCAGCACCGTGTATCCACGCATACATGGTCACCGTAGTCCTGTGTATGCCACCATGCATGGTCACCGTAGTCCTGTGCATGGCTGGATCACGACACTCCCCCTAGACTAAGCTTGTACTACCGCAAGCTGCAGTCTATCTCTTAATTTTGCCAGTGCTGGTCCTGCCAACACCTTTTTGAACATATCAGCTAGCATGTCTACCGTGCTAACCCAGCTGATAGTGAATTCGTCGATTTCTACGAACTCTCGGACCCTCAGGTCCCTGACCCTGATGTGCTTGGAGCGGTCACTAGAGATGGGGTTCACTGCTAGCAATTTGACACTCTTGTTGTCACCCCACAGCGTTGGCTTCACAGCCAACAAACCAAGATCAGTGCACAACTGCTTTGCGCACATCACCTCATTGGCTGCTGAACTCATCGCAATGAGCTCTGCCTCAGTTGTATCACCAGCCACAATAGTCTGCCTCTTCGAACGCCAGAACACACAGTTCCCATGCATTCGGACTACTACTCCCGACTCGCTCTTCAAGCAAGCACCATTGGCGAAGTCAGCATCCGTAAATGCTTCCAACACCTCACATCCCCCATTGGAGCCACTAAAGGTCAAGCCAAAGTTTATTGTCCCTCGCAGGTGTCTCAGTACGTGAAGGACACCATTCCAATGACATTTAGCACTCCCAGCCATATGCCTGGCCAGGACATTAGCCGGAAACGCGATGTCTGGACGCGACACAACTGCCACATACTGGATGCGTCCTACGGCTTGCATAAACCTCTTATGCTCTGTGCCTGTAGCCTTCTCCTGGCTAGGATCTTCCTTCAGGCTAAACATTCTCTGCTTTGGTACCAACGGAGTTGGCGCCCGTCTGCACTCATTCATGCCAAATCTCTCTAGCATGTCCCTGATGCTGTTTCTGTGTGTGATGGTGAAAGTGCGAGCAGCTCGATCACGTATGACCTCCATGCCCAGCACATATCCCAGCTACTCCAGGTCACGACCCTCAAATGCCTCAAGGATCCTTCTGATGGCATCATCCATCTGCTCTCAGACCGAAAATCAACAGATCATCAACCCACAGAAAAATAAGACAACGCCCTACTTTGCAAATGAACAGTGCAGGGTCACTGGCTGATCTCACATAAACCCATACTCAATAAGAGTTCTGCAAGCGCCTTGTGCCACCCTTGGCAGCTTGCTTCACAACATACAACGCCTTCTTCAGACGACACACCATACCAGACCCATCGTCCAGTACCGGAGGTTGTGCCACATACACTTCCTCCTCCAGAACACCATTCAGGAAAGCACGTGTTATGTCTATATGCCTCGTCTCTAGATCCTCTACTGCACAGACCGATAACAGAGCCCTGAAGGTAGCATACCCGCCCACCGGTGCCCATGTCTCAAAGAAATCTACGCTCTCCACTTGCGTAAATCCCCTGGCTACATATCTGGCCTTGAAACGCACAGTTTCACCCTGTGCTCCTCGCTTGATCTTAAGCACCCACTTGCCTGTCACAGGCTTCACTCCTGTTGGGCACTCAACCAGCTCAAACACATCATGTTCTCTTAAGGAGGTCAGCTCACCTAGCATGGCCGTGATCCACTGCAGTCCCCTATGTGCAGCACACTTCTATCCCTCGTAGGGATCGTCTCTGCAGGCCTAAACTCGTTGTGTTACACAGTGATAGATCTAGGACTCAGCAGCGCCGAGGCAACAGACCAGGCAACAAACAAACAGACAGACCGGCCACCGCAAGCACCAAGGCCACGCGCCGCACGAGCAAATGCCAGAACGAACTAACGCCGGCGCGAAAGCAGACACGCACACACCACGCAGTACCACGCAGGCCACGCGCACACCAGACACACAGCCAGCACTCGCCGGGCTCACAAACTAAACTCGTTGTGTAGAGGCCCAGACGGCTGGTTTGCTGCATCATAGACCCAGTGTGACACTGCTGCAGCACTATCAGCCGCTGCATGATCACAGCGCGCTGCAACCACTGCCTCACTGATCTCTGGTGTGTGCCAGCGCTCATGTCGCGCCAGCAGCTCTGCACCCAACACTCTAGGAGAGAACTCAGGCTCACCCTCAGGTAGCTCGTCTTGCGGTTTGAAACGCCTATGCAGCGTTCTGCATGGTTCCTAGTGTTGATGGCCCAAACCGGGATGCTCCCTCTCAGCCCAATCCACATTTCTGCCCCTCTCTGGCATCATGTGTTCACGACTGGCTGGTGGACGCACTGCCCGCACACTAGTGCTCTTCACCCATTTCTTCATGTTGGGCAAGAAATCAGCTTCCGGCACTACACTGGTATACTCATCTGGTAGGATCTCAAATTCACCCTGCCCATAGTTCTCTAGCACAACTGGGTCCGCCGTAGCCTCCCCAGCCATGTGAAATCGATGCGCGAAATCCTTCGCTACAGCAGGTGGACCAGCCGTGTGCCTGTACATCCGCACTGCTCCCCCATTCCCACGCTTCAGGTAAACCCTGTCCATGTGAGGACCTCCACCCGGTCTCATATAGGCACCGAGGATTCCTCGTGCTTCCAGGTGCCTGAAGTGCTCCCTCCATGGATACACATACATTGGACACCCGAAAGGCTTCACCTGTGCCACCACGAGACGGAAGTCTTCTTCTCTGATCTTCCTAAACCACAACAAATATGGCACAATCTCTCTGACATTCACATTCCTCATATGTCGTGCCACAAATGCCAATTCTCTCATGGCAATCAGTTTCTCACACAGCTCATTCAGGCTCAGCGCATGTGCGCGGCAGCCTTCCGGACTCTCAGCTGCTTAGCGCGCTGCTGCTCATTTGTGGACCATGGCTCAGAGCTGGTGGCAACAAGCCTGTCCTCCACCTTCTGCTTCGCCTCCTTCCGCCTCACACCCTCCAATGCTGCGCTCGGCGTCAGGTTGTGTGCATGGTTCACGCACATGTATGCCTCCGGCCACAGGAATGCAGGCACTGCCGCCTGCAGCACAGTGGCCCGCACAGACGTGTTTAGCACACCGATCTTTCGTTCTACCAACCCATTTGACTCATGTTGGGCGGTGTCAGTGAACGTGTGCACTGTCCCTCGCCACTCAAGGTACGGAGCCAGCTGACTCGAGCTGAACTCACCTCCTTGGTCCGTGTGCAGCCTCCGCACCCCTACCTCCTTGTCACAGACAATCTGAGTGCGGATGCGTTCTATCAGAAGGTATATCATTTCCGCAGCACCGCTTTTCGACTTCAGCGGGGTCACATGTGAGTACCTGCTGTACTCATCCACTACTACCAGTATGTAGTTCATTCCTCCTATGCCTATTGGCTTAATCTGTCCAGCCAGATTCGCATGCAGTACTTCTCCAGCATACGTGGCATCCTCTGTCACTTTGCCCCCATGCTGTGCTCTATCACCACTTCTCTATTCCGCCACATGGCAACCATGACACTTAAGTGCTACTCCCGTAGGTTTAGGCAACTTGAGGTCATACAGGTCTGGATAATCTGTCATCAGTTTGAGAATCCGGTTGCCAGCATGGTGAAACGAGATGTGCACCAGGAATGCTGGGTCGAGTTGGAAAGAAGATCTCTGACCAATGGGTACACCATCTACTGCAGCGACTCTCGCCTGCTCATTAACCCATTTCCTATTTGTGTGGAAAAGATTGTTAGCACTGGTCCACTCTGTCCCTGAATCTACAGGGCGCAGCTCCCACATTGGTCTGCCTGTCCCGCAATACCAGCTCAGTGTGGGGTTGTCCTCACTATCAACACCCTGCTCACAGTTGCCCACGAATGTCTGGGCTTGGTCATAGACGCCAGGCATTTCAAGTGTATTTGCCTTGCCTGTGTGCAAGTGTATGTTCGACCGCTTCAGCACAGTCGTTGATAGGATGTTTATCGGGCTGGCTGGCACCCAGTAAACATGATCTAGCTCGATCTCCACAGGCACCAGCTCGCCCTGTACTGTCACGTACTTCCCCACATTCGCCCTGATAGTGCCCATGCTATATATGTTGAGCCTGCCCTGGTCTAAAGGCTGGCACTCTGTGATATCCGGTGGCTTGATCTCACTGAACAAGCTATAATCGAAGCAAATGTTCAGATCAGACCCACTATCCACCAGACACGTGTATGGCATGTTGGGCGATATCGATGGCCCATCGATGGCCCATCAGCACACTCAGCTCACAGTTCCGCTAGGTCAACCACAGCCACCTGAGGGCCCCCGCGGCCTCTGCCACGGCCTCGCCTTGCAGCTGCTTGCTTCTGTAGGAACTGCTTGACCTCTGCGAAGAGCAAAGGGCAATCTTTCTGCAGATGGCTCGGCTTATCACAGTTGAAGCACTTCACTATAATGATGCTGCCAGCCCGAGGAGGACGTACACGAAGGATGTGCGGATGGCACGAAGGTGACGGTCGGATGACGGCAGAGGGACGTCATCGGGATAGTGTCGTGGCGTACTCAAACCAACGAGTACGGTATCAGGACAGGATGAGGACACGTGGATGATGCCAGGCGGATCCTCCGATGACCCGACGATGTTACGCGGACGGCGGGATGACGCTCGGATGACAGGCGGATGTCGTCGAAGTGACGTCAATGATAAGAATACATGTTACATGATGACGTCACTATGGCGAGGCACGGGCGTCATGATGGCATGGGTTGTATAAAATATGGGTCACCTAAGCGTCATCATGGCGTCCTCGTCAGAGAAGCAGGTCCGCTTGCCACCAAGATGTGAGAACAGCGCTCGTGTCACTGAGACACACCAGCTCACTACATCTCAGCTCCCTACATCCCCGCATGCTCCTCTATGCATGTCCAGACTCCATTCTGGCAGCCCATTCATCCTGCTGCTACCATGGCCGCCAGCCATGCCGATCCTGTGGGATCTAAGGCATGGCGTCCTCCAACGCTGCGTCGATCTGCTTCTGCATTGCAGCCAACTCTGCCTGCAAGGTTTTGTTCTTTAGGTGGCTGGAATTGGCTGGTCGTCGCAGGGATTCCATGTGAAACAGCATATACTATGGGCTCCAGCCTGTCAAGGTCGCACATGAACGCTCATCAACACAAACTCGCGCAGTTCATGCATCTAGCGAGGTGGATCTTACCCCTGCAGTTGCTAGCAGGTCCCACATTGGCGCAATGGCGCCTACAGTTGTTGGAGTTTGGTCTTTCAGCAATCCTTTTAGCATGTTAACCCGCTCTTGAAGGTCTTTGCCACGCTCGACCGTGCGCTGCACCACAGCTGACTCTGTCAGGACAGAAGATGTTGGAGATATTGTGCTGGTTGTGCCGATAAGCAAGACAACTTTTGCGCCACGCTGCCAGGTTTGCACAGCACTGACAAAAGCAATGACAAGTCAGACAAGTCTTACCTGAGCGGGCGGGTTGAAATCGGTGGTCAAAGAAGCCCCGTGTCCTGATGATCGAGTACTTTCACGAGCCTTGACAATAGAGTTTGGTACAGGCGAGCTCATGGCGCCTGGCTGACTGTTGGGCTTGGGCTCGCTCTGATCAACATCCAGCCTCCGGCGCGCGGCACCTATCTACACAGTGCAACGAGTTATTGGCTGGCAGTTGCCTTGGTATCATGCCAGCGATCAGTCAGCACAATTGCTTGCGTGCAATCAGGGCGCATCGTTGGGTTAGCATGGTAAGGTAAGCAGGCTTGCAGAGGAGCTGATGACATGCCTGCACCCCGTCGTCCTCAGGCGGGTCGGCTGCTTTCGCTGGCGACTCTGCAACATCTTCAGCAGCCTCTGAGTTAACACGGGCTGATGCCTTCACCACCTTAGTGGGTGGCTTGCGCTTCTCCGTACCCCTCCTGGCTCTGTTTCCCCATTTGGCCGGAACCGCATAGACACCACGCATTGCCCAGTCTTCGCATGTCCGTGCAGGTGCCTTGGGGTCAGCTGGGTTTCGCACCTGCAGGAACGGAGACTGTCAATCGCTGACATGCGATGGTCAAAATGCTTCACATGCCTCTGGATGACATTGCCTCGTACCTGCATGTCGATGCTGTTCCTGACAGTCACAGCAACACTGACACATCCACACGTACGCTTAACATGAATGAGTTGGTATTTGCCAAGTCCAGGTGACGGTGCGGGCGGCATACCAGATTTGTAGTGAAAGCTTTCAGATTGACAGCATATTGCGAGGTATGTGGTATCTCTTTCTTCGTGGCCTTGCCAAATTCTTTCTCTCGTCGGTTATTGCGATTAGACAGACCAGTGCGCAGCTGATCGTATCTGCCGCAAACCCAGTGTAACTGTGTGCGGTGGTAGTCGACCTGGGGGCAGAATGCAGGTGAGCAGCATGCACGCACGTAATTTCCTCTTTTAGAGCTTCTTGCATCATAGCCCGCCATTCATTGCCTAGGTTTTTGCACAAGGTGACACCCTCCTCAACGGCCGTTCGATTGGCAGCGGACATGGAATGCTCCGCAAAGAATGACTCGAGATCCTGCACAACACCGGTGGGCTGACTGAAGTACGGCATGCCATCTAAACTTGGCGGTGCCAATCGATCATGCGAGATGTGGGCCGAATTGAGCTAAGTGCCCTCGTCGGGACGAATGTCCGAATAGGCCTGTTCGGACTCCATGCACTTGTCGCCGCAATGCTCGACGCGGCCCTACCCAGCCGCGTATTGAGCTAAGTGCCCTCGTCGGGACGAGTGTCCGAATAGGCATATTTGGACTCCATGCGCTTGTCGCCACAATGCTCGACGCGGCCCCACCCAGCCGCGTATTGAGCTAAGTGCCCTCGTCGGGACGAGTGTCCGAATAGGCCTATTCGGACTCCATGCACTTGTCGCCACAATGCTCGACGCGACCCTACCCAGCCGCGTATTGAGCTAAGTGCCCTCGTCGGGACGAGAGTCCGAATAGGCCTATTCGGACTCCATGCACTCGTCGCCACAATGCTCGACGCGGCCCCACCCAGCCGCGTATTGAGATAAGTGCCCTCGTCGGGACGAGTGTCCAAATAGGCCTATTCGGACTCCATGCACTTGTCGCCACAATGCTCGACGCGGCCCCACCCAGCCGCGTATTGAGCTAAGTGCCCTCGTCGGGACGAGTGTCCGAATAGGCATATTTGGACTCCATGCGCTTGTCGCCACAATGCTCGACGCGGCCCCACCCAGCCGCGTATTGAGCTAAGTGCCCTCGTCGGGACGAGTGTCCGAATAGGCCTATTCGGACTCCATGCACTTGTCGCCACAATGCTCGACGCGACCCTACCCAGCCGCGTATTGAGCTAAGTGCCCTCGTCGGGACGAGAGTCCGAATAGGCCTATTCGGACTCCATGCACTCGTCGCCACAATGCTCGACGCGGCCCCACCCAGCCGCGTATTGAGATAAGTGCCCTCGTCGGGACGAGTGTCCAAATAGGCCTATTCGGACTCCATGCACTTGTCGCCACAATGCTCGACGCGGCCCCACCCAGCCGCGTATTGAGCTAAGTGCCCTCGTCGGGACGAGTGTCCGAATAGGCCTATTCGGACTGCATGCACTTGTCGCCACAATGCTCGACGCGGCCCTACCCAGCCGCGTATTGAGCTAAGTGCCCTCGTCGGGACGAGTGTCCGAATAGGCATATTTGGACTCCATGCGCTTGTCGCCACAATGCTCGACGCGGCCCCACCCAGCCGCGTATTGAGCTAAGTGCCCTCGTCGGGACGAGTGTCCGAATAGGCCTATTCGGACTCCATGCACTTGTCGCCACAATGCTCGACGCGACCCTACCCAGCCGCGTATTGAGCTAAGTGCCCTCGTCGGGACGAGAGTCCGAATAGGCCTATTCGGACTCCATGCACTCGTCGCCACAATGCTCGACGCGGCCCCACCCAGCCGCGTATTGAGATAAGTGCCCTCGTCGGGACGAGTGTCCAAATAGGCCTATTCGGACTCCATGCACTTGTCGCCACAATGCTCGACGCGGCCCCACCCAGCCGCGTATTGAGCTAAGTGCCCTCGTCGGGACGAGTGTCCGAATAGGCCTATTCGGACTGCATGCACTTGTCGCCACAATGCTCGACGCGGCCCTACCCAGCCGCGTATTGAGCTAAGTGCCCTCGTCGGGACGAGTGTCCGAATAGGCCTATTTGGACTCCATGCACTCGTCGCCACAATGCTCGACGCGGCCCCACCCAGCCGCGTAGTGAGCTAAGTGCCGTCGTCGGGATGAGTGTTCGAATAGGCCTATTCGGACTCCATGCACTTGTCGCCACGATGCTCCATACATCCGCACGCGCAAGCTGTCGTAACAGATCACCTATGACGGATATTGCATGCCATGCTGCTAACGTGTACCACCGATTGCAATGGGATGGGCCTACGGGCCTGTACACGTGTTTCCCCTGGCCAAACTCGCGTAACAACCGCCCATGGCATGACAACCGCTCTGACACTGCAGCTTTGGCCAAAGCTGCACATACCGATCGGTACTTCTCTGATGAACACCAAATTGACTCAGGGATCTGGAACGCTACACGCCTCTCGAGTTTAATCGGGACGGCGGTATTCGCGTCGTTGATGACCAAGTGCACCGCGACATAGCATAGACGGACAGTGTAAGCTGTCATATGAACCGCTAGAATATATAGCATTCAGGTTACTGTTGTCTGGCCCGTAACGAGACAGGGAAGAGACGCATCGTACCGTTGCGCCTAAAAACTCGCAAGCTTCAACGGTGGCCAAGATTAGATATTCTCCCGGCTTCCTGTGGACAAACTTTTCAAAGCATTCAGTCAGAGTCTTGGCGTCTTGACAGGCCGCTAGGGTGTCCTTCAACGCCGTCGGGATGTCCTTCAACGTGCTCTGGATCCTGTCTGTGGACATCAGGCACAGATCCCGCCACATCACCCACGGCGATTCCAGTCGCAGAGCGGGACGGCGCCTGTGGTTAACGCTGACATAATCTGCGTCCATTGACACTACGGATGCACCCGCAGTCGAAGCGGGCTGAGGAGCTGGAGGCTCGGGCTCTAGCAGCGTGCATGCAAAAGGCGGGTGCAAACCGTCCTTGATCGGCTCCGCCGAAGTGCGAATAAGGTTCATTACCTGAGCAAAATCGTTGAACCCAACATCTAGACAAGCGTCGGGATTGGCCTCGCTGACCAGTCGCACCGACTGCATACAGCATGGCTGCACTGCACCACACGCACTAAAGCGGGTGGTTTTCATGCTCCGGGCCAGCGGCTCACTTTTAAGAGCAGCAGTCCACTGGAACGGTGTGGCTGAGCCAGCTCTGCAGCAGGGACGACTGGGGCGTCAATGCACGCAGCCGTGGTTGTTACGCAGCGGTGATTCACGACAGACGCTGAACATAAAGCTCGTGACTGCTTTCCATCACTTGTAAACATATTATCTCAGCCGCTAGGCGATCGTACCTCAGCGTGATCGTGGTGTCTTTCGTGGGATCCTGCATCTTGCGTTGCTGTTGTGCTGTGGCCGCGGCGGTAACGTATAATAAGTCCTGCTGTTCAGAAGAGTGATAAGCGTTGATGAAGTTTTCTCAGGCAGGCAGCCAGCTTATTTGTTGAAGTCGGAACCGATGGGTCCACTCGGATTTTTCCTACACGGAATGGCCCCGCGATGTCGAGTATGTGTCTACAGGCGCAGTTCGGGCAAGTAAGTCGGGCAGTATGGGAGACCACTGAGTCCGCGGAGCCCGCTGAATCGCGTATCGTATAGAACCCTTCGGTGTATCTGTACGTTTCTCGGCAGCGGTGACTAAATGTCCAGCGGAGGCGCCCCAAAGCGCCGTCGTTCGGCCCGTGAGATTGGCGAATTGTGGTATCTGTTCAACGTGTCTATTGTTCCTAAGAGCGGCTCCAAACCAAAACATTACGTATGTAATTATTGTACCACTTTCTCCGTGATGTCACCAGGTTGGAGGCGCATTTCGTGCCTCGAGCATGTCGCCAGCGTATGTTCGCGGCCGGAGACGCGCACAAGCAACCGATTGCAAAGCCAGTGCGGCAAGACAATGCGGCCGATTTTGATGGCTTGCCAGCGGCAAACGACGCTGGTGCCAGTGACAACATGGATGTCGATCAGCCCGCGGGCAGTCGAGGTGCCGACGTGCCTCTCCGCCTCCCATCGCCTGCGCAGCATGTTCCGCACCCCGTCCCGGATTGACCCCTGATCGGGGGACATCTTTCCAGTCGGGGACCCCGAGCACCCACAAGCTCCGGTACGTTGCTGTGGTCAATCCGCATGGGGTCAGAGTTGAGCGTCCTCGCAAGTGCAGGCTCCTGCCGAGTCCTCTGCCACGGGACTTGCTCCCGGCAAGGCTGCCCGCCCGAATCTTGTATGCAGGCGCATCTCGTGCCTGCGGCTGTACTCGCAGTTGAAGCCGACCCCATCTATGATGGGTTCGACACCCTACAGGACAATCACGAGGAGGTGTGGTTTGACGCCGAGGAGGGCGATCACGAGGAGTGGGAAGAGGATCCATTAGACGACGAGGCCCTCGACCCCCCTCTGCATCCCCCTATGCTTCCCCCTCCTAAGGATGACGAGCCTGTCAAGGTGCCCAGACGAGATACCGGGGCTTATCTCCACTACAGCCTCGCAGAACCCATCACGGATGACCATGATGTCAAGGTGCGCGAGGTGGCGGTGTGGTTGACCAGGCTGGCTTCACAGCATCGCATCCCAAATGCAGCTATGAACTCGCTCTGCCAGATGGTGCATTTCTTGCTATTGCCACCGAATAATCTATTTCCCCGTTCCTACCACATGCTCCAATGTGCACTGGCCGCAGAAGACAGTCATGATTGCGAGAGTCACGTGTGCGACTCTTGTTGGCATGTCTTCCCGGACATCCCGTCAGACAGTCATGGAGCACACGCTGACGATGTTTGCCAGCGACCAGGCTGTTGCAAACCCTCGCTTCAAGCGTGGCCCGGGAGGGCATGTCAACCCCCAAACGCAGTGCATTCTTCTTCGGGAACGAGGGTACCTTTGTGGACCTTGTGCGGCAGCCGCACATGCTGCCTGCGATGTTACGTCACCGGGAGGATTCTTTTAAGGACCCAGAGTCCTTCTGGGGCTCGCCTGCTGGCAAGGAATTGAACGAGCGGTGCCGTAACAAGTTTGACCAGACATCCCCGGACGCCGACGAGTTCGCTGTGCTAGTGAGCCTAGGTGCGCTCCCGCCATGGCGCAGTCTGTCGTATGGTTGTGCCACCATCGGTCCCCTTTATTACCTCTTACTGCGTGTGACCATCTCTTGATACGGTGATGCTTGGTGTAGGGGCTGATGGAGGTCAGCTGTTCGTAAACAAGCAACACGGCGCGCTGATCTGGGGCATGCGGCTCCAGGATCTCCACCCCAAGATGACTGCCAAGCACGATACCTGGGCTCCGCTCGGCGTTGTGGAGGGGCCAACCGAGCCCACGAGCCTTGACAGCATCTTCTCTTCGCTGGCAGACTTCTTCCTCGCACACAATCCCGGTATGGCGTCCCCCCTACCGCCGACTGTGTCACGCTCTGTTGGCCAGGGTATTGAGCTGCTTTGTCTGTTGCGTACCCAGTGCTCTGTGCCTCGGCGCTGCTGGGTCCTACACATCTCATTGTGTACCACACTGTGTTGGCCAGCACCTGTTCCGTGCTGTAGACCAGTTGTATGTGCTGCAACCCGCTTCTTCAGGCAGGGATGGTACGACTCCAATAACAGTGGAGATCTGGAAGGACCCAGATCGACCCGAGTTGGGCAAGAGGACGGTGAAGCTGTGGCCCGTGTGGGGGTTGGGCGGAGGGCGACATACCCATCTTGGAGAAGATCGCCAACTCTGTTGGCCATGGGGGCCAAGGCAGCTTGCCTGCGTTGCGGCTTCCAACCGTCACAGTGAAGGAGCACAGTCCGGTGGACATCTCACAGTTAAGGGTAGTGCCCTTGGTTGTCGTCCATACGCCGCTCTGTCTTTGCAGAAGCCACAGTTAAGCTGGGTGCAGATGGCTGTGCTTCCGCAACATTGTTCAAGCGGTCCCTGTGACTCGAGAGGATGCACGCTCCCACCACCAAGACGGCGCAACACAGGGTGGCTTTCCCGCCAACCGCGCATGCCCCCTGGTTACATGACCATGGACACAAATGTCCCATAATGTTCGCAAGGGTACACTGAGGAAACCACTGTCACTGCAGAGGGCACTTGGTGCGATGATTGCGTTCTGAAGTGGTCTGGCGCAGAGTCACAAACACAGCTGAGACATCTGCAGAGATCATGTCCCAGGTTCGCCACGCATTTGTGCCCTCCGTGCTCCCCACACCGGTCCTCTTGGTGCACCGGCCGACCTGATGCGTCCATGCGGCGGTCTTTCTGTTAGCGATGTCACCCAATGCCCGGAGGCGGCCATCCGACTGCCATTGCATTGCACTTTCTCTTGTGCAGGTGGACACCCCCACACGTCCGCCGTATAGTGGAATCGCTGCCCGTTCTACCGTCCCAATCGCGCACGTGCCGAGTGCCTGGAGCTGGGATTGTGGGGCGGCCACTGTTCCACAAACTCTCCTACTTCAAGTGTGCTCNCCACAAGTTAAGCTGGGTGCAGGTGGCTGTGCTTCCGCGACATTGTTCAAGCGGTTCCCTGTGACTCGAGAGGATGCACGCTTCCCCACAAGACGGCGCAACACAGGTGGCTTTCCCACCAAGCCGCGCATTGCCCCCTGGTTACATGACCATGGACACGAATGTCCATGATGTTCGCAAGGGGTACACTGAGGAAACCACTGTCACTGCAGAGGGCACTTGGTGCGATGATTGCGTTCTGAAGTGGTCTGGCGCAGAGATCACAAAACACAGCTGAGACAGCTGCAGAGATCATGTCCCAGGTTCGCCATGCATTTGTGCCCTCCGTGCTCCCCACACCGGTCCTCTTGGTGCACCGGCCGTCCTGATGCGTCCATGCGGCGTCCATGCGGCGTCTTTCTGTTAGGGATGTCATACAATGCCCGGATGCGGCCATCCTAACTGCCATTGCATTGCACCTTTCTCTTGTGAAGGTGGACACCCCTACACGTCCGCCGTATAGTGGAATCGCTGCCCGTTCTACCCGTCAGAATCGCGCACGCGCCGAGTGCCTGGAGCTGGGATGTGTGGGGCGGCCACTGTTCCACAAACTCTCCTACTTCAAGTGTGCTCCTACCCGCTCGCTGGTCCTACATCCTTTTGCTTGCTGGTCCTACATCCTTCTGCTCCCCCCCCCCCCCCCCCCATTACTTGTGGGAGAGCCACCTCAATCATTGACCCTCTCCCTGCACATGTGCAGCCCTGTACTTTTCTACGCTTTGGCGTCGCCCACATCTTCCTTTTTGGGCATTCTGAAGGATTTCTGGACGCAGTGGTTACCTGCCCATCGGCAAAGCGACAAGGAGCGGCGGCGCGATACGTTCTTCCGCTAGCGATCCGGCGGAAGATCACACACCGGGAGTGCAAGTGGGGTGAGGAAGATCGCACTGATGAAGAAACACCTACCGAGATATTGTCCAGTATCCTCCTTGCTTCAGTAGCGCCTGATCCGATGTTTCATGTGGCATAGCCCCTTCTGTTATCGGCTGTGCTCAGCGCTTGTGTTTTGTGACGCGCGTCCTCTCAGCGCGACCCCCTACACCCTCCGGACATTGTTCAGAGGCAGTAGCCCGCCTGTGCAGGCATCGCGGCAACTACCTCATGGAGGACTGGATGACGTTTGTGGAGACCTAAAGCACGTACATCCTGCACGATCTGCCATGGGAGAACACCCGAGAGCATTCACACCTGCGTGCCGTCTTGAAGGGCTGTGGGGACTTGCGGCAGGGGTGTCTGTACTTCATGCGCTTCATGAAGGGGGCAGCACACTTGGGAGAGGATCCTGGAGGCACAGAAGCACTTTTTATCGTACGGGAAGCGGGCCAGGAGGTGCATTTCCACTCAATCAGCCGCCTTGCTTTGTCCTACGGTGTGCAGCAGGTTGTCGTTGTGCTGCGCTGATAGGCGGGCGGTGCATCTGCGGTGCGCAAGTTCGTCTGCATCGACAGATGGTGATCTGCTGCAGATCTTTGGCGGCAGGTGCTGACCACCTTCAAGCTGCACCTGGCGGCTGTTCACGTGCCCGATCAAGTGAGAGCATGCGGCCCATCCTTCTTCTTCCTAGAGTACTGGATCGAACGTCTCATGCAGTACTTCAAGCGGCTGATCAAGTACAGGGGCACGGCCGGCGCAGAGCGCATCTTTGTCAACGATCTCCTCATGGGCGGGCATGCGACCGCCTGGTCCTAGAGCTTGGCCACAAAGCTCTGCCCCTGCTTTCCGAAGCCATTGCTGACGCCAGAGAGGGACGGCGGAAACGCATACGTGCGCCTGCGGGACAACAGCCTCAGCATCCACAACCACCGCAGCCGGGCTTTGCTGCCGCTCCTGCCGCCGGGGCTGCTGCCGCTCCGCCCGCCTCGCTGCCGCTGCTCCAGCCGCCGAGCCTGCTGCCCGCCGGCCGCCGGGCCTGGTGCCGCCCCTGCCGCCGTGCCTGCTGCCGGACCTGCCGTAGGCCTGCAGCGCCTGTACCAGCGGGGTCCTTCATCCCTCCAGCAATGTTGCGGGCTGGCAAAGACCTTTCCACAGAAGAGTGGAAGGAGGTAATTATTAATTAATGCCTGTACCCACTGGTCCGCGTCGTGAACTGGGTGGCTTGCCATACCTCATATGTGCAGAGCATTGAGAAGTTTGCCGCGCGAGGCTGGCCCAGTCATACAGATCTGGATGTTGCTGAACGGCGCCCAGCCGTTTGTGCATCACTAGGTCTAACTGTGGCGGGCCAGGCTGCAGAAAAATCCAAGGTCCACCTCCGGAAGCATGTGCGTGCCTTGCTCCCGATTAACGAGGAGGCGCCCTGTCTGCAAAACACCTCTCAGAAGGTGTCAGACAACACATGGTTCTTGATAGAATATGTTAATGGCGATGATCGTGAGCTGTATGTGGCCAGTTCAAGTATTTTGTGGAAGCTGAATATGAGAAGGTCAATGAGCATTGGGCTTCGGGATGATGTTGCTAGCGATGCGGCAGAAGTCATCGACGCCGGGGTGTGCAATCTGTACCATGCAGTGGTTGTTCCCAGCCCAGGCTCGAGACCCCCAGACGCAGAGCTGGGAAGGCCATCAGAGTTGTATAAGGTGGTGTCGGTGTTGCCAGGCAGGCAACCGCCGTTTTGCTGGCAGCTGGGTCATTGACCTCCGGTCTGTAACATTGACTCTAGCAGCCACTAACTCCGTGCAAGGGGGGCATATGTTTATGACAGCGTACAAGGCGTCTGGTAGAACGCCTAGTACGCTCATGGTTTGATCGACTTACACCTTGCAGTGAAACGGTGACGGTTGCACGTTTGGGCGGATCTTATCCATTGTTGCCAAAGCATTCGGGAGGACGGGGAGTGCTGCGGCAATCATCATGTTGAGAGAAGCTGTCAACTGTGTAGTGCTGCGTGGGTAGTGCGAGTGGCTATTGCAAGACGTACCAATCCGTGCTATTTGGGTATCAGAGCTGTGATTCCGGGACGTAGGTTGCTTATTATCTAGCTGTGGTTCGTGAGTAGCATGCAGCGCTCATGGGCATCTCGCTTTCATGACATATCGACAGTCAATGTGATCGTAATATGTGGCAGAATGTGCACTGTGAGTCTACGATGTTCGCCCGCAGCAACATGCAACGTCACAGCCTGCCATTCAGCCAGTAAAACACAACTGTTACAGCTTCACATATTGTACACTACTTAAGCTGTATGGATCTCACCTGTGGCAGAATGTGCACTGTGAGTCTACGATGTTCGCCCGCAGCAACATGCAACGTCACAGCCTGCACTTCGCACACAGCACAATCAATGTCCTAGGTATCAATGCCAACTCACAGCAGTATGCAAACAAAGTCCAAGAGACACGTACCTGCCATTCAGCCAGTCAAAACACAACGACTGGTGACTGGCAGTCAGTCCTATATGTGACAGCGAACTTGCTGATCACCATGCAAATCTATGCATCAACATCCTACTCCCGCAGTCTCATGCATGCATTGCTGCACTGCACCTGCGGCCAACCAACGACTAGCTTGCACTCAGTTGCCTAAAGCCTAGATCTGCCACACACCCCCTCAAGCACTGTCGCTTGTGGTGGCTTCAAATATCCAGCAATTGCATTGGTCAGCATAGGCCGGACAATGCCTTTGTCAGCATGTCAGCCTTCTGCTCCTCAGTAGACACAAATTCCACCGACACCTCACCACGCAAGTACCTGTTCCTAATGAAATGGTACTGCACATCAATGTGCTTGGACCTGCCAGCTACTCCAGCAGTCCTCTGCTTCATCAGCTGAAGCGCACTCTGGTTGTCACAGTACAATGGCATTGCACTGAACCTTACCGTAGACATCACTCAGCAGCTTCCTCACCCACAGTGCTTCCTTCACAGCCATTGCTGCTGAGATGTACTCCGCTTCACTCGTAGACGTCGCCACCACCGTCTGCAGCTTGGATGCCCACAGAATCGGCCCTCCGTTCATCGTCATCAGCATCCCTGAAGTGCTCTTCCGACCATCAAGCTCTCCTGCCAGGTCTGCATCTGAGTAGAGCCGCATCACCGCCTCTCTTGGCATGCCCAGCTCCTTGAAGTCCGCCTCAGTGATTGCCCGCACCCCCTGCTCTCCACGTGGAGGACTGTACTGGTACATCAGCCCCCAGTCCCAGGTCCCTCGCACGTATCTTAAGCACACGTTCATTGCCGCGAAATGCACATCTGTGGGGCTCGACATGAATCGACTCAGCACCCCCACAGGATATGCGAGATCTGGCCGTGTGTGAGTGGAGAGGATACAGCAGTGCACCCACCGATTCTGAGTAGCCCGCCTTGCGCTGGTCATCATCCGTCAGTGGCGAGCCAGACGTCTTCTGCAGTTTGTGTCTTTCCTCCATCGGCGTCGCCTTGGGCTTGCAGTCCCACATGCCTGCCTTCTCCAGCATGCGCTTGGCGTACTGCCCCTGACTCAGCATCACCCCCTGGCCCTTCCCGGAACCACTTCATTTCCCGACCCGCAGACATGTCATCTTTCCTCTTTCTGCATGCTCGCCATTCTGTGGCCATCCTTTACCACAGTAGTGGCATGGCCCCTGCGTCGGAGCCCGCGCCGCGGGCCGCATGCCCTGTTAACTTTCGCTCTGGCAGAAATGTTACGAGATTCCTTGAAGGTATCGCAGATGACCTCCAATGACGCTCCACGCCGCACATCCGCGCCCAGTTGTGGCCCAACCACACTTCCCAATGTCGGTCTTATGCCCTTGACAAACTGACTGACAAGAAGAGTTTCCTGACCCTGCATGCCCGCGTCCTCGAAGTCCTCGCGGAGCATCAAGACCTCATCAATGTACTTTTGGACACTCTTATCTCCTTGTCGCAGGTCGTTTGCTTTCTGCAACAGGGCGTGTCTGCGCATGTATTGGTTCCCTTCATGCTCATGATGCAGCGCCTGCCACGCCGCCATCGTTGTTTGCGCGCCCTGAACCGTTCTCAACAACGCTTCTTTCAGACCGAACTTAATGACCGCCCTAGCCTTCCTGTCCTCGGCTACCCCGGCGTCATCATCCTCAGCTGGCTCCTCGGTCAGCCATCTTTCCCACCCCTTCATGGTGAGGGCTGCCTCCATGTGGGCGAACCACTGACGGAAGTTCCCGTCCCGCCCCAACTGCTGGATCCGACCCACGCCACTGCCAAATCCGATATCCCCCATATTGCCACCCAGTTACGGCCTGGCCACGCAAACAGTTACGTATTGCGTCGGGATTTGTTGCCCAGTTACGGCACAACTACGGAATTTGTCTGCAGCGGGTTCACACTCTCGTGACGGGCCCCATAACCTGTGGCAGAATGTGCACTGTGAGTCTACGATGTTGCTGCGGGCGAACATCGTAGACTCACAGTGCACATTCTGCCACATAATACTCCTCTAGGTCAGTGCATGACCGGTGACTCGATGCACTGATCAGCCACACGATGAGCACGAACGCAGGCTCGCGCTCGAAGGCCGCCTCGGTCCGCAGCACCCGAAATCTACATCAGCCCGGCTAAAAGACGTGTCTAAGGCCACGGGTGGAGCCCACAGTCCTGTCCATCGGCTCGCAATCACAACAATCTCGCTAAGCGATGAAAGCGGCATAACATGCAGCCTTCCCGCTGCACTACAGAATCAGTCGTCCCCACTGTTGCATCTTGCTGTAACATATCCTTCCTCCGCGGCGTGACTGCATCACACTCGAGTG
Organism: Ulva mutabilis; assembly: GCA_900538255.1. Taxonomy (NCBI): domain Eukaryota; kingdom Viridiplantae; phylum Chlorophyta; class Ulvophyceae; order Ulvales; family Ulvaceae; genus Ulva; species Ulva mutabilis. The sequence goes on along the minus strand of UNSF01000063.1, from coordinate 420,005 downwards.
TCTTCGTCGTGTGCATCCAATGGACGGCACCGGTGGACACCATACGACGAACATGGACAGAGTCCCATGGCAGCCGGGAGGCCTGTTATCCAATTACAACGCGGCCATTACCGTTTTTTTCCCGACTCGTCAGCTGGAGACGCTGAACGGTCTATAAAACGTTGTCCAACTCTCCAAGTTAAAATGAAGGTGCCCCACGCAAGGACCCTCCCCAACCAGGTGGGGCAACCTAGGTGTGGACGCCGTGGCTACATGTGGTGTGCTACCACTGCGGTGCACTGGTGTGCACGGTGATATAAGCCCCTCGCTGCACGCAACATGAACTTGGAGCGTGCTGTGGCATACAGATTCCATCGTTTGCCTGATTTGTTGTACTACTGTATCCATAACACTTTACCATGTCGATTGATATGTTTTGTGTCGAGTTGGAGCGCGTGCAACGGCCTGCCCAAGCAAAGCACTCACTACAATAATTACCTTAGATATCAGATTCAACGAGGTGCCTCGGTAGTTAGCGATCCGATGGGGCACTAGTAGACAAGCCCAGCGACATGGACGCTCTCATACACCCGGAAGATTACTTCAGCGCGACTGGAACCAAGGAGAGATACAGAAGTCAACGGGACATGCTACTGGTGGCGATGGCAAGGCCAAACAACAGCAAAACTCAGCTTGCGTACTGGGACTTCCGGATCAGAATCTTAGACGCGGCCCGCCAGAAGATACAGCATGCCCAAACGAGTCGCTGGGAAGCAAGTACAGTCTGCCACGATACAAGAGCGGCTAGCTTTCCACGGCGTCATATCACGAGGGACCTTGGCGTCCATGCGACAGCTGCAGACTGCAGCCAGTCATGCCGGCCCCAGTGCCAGCATAGGATGAGCCTCGCGATTGCAGAGGGCCAAGACACATCCCAGCTGCAGGGCCCATCCCACCACTCACCCCCACGTCTCCCATCCGCCGAGTTGCATGTACACGGGCACGCGTTTCCGCGGGCAATGGGCCCGGCCCATTTGATACCTGGCGCTGCCCCACGGCCCATGCCTACGGCTGAGACACCACTCGCAGACCGCCCTGCTGGTTCAGATATGGCATCTGGCGGGCTTCCGGCGCAATCACAGGCACCGCCCAGAATAAACAAGTCAACTACTGCACCTGGCACGGCCAACGACGCCTGGCTGTGCAAACAAGGCACATCCGTGCCTGCGAGGGGTATAGCAAGGCAAGCCGCACCACGCTTTCGGTGGGGGCACCGGCAGGCTGCATCGGCGGCTGCCCGAGCGGACGTCCGCCCACCACTGCAGCCGGTCATCGCCCCTCCGCACGCCGGGCCAGGTCTGGCCACAGCACCACCACCTCCCGCGGTCGAGACCAAGGGGACTTCGGGGGAGGGGGCTGCATGCGGACACGCCACAAGCCTCGGTCCGTCATCATCTCCCAAGGAAGCGGCAGCCGGCCGCTCTGGGCTGCCAGTGAGGAGTCCGCGGGGGAAACTTCCTGCTTCAGGCAAACCGAAGAAGGTGGTGGCAGCCCGAAGAAGGCGGGTGGCAGCCCCGAAGAAGGCTGCCAAGCAGAAGCGTACCGGGGTCATTTTGTCGACGACGATGAGGGCAGCGACGAAGACAGCCAAGGACAGCGGCTGGACCCGATGTGGGTACGTCCTAATAGCAAACATGTGCTATTCTGGTTGTACAGGTCCTGTACTGCATGCACATATGCTCCTATAGCAGCCGGCTATCAGTTCTGCGAGGAACAGTTCCATTTGTGTGCAGCAGATCGTCTCATTCCCGCTGTACCGAGGCGTGTGGCAAGGCCCGCCATGGAAATTCTCGCCGAAGTGCGTGTTCAGTCTCCGCCCCGGCGAGTGGGTGAGCAACACGGCGATGGAGTTCATGGCATCACCAGCGCTAGCGCGGGCGTGGGGGGGAAAAAGTGGATCTTGGCCGACCCATGCGACATGCAATCGTACTGGGATTCTCTCAACAAAGAGGGCAACGCACGACCAATTCAGCGGTGGTGCCAGAAGGTAAATCTTTTTGCCAGTGGGATAGACGAACGGCTTGCTGTCATTCACACGGTGAACAAGAATGCGCACTGGAGTCTGATGATGATTTTCCACCCAGTATGACCGCCCAGTGGTGTACTTACCCACTACGTAGACCTGCGCGTGAGAGAGCTGATGTTTGTGTGGGTGGGCTGGTGCAACCTTCATTAGTGTTGTCTTTGCAGAACGCCTTCACCGATGGCTCCAAGGGGATCGGCAGGTCCGGGACGCAATGGCCCGTGCCGGCGAGTACACCATCATTCTGCATGTGGCAGCCTGGGATACAAGACGCACGATACGGACGCGTTGGCGTCCGAGTGGATCAAGACACTGGCATGCCCGTGTGGGGTAGACACCGGCGAGGTCAAACAGGCAGTGAAGGTCTGGGCGGTGAGATGTGCCCCATGACAATATTTGATCGAGTTGTGCTATTGACCATCTCACAGGCATGATTGTGTACTCCCGCAGCATACCTCATGTACACTGCCGCATCCTCATGGAGGCTGGATCCTCAGCTTGACTCCGTGGCACTGTTAGGTCCGCTAACAGATGGACTTGCAGGTCTCGGAGGATAAGTGCCCGCAGCAGCCGGACAACGTTTCGTGTGGCATGCACACAATTCTTAATCTGGAGCACATCCTTGAGCGATGCGGGGCCGGGCTCATCTGGAACCATGAGTTTGATGTGCCGGACATCAATGTCCCCAGGCTGTCAACTGGTCTACCCGATGCCCGCTCCCCGGCAGAACGCGCGGCAACACGAGTGCGAGGCCCTCCTCGGTACAACGAACTGTGGGCCCCAAATGGGCTATTCCCCGTGAGCGTGTGGTTCACCGCGGGCGATGCGAAGGCGTGGAGGGCCATCCACCGGGTCTCGTTTTGCCGCCTGTGGCAAGAGCAGGGCGGGGATCCTCTCAGGGTTAACGGAGCGGGGAGCCCCCTAGAGGAAGATGAAGCTGCGCAGGACTTGCCTCCGGGCCTGAGGGGGCACCCTGCAAAGGCGCGGTACGATACCGCCCGACCTCAGTGCATGCATGCATTCGACACCCGTGGGTAAGCTGCCTGACATTAGCCACTGCTGGCGCAGCGGATTATCATGAGGCTGGCTACATCATCTCAAAAATAGTTACACCAACAGGATCACACCGTACAGGGAGCTCATCAAGCGGAGTAGATGGATCTGTCTGGCGGAGAGCGATGGCAGACTACGCGAATGGGCCGACTCGAAGGCGGCCAGGTCGTCGGGACGCAAGCGGCAGCAGAGGACCACAGTATCCACAGCGGCAGCGGCACGGAGCCCGAGTCGCCAGCGGGTGAAAGCGGCACTCCGAAGACAGGCCAAAGAACAGAGTGGTAGGACCACATCTGAAGCACCGGGTCCCCGCAGCAAGGCGCGGGCGAAGGGGGCAACGCATGCACGAAGCAAGCAAGGCCAGGGAAGCCAAACAGCGGTGAAAAAGTTGAGTTCCGACAGCAAGGCCGCGGCTCAGTGATGCCGCAAGCGGTAGGGTGGTGTCGGAAGCGGTAGGTGACCTCATGTGATTCCGCACCTCCAGAGTCGCACGGGGTGCAAACGGGGACATCAGACCCCTTTTAAAATGCGTCTGCAGAAACGTGGCAAGACCACCACTGTACACATACCGGGTGCCCTTGTATTGCAACCGAGCGATGTGGGTGCCAGCCGTTGCCGATGCTACCACCACACCTTTGCATGTATGTTTACATGTGCGGATCGGACATGCCCAACTGTCCCCCCAATATGTAAGTCATATGATCAATCTGGTGTTTGAATCGGCGTACCGCATCATATCCCCTGCTTGCACCAATGCATATGGCAAGCGAGACGAGGTCCTCGTAGCTGGCACGCTTGCGGCATTAGAGCCATCCCTTCCCCCCCCCCCCCCCCCCCCCCCCCCAGCCAGAGAGGAAAACATAGATACACCTTGACGTGTCGCCCATGCATACGTGCACCGCATTTCCCGAAGCAACCACTCGTGGTGTCCCACCGGAACGAGAAAGAACTGGCACGCGATATGAGGGCTGCAATAGGTCGCCTGACGGGTAATAGCCGCTTCAACGTGCACCGACTTTTGCGGCCAGTAGTACAGCACGGTCGACACGCAATACCGTATAAGCACCATGTCCGAATACGACGAGCTTGCCAAGTCCGACGGCAAATCAGTTGTAGCAGATGTCATGTTGAAAGATAGGGCCGAGTTCTCCAAAGAGCCGGTGGAGCGGATTCACCAGCAGGGCACGTTTCAACGCATCATTAGAGAGAGCACCATATACACACAGCGGGCGTGACGCTAGGGAACACGGTCCGAATCAACACGTACTGGACGATGATTCTGTTTTCGGTGTGGATGGTGTATTTCCAGGCGCTGGAACCGGCGTGGCAGCGCACACCCGGCGCAAGTTGCCCCCAGGATGGCTCGGACATCAAGGAAGCAGGGCTGATGAAGCTCACATCATTCACCGGGGGCAGCAAGTCTATAACGGTATGATATCGAGCCCGCTGATGTGACTTTCGCCGCGCCTCTATCTGCGAGCGAATATATCGCAGCACTCCCAAGCTCCGATGTAGCGCACCAGTGCGCACCACACACAATATTAGTTTAATTAATATCAACCACATCGAAGCTCTCTCCTGCTGAGTGCGGTGCTCTTGGCGAGGTCACTGGCATGGAATAGTCGTGTGCGGCATCCCAGTATTGATGGTCCACACTGAGTGCCGTTAGGTTCGAATGAGCAGGTGCAAATTACCGGCCGGGAGCAGCCCCCTGCTACTAGGATTGATGACATCTCGTCCCCAAGAAGTGCTTGTGGGGCCGGTCCCAGCAATCCCCGGAGTCAGACTGCAGACGCGGGCCGTGGTGGCGGTCCCATACACGGAGATAGATTAGTGCGCGAGTGCAGCACAGTTGAGGCAGCTGGAGCGGTGGATACCCCACGAGGTACGACATCCGGATTGTGCCAGTGTCTGTTATGAACTCGAACGTCCGTGTGGTCAACACCGACTCCACACACGGTGAACTAAGCCTGTGTGCACAGAGTATCCTGCCAAAAAACAAGTGGAGCTCCTACGGCTGGTGGTGCACGCCATGTCCAACGAGTATCCCAGAACCACCGCACTGGGTCGGTCAGGAGCCCCTCCCACGTACGAGTACTTGAACTCGCCCTGTCCTGGCGCCCAGTCCACGGACTGGGCCCCGGCAGGTGCAACACTTGTGCACTACTTCCTCCTCCCAGCCACGATGCAACCAGAAGATGCTCAGAACTCAGACATGCGCAGCCTGATGCGCTTCATGCTGTCCGGCACAGACGCTTCTTCACAGTCGATGCAGCTCATCAGAAAGGGCACCAAAGCCAGCAATCCCGCCAGCACGGCATACCAGCTGTACCTAGCGTCCCGGTTCCTGCAGTTCATGGCATCTGCCCGAACGCTACATATGATGCTGAGCTGCGCTCCTCACATCACTGGGATGACGGTGCGACGACCGTTTGTGCGATAACCTGCTACTGTATACATACTGAACACAGACAAGCTGCAGTCGGGGGCTGCTTTTCACCTACTGGTATTCATCCGCTGGCATGAGTGTACAGGAGGTGCAAGTCATGGGACAGTACTGTGCAGCGACACAACAGATCGGCGGCGTAGCGTGTGCATATGCTGGGAAGCGTTGGCCCATGGGGCAGGTACTATCCGGCCTTCAGGCGCTGTCCTGCCGTCTAACACTGTGTCCTGCCTGTCTGGAAGGTTGCCATTGCAACACACAGCACTGCCCATCGGTGCGCCACAGGGAGTGGGCGCACCTGCCGTGCGGGTGAGACACAACTAAGGCCAGACATCCCTGCAGGTGCCGGTAATCTTGGCCGATCTAGAGCGCCTTGTCGGTGCTCTCGTCCAAGAATGGGAGTCCGTCGACCTCCGGAGGTTAAAAGTAGAGGCGAATATGCGCGGATTCGCACGGCTCCAGCTGGCGTTCGCTGACGCCATCAATGATACCATGGCTGGGAGACCGGAGATAGAACGAGGGACACCCGATTGGGAGGGCATCTGGGAGTGCTGGGCCGGTGCCACTATGGCATCGCTTATCGCTGTTCAAGGTTGGCCTTTGTGACGCGCTGAGTCTTGACCAATGCCACACTTATTCTTTTGTAATGCCCACAACGTCAACCCAAGTTTGCAACCCAACTGGTGCTTTGCAGGAAACCTTTTCTTCCCGCAATGCGGCATTGCCGCGCCGAAGACCAAGGCCATCAAGATTGCATGTTCATGCATTCCGGAACAGTGGTGGCAGTGGGCGTTTACCGCAATGGAGTGGTTCCAGGAGAATAAGGGCACGGCTGGAGGACCTGCTGCGGCATGGTACGCAGAGCAGTTGAAGACTGCATCACTTGCATCGTCCAGGGAGGTTCGCGACCTTGCGAGAAAGTGCATTCAACGGCTGCTTGACGAGCGGAACCCTACAATGATGCAGATGGTGGACGGGGCGGATTTAGGCTCAGCGCAACTGCGTGCGCCTCCGCCACCACCACCGCCTAGACATCCCATGTCTACCGGAGAGGATGGCTCCGAAGGCGAGGGCAGGGGAGAAGGGGAGAAATCCCCCAAGGCGCCAGTGCGAAAACGGCCACAGAGGACGACAAAGGACTGCGACAGGACTCCCAGAAGAAATCCTAACCGTAAGGGCAGGGGAACGGGTGGCACTCAGAAGAGTATCAATACAGAAGGTAATGCAGCAGGTGCGTGACCGACCCCATCCACCCGGGAACGACGTAGGATTCACGCTGCACAGAGCCATCCTACTGCCGTACGTCAAATAGGACATGCAAATGGGCCACACCATCATCACTCTGCTGATTATCACTTTGCATGCCCGCAAAGGTCAAAGGACCACCTGTACACCTGGTCAGTCGCAGTGCTTGTTCATGCAGGACGCACCGAAATTGGCACAGCGTGGGTGGACCTCACTGCGCCCGACGAACGGATAACAGTGTCTGTTAAGCGATCCCGGCCGATCCCGCCGGACACGCAATTGACGGAGGAGGAAGACTTTGCAAGGGCACAGAGTGAAGTGGACTCAGTATTTGCACTCTTCACGGCGCACGCTGCCGCACTGCCCGAACACCGGGATTTCTGGTTTGACCAGATGTGTGAGGCAGCGCAAAGGGTTGGAGGGGAAACCCTGACACGGGATGAGTTGAGGGCAGCATGGGAGGATCTGCCCCTGCCCACTCAGGATTGGGCCCCCCAAATCACATCCAAGACGGATGAAGGCAGCGGGTCGTCCCGCAGGCAAGGCGGCCGTGACCGCATTCCGCCCGGCCCACTAGAGGCCGCTGCTTCACCTGAAGAGGAGGAGTTCACGCCCAAATCTAAGAAGAGGCATAGGAAGAACGGACCACCGGCCGCGCCTTCGCCGAGGCAAAGGCGGGAGGTGGCCGCTGAGGAGACTGAAGTGGGTGAGGAGGGCAATGGGGGGGGTGCTGATGCGGCACAAGACATCGGTGACCCGCAGGCCCAGGGGGGCATGGCCGATGAAGAGGGTGATGCGGGCCAGGAGGGGCCTAGGGGGGCTGCTGATGCGGCACAAGACAGTGGTGACCCGCAGGCCCAGGGGGGTATGGCCGATGAAGAGGGTGATGCGGGCAAGGAGGGGCCTGGGGGGGCTGCTGATGTGGCACAAGACGGTGGTGAGCCAACGGCCGACGGCAAGGTGGCCGATGAGGGTACTGATGCGGGTGAGGAGGGCAATGGGGGGGCTGCTGATGCGGCACAAGACGGTTGTGAGCCACCGGCCGACGGAGAGGTGGCTGCAGATGAGATTGAAGCGGGTGAGGAGGGGCCTGGGGGAACTGCTGCTGCGGCACAAGACAGTGGTGACCCGCAGGCCCAGGGGGGCATGGCATACGAAGACGGTGATGCGGGCGAGGAGGGGCCGGGGGGGGCTGCTGATGCGGCACAAGACGGTGCTGAGCCAACGGCCGACGGCGAGGTGGCCGATGAGGGTACTGATGCGGGTGAGGAGGGGCCTAGGGGGGGCCGCAGCGGCACTAGATCTTGGTTCGGCACCGCCCGACGGCGAGGGGCCCGCTGAAGAGGTTGGTCAAGGGGGGGGCGGGAAGAGAAGTGGCACTGCCGACAGACAGATGAATACGCGGGTAAAGGTAGTGTCGCGGATGGGGGCACGTGATGAGGTCCTAGGAGTGTGGGAGGACGGATGATTAAGCGCGGTTCCGATGATATCATGGCGGTTAATGCAACCCTCCTGCTGCATATGCCCTCACTATACCGTATGCGGTACATGCTATTAGTGCAACGGTTGCACGAATCAAAGCAGGTACAGCGTGTAGGCGAAATGATAATTATTCCATGTGCATGTATATCTCCTCGAGACCACAATCATGACAGCTGAACACACGCAGGATTTGCCAGTTACAGGTATGCATCTTGCCGGACGGCAGTACCACCTAACTGTCATGCACAAGACGCTAGGTTCCGCCCGGCCCTAGGAAACACGTGCAGCAGGCTGTCTCTGGGTCGTCCGGGCATGTACCCTGAGTCCGGAATGGCACTACATCGACAGTGCGACATCCCCTCTCATTCACCGCTGGGGTGGCTGGCGATGACAGAAAGACCTTCCACATACACCGCTGGTTAGGCTCTATGGTGGGGTGGCAGGGATCAAGCCTGGTTCGGCTGAAGTTCCTGTCCCAGTTTAGGTTGGGCATCAGGCGGCGATCCGGCAGGAGCAGGTCCCTGCATGCCACAATGCCTGCAATTGGTCAGGATCGGGAAAGTGTGCCCCAGCGGCCCGTGAGGCAACGCCGTTTCACATGCCGGCAAGGTGGCAAGCACGGACCTTGGGAAGTTGACCCGTATGTGGTCTGGTCGGGAAGGAGTGTCGTTGTGGGTATACGCGGCCCATTGCAGGAGATTTGGCCAATGTTTGTCGCTCATCTCCTGGTAGGCCTGTCCGATGATAGCGGTGGCCCTTGACCTCACGTCCGCCATACTTGCGAACATGTGGTGCCGATGCTTGAACACCAGCCTCATGTGGAACGCCTCGCGACTCGTCGGGTAAAAATTTGCTGATCGGAGAGCCACTACCTCAAACTCGTGCGAGGAAGTCCCGTGCCAACGACTCATCTCCCTGAGACACAGGTCAATGAACGCAGGCACTTTTCGGTAGGCCCAAAGCGCATACGCATCAGCTTTCCGAGGACCCCCACCATGGGACGACCCATACAGCAGGAAGTACAGGTTGAGTGGTGATCCCGTTGGTATGGCTTCAAACACAGGCGGGCATGGCTCGCAGTGGAGTGAAGTCCCCCGCTCTATCTCATCCCGGACTGCCCGGGCAAGCGCGAGCACCTGGGTCCAGCGATAGGTCCTTTCCGTTGCGTAGAAGGAACCGGGCCATGGGCCGGCCTCGCAAAGGGGATTGGCCACCGCGCCACTACGGTGGGATTCACGCGGTGCCAGTCTCGCCCACGCTCCAACTCGCGCGGAAAATCTGCTGCCTCAGTCCAACTCGAACCGTATTCTATCTCCCTGTAGGGATTGGTGGACCTGTTGCGCATAGGGCGATCCATTGGCTGGCAGCAAGGTTGCTGGATAAGGGGAAGCAAAAGGAGAAGCAGGCATCGAGCGCAATGCGGCACATGATGATGCTTTTTAATCTATGAAAATCCTCCAGGAATGGGCACATGTACACCAGGGTTGGCTGTCTAGGGCAGCAGTCACCGATCGATGGTGGTGACGAGTGCCCACCGGATCGTCGCGACAACGGCTTGCACGCGTACACGTCGTTCGAATCGCTACAACGTACACGGATGAATATGCAGCTGACTGCATGACGAGTACAGACAGTGATGCAAGTCCATGAAAAAATCCTGTCTATGTTGACATTTCCCCCTGTCGCGCACGACGACGACAGCAGGGCGCTGCCCACTCAATCACCACGACTGGTACCATGTCTGATATCTTACGTGGGTCCAACCTTACCATATCTTATTTTAGGTATTGGCAATTGATATCACGATACGTCACTGCGTGTTAGGCCTTGGCACACGTGTTAGCTCGATGGCAGCTACCAGGATCCCGCCGAGCCTGCGAGCGACAGGCCGGCTCCGCACCAGCCTATCTTTCAGCTTATACTTTCGTGTACGACGTTAGGCTGGTCCAGTGCGTCAAGGCGGCCGTCTGCTAGCCGTGTGCTCCGGTTGTTGCCACTCCTTCGAGATCGTCGGTTGCTGCATTGCGACCCCGCCATCCAACTAGCGGGCAGGTGACTCACCTCCCTTCTAAGAACATATGTTGTGTTTAGGTAGCGGTGCTACGATAGTGCTGCCTCCTAGCAAGCTCGATGTGTGTCCGGCGCGCGTGTTTGCGTGTTGGTAGCTACTAGGATCCCGCATGTCCAACGAGCGGCTGGAGGGCTCCACGATCGGCCTATCATTATGCTTTGAGTCGCTTGTACGACGTTAGGCAGGTCCAGTGAATCAAGCCAAAGGTCTGCGGGCCGGGCGCTCCGGTTGTTGCCACATTTTCGAGATCGTCGACTGCGATGCAACCCCGCCCTCCAAATAGCGGCCGAGTTACTCACTTTCCCATATAAAACATCGTCTGTGTTTGTGTAGCAGCACTGTGCTCCTGATGCCTTGTAGCATGCTAGGTGCGTGTGGACAGAATGCACACGTTGCCGCTACTGCACGATCAAGTGTGCTCTGCTGCAATAGGTATCCCTGATAGATACCTCGACATCGGATGTTAGGTATTTCTACCCAATAAGGGTGACACTCGCGCCTGTTGCAGCGGTTACCGGAGAGGTGGGTGTCCGAATAGGCCTATTCGGACAACCAGAGCGAGGTGTCCGAATAGGCCTATTCGGACAACCAGTGGCACCCGGGCAGGACGTCACCGATTACGTCCGGGTTACGTCACCATCTACGCGCACAACCCAGGACGTCATCGGCATGTAAGCCGTCTCAGTGGCGGTGGCAGTGACGGCATCAAGATGTCCCACCTGTGGGTCATCCGGATGTACCCCAGCCGTGCGCATGATGGCATGGGGACGTCATACCCAGCCGGCCACCAGCCTGTTACGTCATCTTGGTGCCCTTGTCTCCCGAGGTCGGGGTTGTGATCGCTAGATGACGTCCCTCTCGAGTCACGATGGCGTCCTTGGTGCTTTTTGCCGCCTGTGTCCTCGGAGTACGTCATTTTTTGACTGGCAGCATCGTCCTAGTGATGCCAGCTGTGGAACGCTACTCCATCACCTGGATCTGAAGCATGTTGGGGGAAGTCGCTGATGTCTGACAAAGATCCGCCACGATCTGAGACAGTTGAGCAATAAAGCGCTATCAGCGACTACAGATATCTGCGTACGACTTAGCTACCTGGAAACGTTTGGTCGCGGAAGCAATCTTCGCGCAATTTATTGCAGCATCGTAGCAGTGATCATCACATGGTGATCATGCTTGACGCCATCTTGCTGACAGCAGTCAAGGACTGCATGAGACGGTTACATCTCACACGAGAGATACAATGCATGTCGTGTGTTACACGGAGATGAACGCAATAGCCCGGCAGCGAGGGCAACGGAAGGAAAGTAGACGGCCAAAACCCCCGAAAGTAGACACCAGCAAAAAAGCAATCGCTCTCCAAGGCGAAAAAGCCACAACGAACCGACACAGCCGACACAACCACACCCACGCACCCACACGCACGCGCACTCCCGCACCCCTCCACTACGGCACCCGCGCCACAACCGCGCACAGCAACAACCACCACCGCACTACTGCCCACCCCAGCAAAACCAGCCACCACCGACCCCCCTACAGCAGCACCCCCACTCCATCCTGCCCCACTGGAGCATTCCATCACGGGCCCCCCGCACATGAGAGCCCGGGGGCGCACGCCCCCCACAGTGCAAGGCGTACCAGCCCTCCCCCTCCGGCCGCCCGACAGGGGCCTCAGGGCGGGGCGCGAAGGGCACTAGCGGCGCCGCATCACTCCCCCCACGGTGGCTCGCGGGAAGGTTCGGCGGGCCAACACGACCAGACGCGGGGCCGGCCTGCGCTGCTGCAGCCGCGGCACCCGGTCCAGCAGGCGGCCAGCGGGCGCCTATAGCACGTCCGACGCGACATCGTGGCCAGGCACCACCGCCCGGCCCGCCAGCCGCATACGCAGCGGAGCCGCAGCGAGGACCTGGCGCGTCACACCACGGCACAGAGTGGTGGAGAGTTCGCACATGGCATTCTGCAAGAACGCTCGCCTGGACACGGCCCCCGAAGCCGCAGCAAAGTCAGCGATCTTATTCAGGAAGGCGAACGCACCCGTCTTCACACGGCCAAACGTCTCATGCGACAGGGACACAAAGCGACATGCGCCTGTGCCGGAGCGGCCGTAATTGTCTCGCTGCCGGTCGTCCATCAGCTGGGCGGCAGCACCTGGCGTATTTGCCGCGGCGACGACACGGGAGGGGGCCACCGGACAGGTCACGCACACATCGGCCACAATGGTGTCGCAGGGCAACATCACAAGCAGATCACCCCGTTCCGGGTCGCGCTGCGAGCGTGGGGGTAGCGGCCGGGCGCAAGCCGCGGCCGCGCGGCCCCGGCGACCCTCGGGCAGGCGTCGCGGCGGACTAGTGGCCACCGGGCCCACCCGTGGCAGGTGTGCACACCGCACCGTGCACTGGCCGGCCGAGGCGGCCGCCTTTACGGCCACTGCGGCGGCGGCGGCGGCAGCTGCCGCGCTGAGCTCTCGCGCGCCCCTGTGACCGACAGCCGCCTCGCCGGGGACGTCTACGTCCATGGCGCCTGCCGTGTCGGCCGCGGCAGCCTTGACCTCGGACGAGGCAACTACGGCTGAGATGGCAGCAGCGACGAGTGCAGCCGCGGCGGCTGGTCCCTCTGACGTGCCGTCCACCGTGGCGGCGTCGCCGAGCGGGGCAGCGTTGTCCACCGGTTCGGAGGGGCGCAAGGGGGCGGGCGGGGAACGCGCCAGCGTCTGGGTGCCATATGGGGTTGAAGGCACGGCCGAGGCGGGGTGCCGCACACCACGATGCCGTCCGGGGCGACGCGCGCACCGAGCAAGGCGGCGACATGCGCAGCTGTGTCCGTGTCCTCGCAGTAGACGCTAGTCTTCTGCGGCTGGCACGGGTGCCTACCCATGATCAGTGCTGCGCCGGCGGCGACATCTTGCGGCCGTCCTTGCAGGTACGTGTCATCGTGGCATGCCGTGACCAGCGCTCCGCCGCTGACCTCGCTAGCTGCTCGCAGAGTCGGCTGATACGTCAGGTTGAAGAGGAACGGCCCCATCGTGTCGCCCTGTCGCACGCCGGTCTCGCTCCACAGCACTTCATGTGCGCCGTCCGGGCGCCGCAGAAGCAGCGCCGATGCCTGTTGGTATGACATCCGCACGAATGGCAAGAGACCCGGGGCGTGCTGTGCAACGGCTGCCAGCATGGCGGTCCGATCGCACAGATTGAAGGCATTGCGGAGGTCCACTTGGACGGTCACAACATCGGGGTCATGAAAGTCAGGATACAGCGCATGGCCTGGGATCTCAGCACCCCCCGAGATGCCGACACCGGCCTGCAGCGGGGCAAACAGGCTGGCTGCATCCGGCAGCGTCGCCAGCGCGCAGATGCCCGCCAGGCGCATCAGCGACTCACCGATTGCGATGGGCCTGACGCCGCCTGCCGTCTTGGCGAGGGCGATCAGTCGGCTGGCTTGGAGGAGAGCCGTGTGGGGGATGCTCCCCGACAGGAGGTCATTGACAAAATGGCGCAGCGCGGCGCGGATGCGTGGGTCATGTAGTGCCACGGCGCGGATGTGCTCGTTTGTCCACCCACTGGGCCCTGCTGCCGTGCCCCGCGACAGGTTCAGCACGATCTGATGGAATTGTTCCTCCCCGATCACTGCGGCGGGAGGCGGGAGGTCAGCGGTGTGCGGCAGAACGGGCGGGGGGGCAGACGGGTGCAGCTCCCGCAACGCTGCTATAGTGGCCGCATCAACGGCTGCCAGCGGGCTGCTGTCCAGGCAGCGGGCCGCGCGCCCGTCATTGCCGTTGCGGCAGTGCCTATACATGCGCCCGGCCAGCTCATGGTCAGCCAGCAGCGCTGTCCGAGTGCGCTGGGGCTTCGCATCGGCGTCAGTATCAGCCGGCGCGGCAGCACGTCGGCGTTTATGGAGGTCACGGATGCGCGCCAGGACCCGCCGGCGCTGCCCGCTGCCGCCGCGGTTGTCCCCAAGCAGCTCGGTAGGGAGCATCAATAGCTCAGTGATGTGCTGCTGCTTGCTCGCATCATGCTCGCGCTTGACGGCATCGTGGATGGCCTCCAGGCAGTCGGCCGCGGCCGCAGCAAAGACATCAGTGACCGACCTGGGGAGTTCTTGAGGCACCCTGACGTCGCGGTATGGCGTAGCCACGCCCGGAGAGGAAGCCTCCTCCACGGCTGGTGCGGTTGCCGCCGGCACCCCGGCGGAGTCTGTGCCGACGTCCTGCATGACGCTGTCGGCGGGCGCGGAGCCGATGCGCAGGCCGGATAGGCTTGACTCGGCCAGGCCCGATGGCGGCGCGGGCGGACGCGGCTGGGCGTTGAGGCTGGGCTGCGTGCCTTCAGGGGCGACCATGGCGTGGTTCCCTACGTGAGCAGGGCTGACTAGCGTGGCAGGCGCAGGCAGACCGGTGGACTCGGTCGGTGTTGGCCACGCACGCTGGCCGTTGCCGGCAGCGGTGTCATGCATGACATCTGGTGCCGCAGTGGGGGTCGCGGCGGTCGGGCTGGCAACTGCGCCAGCGTCATGCATGATAGCATCACATGGGGGCGGGGCAGGCGACGGCGGGACGTCACCTGGAGGTTGACGGCCGCCTGCCGACCCGCCGTTCCCGTGGTACTCGCCATTCACGGCCAGGAGGTGCTGCGCGAGGCGGCTGGCGGGCGGCAGGCTATGTGGCCGGACATTGCTTCCCCTCCCATCTGCAGCCGGTGCTGACGCAGGCCCCGAGGCGGCCTCGCGGGGTACCAGGCCGCAGCGCGTGACCGACTGCGAGCGGGGACGGGCTGTCGAGTGCGGAGTGACGGGCGCCGGTTGTGCCGGAGGCTGGGTGCGGCGGTGAGCAGGCTGTGCGGGGCCAAGGCTGCACTGTGCTGTGGGGTGCCCTGCAGTGCTATTGCTGCGCCGTTGGGGGTTCGACGGGCACCGTTTCTCGTGTGCGCCCAGGCCGAGCCGCGAGTACACTTTCGCACAGAAGTGACACGTGGCTCCGTTCAGCTGGGCGAGGTCTGCTGTTGAGAACGTGTGACCAGCGTGCTGCCTGCGGCAGTGCTGCAGTAGCTGCTGCGGCGACCCGAACAGAGTGCCGCAGCATGGGCACGGCTTGCGCGGAATCACAGCGGACGATTTGCTGATTCGATGCTGAGTGGGTTGGACCGCCGTCCAACGCTTGCGCGGATCCATGGCCAGATCGCGCAAGCCAGAAAGTGGTGCTGTGCACCTGGTGCAGGCGCACCCACAGAAGGAGTAGGCTCAGGCGCTGGGGATCCTGTCGTCGAGACTACGAACGCCTAGTTGTATGCAGTATATTGACCTACTTGCGAGGGCTATGCGCGTGCTGCGCGCTCGGAAGGCTGGCAGGCGCGCGCTGCTACGCGGGCAGCCTTCACCGCAGTGCCAACTGAGCAGCGCAGAGCTCAGCCGGCGAAGAGACTATCAATACTGACAGAAATTAGCATCTGAAGCAGTCAGAATCTCCACTCGTGGCACGCCGTGGCGCGGACATGGGAGGTGACCATGCAGACGAAGACGTCGCTCGACAGCCTACCAACACAGTGTGATTTTGTCACCTTATAGTGCCAGTGGCCCCTCTCACAGTGTGATTTTGCCACCTTATAGTGCCAGTGGCCCCTCTCGCATGTCGTGTGCGGTTGTGGCGCGGGTGCCGTAGTGGTGGGGTGCGGGAGTGCGCGTGCGTGTGGGTGCGTGGGTGTTACACGGAGATGAACGCAACAGCCCGGCAGCGAGGGCAACAGAAGGAAAGTAGACGGCCAAAACCCCCGAAAGTAGACAGCAGCAAAAAGCAATCACTCTCTCAGGCGAAAAAGCCACAACGAACCGACACAGCCGACACAACCACACCCACGCACCCACACGCATGCGCACTCCCGCACCCCTCCACTACGGCACCCGCGCCACAACCGCACACAGCAACAACCACCACCGCACTATTGCCCACCCCAGCATAACCAGCCACCACCGACCCCCCAACAGCAGCACCCCCACTCCATCCTGCCCCACTAGAGCATTCCATCACGGGCCCCCGCACATGAGAGCCCGGGGGCGCACGCCCCCCACAGTGCAAGGTGTACCAGCCCTCCACCTCCGGCCGCCCGGCAGGGGCCTCAGGGCGGGGCGCGAAGGGCACTGGCGGCGCCTCATCACCCCCCCCCCCACGGTGGCTCGCGGGAAGGCAAGGCGGGCCAGCACGACCAGACGCGGGGCCGGCCTGCGCTGCTGCAGCCGCGGCACCCGGTCCAGCAGGCGGCCAGCGGGCGCCTATAGCACGTCCGACGCGACATCGTGGCCAGGCACCACCGCCCGGCCCGCCAGCCGCATACGCAGCGGAGCCGCAGCGAGGACCTGGCGCGTCACACCACGGCACAGAGTGGTGGAGAGTTCGCACATGGCATTCTGCAAGAACGCTCGCCTGGACACGGCCCCCGAAGCCGCAGCAAAGTCAGCGATCTTATTCAGGAAGGCGAACGCACCCGTCTTCACACGGCCAAACGTCTCATGCGACAGGGACACAAAGCGACATGCGCCTGTGCCGGAGCGGCCGTAATTGTCTCGCTGCCGGTCGTCCATCAGCTGGGCGGCAGCACCTGGCGTATTTGCCGCGGCGACGACACGGGAGGGGGCCACCGGACAGGTCACGCACACATCGGCCACAATGGTGTCGCAGGGCAACATCACAAGCAGATCACCCCGTTCCGGGTCGCGCTGCGAGCGTGGGGGTAGCGGCCGGGCGCAAGCCGCGGCCGCGCGGCCCCGGCGACCCTCGGGCAGGCGTCGCGGCGGACTAGTGGCCACCGGGCCCACCCGTGGCAGGTGTGCACACCGCACCGTGCACTGGCCGGCCGAGGCGGCCGCCTTTACGGCCACTGCGGCGGCGGCGGCGGCAGCTGCCGCGCTGAGCTCTCGCGCGCCCCTGTGACCGACAGCCGCCTCGCCGGGGACGTCTACGTCCATGGCGCCTGCCGTGTCGGCCGCGGCAGCCTTGACCTCGGACGAGGCAACTACGGCTGAGATGGCAGCAGCGACGAGTGCAGCCGCGGCGGCTGGTCCCTCTGACGTGCCGTCCACCGTGGCGGCGTCGCCGAGCGGGGCAGCGTTGTCCACCGGTTCGGAGGGGCGCAAGGGGGCGGGCGGGGAACGCGCCAGCGTCTGGGTGCCATATGGGGTTGAAGGCACGGCCGAGGCGGGGTGCCGCACACCACGATGCCGTCCGGGGCGACGCGCGCACCGAGCAAGGCGGCGACATGCGCAGCTGTGTCCGTGTCCTCGCAGTAGACGCTAGTCTTCTGCGGCTGGCACGGGTGCCTACCCATGATCAGTGCTGCGCCGGCGGCGACATCTTGCGGCCGTCCTTGCAGGTACGTGTCATCGTGGCATGCCGTGACCAGCGCTCTGCCGCTGACCTCGCTCGCTGCTCGCAGAGTCGGCTGGTACGTCAGGTTGAAGAAGAATGGCCCCATCGTGTCGCCCTGTCGCACGCCGGTCTCGCTCCACAGCACTTCATGTGCGCCGTCCGGGCGCCGCAGAAGCAGCGCCGATGCCTGTTGGTATGACATCTGCACAAATGGCAAGAGACCCGGGGCATGCTGTGCAACGGCCGCCAGCATGGCGGTCCGATCGCACAGATTAAAGGCATTGCGGAGGTCCACTTGGACGGTCACAACATCGGGGTCATGAAAGTCAGGATACAGCGCATGGCCGGGGATCTCTGCACCCCCAGAGATGCCGACACCGGCCTGCAGCGGGGCAAACAGGCTGGCTGCATCCGGCAGCGTCGCCAGCGCGCAAATGCCCGCCACGCGCATCAGCGACTCACCGATTGCGATGGGCCTGACGCCGCCTGCCGGCTTGACGAGGGTGATCAGTCGGCTGGCTTGGAGGAGAGCCGTGTGGGGGATTGTGATACAATAATGTGTGTCAGCTATGTGCCAGCCTGTTGGCTGGTCTACTCCACACTAGCTGCACCTGCATCACATCCACTGAACTTCTCCTCTGCGCCCCTCCCCGGACACCGCTCGGGCTGCCGGGCTGGCTGAGGCTATTGCTCCTGGGACCGGTGCCTCGCGGCCTCGGACATCGCCGTAGCGCGCGCTGTCGCGCCCGTGCAGACTGCTAGTGTCGCGCTGACGACCGCTTGTGGGCCCGGCGAGTGCTGGCTGTGTGTTTGGTGTGCGCGTGGCCTGCGTGGTACTGCGTGGTGTGTGCGTGTCTGCTTTCGCGCTGGCGTTAGTTCGTTCTGGCATTTGCTCGTGCGGCGCGTGGCCTTGGTGCTTGCGGTGGCCGGTCTGTCTGTTTGTTTGTTGCCTGGTCTGTTGCCTCGGCGCTGCTGAGTCCTAGATCTATCACTGTGTAACACACATCCACTGAATGCAGCATGAATATACCACGCTAGCTCACATAGGCACAGACCAAAAACACATGCATGGGTCAGGGTTGGGCAGCTAACCTGTGCATTGGTCAACGCAGACATCTGTTAAGTCACGATGTCTGCATTGACCTTGCACAGCGCTTATATACCCTTCACCAGCAGATCACTGTAGCATATTGCTCTATGTTGGATGTCCCTAACACAAGATCTGCCCCCGCTACACCGGCATTCAGATTCCACTCCCATGGCACCTATGCTCTGGTCCACACAGCATGTCGCATCAAAAGCGATCATTATGTTATGCACACGTGCAGCAACATGGTGCCTGCAGAGTCGCAGCATAACTACCTGCCACCACACAACAAGTGCATCACCATGAGATCCAGAGAAGGACTAATAACTGTACTGTCACAGTTGAGATGCCTCTAGACACAATGGCCATGCATACATAGCCTGGGCAATGCATGCATGACCCATGCACACAATCCAAGTGCATGTCCACCAAAACACGGCATGATCATTCTTATTGACCTAGAATCACTCAGTTATCACACTACCCCTGAATGATCATCCACAACAACACCTGACATTCTATGCCCCAGCCCATATGGCATGCATCTATTCCCGAGCATCTGAAGACCCATGCCCTCAGCCCCAGCTGCCTGTGCTGGTCCCGGCACTGCCTTAGTCAGCATGTCGGCTTTCATCTCACCACTCTTCACAAACACCACCTCAATGTCTCCTTGCATGACACGGTGGCGGACAAAATGGAACGCAACATCTATGTGCTTAGTCCTGCCAGCTGCTCCCGGTGTGTGCTGCCGCATCAACACCAGAGCCGATTGATTGTCCCCATACAGCCGAAGACATGGCATCACTCCATGCATTTCACCTAGAATTTTACGCACCCACAACAGATCCTTCACAGCAGCAGCTGCTGCAATGTACTCAGCCTCACATGTCGATGCAGCGACAACAGTCTGCAGCTTAGACCGCCATGCAACGGCCCCGCCATTCATCAGCAACACCATACCGGATGTGCTCTTGCGGGAATCGGGGTCCCCTGTCTGAGTCGGTGAATGCCTCAATCATATTCACATCACGGCTGTACACGATGCCCTTGTCCAGCGTGCCAGCAAGGTACCTGAGCACCCGCTTGGCAGCCTTCCAATGCATCATGGTGGCACATGAGATAAACCTGCTCAGAACCCCCGCGGCGTGAGCAAGATCAGGACGGGTGTTCACAGTCAGGTAGAAGAGCGAGCCCACGACCTCAGCGTAGGGGTACTCTTCTCCCAGCAGCTGCTCCCCCTGGCCCTTGGAGAGATGCAGGCCCGCCTCCAGCGGGGTGGCGACCGGCTTGCAGTCTGTCATGCCGAATTTCTCCAGGATCGAGTTCGCATACTTGGGCTGTCCGAGCCAGAGCTGCCCGCGAGCACGGTCGCAGTGAATCTCCAGCCCGAGGAAGTACTCCGCTGCGCCGAGGTCCTTGATTTCGAAGGCGCGGCGGATGGCCGCCAGCGCTGCTCCCACTGCCTTCTTCGTCGCGGCGATGAGTCCGTCGTCCACATGAACCAGCATGTAGAGGCGCTCCCGTGACCCTGGCTCACCCAGGTAGAACAGGCAGGGGTCAGCATCTGAGGCAGCAAACCCCAATGCCAGCAGCTCACGACGCAGCTTTGCATGCCACGCACGTGCAGCCTGCTTCAGCCCATACAGCGCCTTTCGTAGGCGGTACGTCCGCCCACCGAAAGCAGCTGGCATGCGCACATACACCTACTCGCTCTCGTCAAGCTCACCGTTGAGGAATGCAGTTGCAACATCAAACTGGTGCAGCTCCAGATCGTGCTGCGCAGCGTGCGCAAGCAACACACGCAGCGAGGCTTGCTGAGCTGTGGGGGCAAATACCTCATCGAAGTCAAGACCCTTCCGCTGCAGGCATCCCAGCACGACGACACGGGCCTTGTACTTGTCAACCCCCCCGAGCGCATCACGCTTCACCTTCAGGACTGCCATCATCGGCAGCACCCGCTTCCCCCGCGGCACGTCCTTGATGACCTGAAGGACCCCCTTCTCCTGAAGTGATGTCCACTCTGCGTCCATCGCCTGCTGCCAAAGTGGAGCGTCCGGCCGCCGCAGTGCCTCCTCGGGCGACTTGGGCTCATCGCTCAGCCCTCCAGCAGCGTAAGCGTACGCATGCGGCTGGTAGCGGTCGGGCTGGCGACGCTCACGCTGTGGGTAGCGCGCCCCTTGCCCCGCAGCGCCGTCATCGTCATCGCTGGGCTCATCATCGCTGCCGACTCCGGGCTCATTCTCCTGCCAGCCGTCTCCTTCGTCGCCGGCGGCTGCGTCCCATGCGTCCTCGTTGACCGCAGCGTCGTCCGCTGCGGGAGGGTCGGAGTCGTCCATCAGAGGTTCAGGGATGGGGTCCTCGTAGTGCTCAACGAACTCTGCGTCCGGTGAGACCACGCTACTTCCGTCCTCCATCACGCATGGATCCTCAGCATTTCGACTCAGGCCCTGCCTCATAGGCAGCTTGACCGTCCCTGACTCGTCGAAGCGTACGTTGCGGGACTTGATGCTGATGAATCGTCCCTTCCGCCAGACGTAGATGCGCCAAGCCTTGCAGTCTGGTTCGTAGCCGACATGGAACCCCACCTCAGCGCGGGCGTCGAGCTTCTTGCACTTGGCGTTTGGCACATGGACGTATGCGATGCACCCAAACACCCTGAGTCCACGCACATCAGGTGCCTTGCCGTAGAACAGAGTGTGTGGGCATACAGTCTGTCCGACGCTCGGCACGCAGTTGCGCACATACCATGCGGTCTCCAACGCCTCTGCCCAGAACTCAGGGGCAAGGCAAAACTCATGGATCATGGCGCGAACCTTCTCCATGAGTGTCCGGTTGAGACGCTCAGCACGCCCGTTCTGCTCCGGGGTGTAGTCCGCGCTGTGCTGGTGGGTTGTGCCGCGGTTCAAGCAGAACGTGTCCAGGTCACCTTTGTACTCGGTCCCGTTGTCGCTGCGAAGCACCTTCACCTTCCGGTCTTTCAGGCACTCCCAGCGTAGGATGGTCTTCTGGACCCACCCCGCGACTTCCGCCTTCGAGCTCAGTGCGCATGCTTCCGCCATCCTGGAGTGATCGTCCATGAGGGTGACGGCATAGCGTTTGCCTCCCCAGCTCCTAACTTGGAAGGGCCCCATCACGTCCGTGTGCAAGAGATCGAGCGGCTTCTCCGCGCGGTTGCTGGACCGGACGAACGGTTCCCGTGCCTGCTTAGCGAGCTTGCATGCGTGGCAGTGTGGGACCATCTCCCCAGCCACCACTTCTGTGAGCTGCGCCTCAGCCGCCACGGCCATGAGCGCACGCTCCCCGGGGTGCCTTAGGCGTCGATGCCACGTATACGTGTTGACAGCGAGTCCCGCGGCACGCAGGCCGTAGGCCTCGTGTACCTCATCGGCGTGCATCATCGTACACTGCAGCCGGTAGAGCCGCCTTTGTTTCCTTCCGTTCAGTAGGACTCGGCCATTTCTCTCGGCGATGGAGCAAGTTGCTCCCTCCTGCCGGCACACATACCCCGCTGCCGTGGCAAGGTGTCCCGACAGCAAGTTCACTGTCATGCTCGGGACACACAGCACCGACCGAAGCACCGCCTGTCAGCCAGACTTCACCTTCGCCGATGACGTCGTGGGTCTCCCCGCCGCCCATCACCACGCGCTTCACGTCACAAGTGCGCATGTCACGCAGATACCGCATGTCATGCACCATGTGGTGGGACGCTGCGCTGTCGTACAGCAGCACCCCATCTGCTGCCGCCTCTGCTGGTGCGGCCGCATTGCACGTAGCGTGGACCATCATCGCTGCTGCAGGCCTCCCATCACGCTGAGGTCTCTCCTTACGTGGCTGACGGCAGTCACGGGCAAGATGCCCGACCTTCCCGCAGTTGTAGCACTTGCGGGTCTCCTGTCGAGGCTTCTGTGCTTCGACATTTAGCACTCTTCCTTCGTCGGCCACAGCTGGCCGCTCATCAGCCCCGGTGCGCTCGATCAGGCGCACTGCGGACTTCAGCTCTCTCACGACTTCCTGGAAACCACCTGCTGCCACTGTGGTCAGCATCAACACGAGGGACCCTCTCTCAGCGGATGACTTCAAACCCTGAATCAGGGCGTTGGTAGCCAGCTGGTCCGCCGCCTCGAAGTCAGTGTCAAGGAGCTTCTCCATCAGCTCGTAGACTCTCTCAGCATAATCACCGTAACTCTCCGATGACTTCTGCCTCACGGCGTTCAGCTGTCTCACGAGCAGAGGCTGCCTCAACTCGTGCTGTGCCTCGTACTCGCTCCGGACAGCCTCCCAAGCACTCATAGTGCTGGAAGCCCTGTCGATGATGCGTGTCAGTCCGGAATCATCTACAGCAAGGACCATCCGCCCTCGGACCTTGGCGTCAGCGGCGACGTCTGCAGCTGAGGCTACGTCTGGCTCCTCGGTGAGCCAGCGCTCCAGTCCCTGGGTGGTCAAGGCAGCCTTGAACTGGCATGCCCACATCCGGTAGTCCCCATGGCGCTTGAGCTTGCGAAACCCGAAGACTGACCCGGAAGACGTTGATTGATCCATGACTCAGATCACGATGATGGGCCCATAACCTGTGATACAATGCACAGGTGCAGCTAGTGTGGAGTAGACCAGCCAACAGGCTGGCACATAGCTGACACACATTATTGTATCACAGGGATGCTCCCCGACAGGAGGTCATTGACAAAATGGCGCAGCGCGGCGCGGATGCGTGGGTCATGGAGTGCCACGGTGCGGATGTGCTCGTTTGTCCACCCACTGGGCCCTGCTGCCGTGCCCCGCACCAGGTTCAGCACGATCTGATGGAATTGTTCCTCTCCGATCACTGCGGCGGGAGGCGGGAGGTCAGCGGTGTGCGGCAGAACGGGCGGGGGGGGCATGCGCAGACGGGTGCAGCTCCCGCAGCGCTGCCACAGTGGCCGCATCAACGGCTGCCAGCGGGCTGCTGTCCAGGCAGCGGGCCGCGCGCCCGTCGTTGCCGTTGCGGCAGTGCCTATACATGCGCCCGGCCAGCTCATGGTCAGCCAGCAGCGCTGTCCGAGTGCGCTAGCGCTCAGCTGGGACTTCGCATCGGCGTCAGTATCAGCCGGCGCGGCAGCACGTCGGCGTTTATGAAGGTCACGGATGCGCGCCAGGACCCGTTGGCGCTGCCCGCTGCTGCCGCGGGTGCGTGGGTGTGGTTGTGTCGGCTGTGTCGGTTCGTTGTGGCTTTTTCGCCTGGGAGAGTGATTGCTTTTTGCTGGTGTCTACTTTCGGGGGTTTTGGCCGTCTACTTTCCTTCTGTTGCCCTCGCTGCCGGGCTATTGCGTTCATCTCCGTGTAACACTGCACGTCGTCATCCTGTCTGCTGTGAGCAGCTGCACGCGCATCTCGCGGTACCTCATTCTAGCGTGCCCCTGCAGACACTTCAGTTGTAACAGCCACAGTCAACCAGAGCACTGATCGCTCTGCAAGCAGGCGCGCAGCAATTAAAAGTAGACGCATCCAGGATTGAACTACTTATCAAGATGGGTTTCCAGCTTTAGCATACTGTCCTAGTGCTTGCGGCTTGATTAGTTTCCATCAGTTGCAGCTCAGGACTGCGCGCGAGTGCCGGTAATGGCTGTATCCTAAAGTATTGTGACGACATACACCACTGTTATATGATTCATACTGGCTGCTTTGTTGAATGTGATGCTCTGCCCGGAGAGCCGTGGTCCGTACATGTTCGCGTGCTTGCGTTTCATTCGACTGCGCAACACCGTGCAACTTGCCCTTCATCAGACTCTATCGCAGGAACTCATTTATACCGACATCTTCCTGCTTTAATCGGCTCCTCTGAGGATTTCTTCTACATTGCGCGTGAGTTTCGATATCTGACAGCGCTGCCAAGTGTGTTGGCTATGTCTGGTGCAACTCTAACAGCACTGTTACAGATTGCAGAGATCAGTTGACACCACTTATAGAACCTTGCCTTGCTTACAGGTGCATGAGTCCTCACGCCAAACGGCATTGCCTCGACATTCACACATTCAGCGCAGCCGAACACCTGCATGACATCACGCAGCCTCTTTCACAAACTCACGTACAACTATACTATCACACACGTCAATACTTCGTTGGGTCCATGTCGTCGCGGTGGTCGGCCCCCGTGTCTTGGTCAGGTGTTCCGCCTAGCCTCGACACGGGGGCCCGCTCCCACAACGCCATGGTCCAGCGTCGGACGTAACTATGCACGTTACTACATAACAGACAAATACCGCGGTAACCATCACTGATCATGTCGCGTGTAATCCGCGTGTACTGCAAAACTTCCTTTCCCCAGGCCCCCGCGCATAGGGCCGCGGGTAGGTAAGGTCGTGGCATATGAGGAAGAATCCAGTCACATTTATGAGCAGGAGTTGGGTTGGCTTTTATACGCGGGTATAGGCGCAGGCCCAGGCGCAGCGCGGCTCAAATTATGCGCGGATTAGGCGCGATGGTCTGTACAGGCGAACCAGCCAGCAGCTGAAGCCTAAGCTCACGGGTCTCAATTTCTTGATTGCTTGTCATTGCCCTCGCTACAGGGCTGCTCCGTGTGACACTGAGATATATAGACTTTCCATGAAACTAACCTTTAGTTTGTTGCACCCTCCCGTCCTTGCAGTGACACATCGGTCGGTAAATTGCTGCAAGCTGTGCGGATTCGGCAGACCTTGATGATTGTGGTAGCTGGCATTCCAGCTGGAATCGCAGTGGCAGCCGGTGTGGGCATTGTGCCGACTTGTGGCAGATTGCAATGTCCCTGTAAACAGATGTACACATACAGCACGGATCCATCGCCTCCGCCACCGGACCCCCCAGCCGATGCTGCGCCGGCCCAACCCCCACCCCATCTATCGCAGGCCGCCCAGGCTTCGGACGTGCCCCAAACCCCCCATGGCACCCAAGTTCCGGCTCCGGCCTCCCCCACACCCACTGCCGCTACCGCCCTCCCCGCCGCGGCCCACGCCCCGACGCGCCCTCCGCCCCTGACCAGGAGACAGCGGCCCCTCCCGCACCCACGTCGCCCCGATCGCAGCGGCCTCCGCAGCGCGGCGACCTCCTGGCGTTCCGCACCACGCGCATGGCGCTGCTGGACGTGAAGGTGACGCACCCTCTTGCCAAGTCGCATGTGCGCGGTGCATCACGTAAAGCTGGCGCAACCGCCGGGAAGGGCGAACGGCAAAAGCGCGACAAATATGGCGCCATCACAGGTGCCGCCCAGATCATGCCGCTCGTGCATGAGACAGGACACGGGTTGGACAGGACACGTACCGCTTCCTCCAGACGGTCGCGGAGGTAGCCGTGGGACACGGCGTGGTGTCAAAGCGTACCTTCTTGCTCAATGCCATGCGCGACCTGTCCACAACTTTTTGCCGCGCGCTGGCGCGCCAAGCCCGCGCGGCCGCGCCCCTCCGTGCTAGACTGGTCGGACTAGCAGCACCGAGTGAACCTTGCCTAGGCCTTACCCAGGCTTTATCTGGCCCTGCTCTATTGAGTAAGGCATGTGTAAGGCCCACCTGAGGCCTGTGTAAGGCATGCCATGCCTTAGCGGGACCTGATCCAATGCTCAGGCTAGGGATGGGTAAGGTAAAACTCGAGTGAGCCTTATGCTACTAGGCTTGAGTCAGGTTAACGTGATAAGGCCGTGCTAAGGCCATAGTGATGGCACCGGCACTGGTAATGGTTAGATAAGGACCGAGCAAGGCTTGGTTGGTGTGACAGCAGCCTGGCCATTCAGCATAGCTGTATTTTGTTTCTTGCACGCTGCTGTGGCATGGCTTTGCAACAGACCATCCGTGCTTCATGATCAAGTGTCGTGACGACCTTGAAACACGGATGGGCTGCCACGAAGACATCCCACAGCAGCACTTAGGCTTGGCTCGCCCAAAGCCAAGCCCAGCTGCCATAGCTAGACTGAATTTCATGAATGCTTTGAATGTGCTAGCTGTGTATTGCACAAACGGCGGTTGACTCCTGTGGAGAAGTGCTGTGGTCTGTGGTCTGCTGATCAGAGAGTGTCTAGTATGGTGCCTCAACGCTGCCAACTGGGTACTGCGGTGGTACTTACTAAATGCCATACGACTACTGCGATTAGTTATAAATGGAGCCTGTTGGCCAGAACCTGTGTGGTTGTCAAGCATGCAGTGACATTTGTGGAGCGCTGCGACTGTCACCTGCACAGCAACGCGGTCAGCAACGTCCTGAAGCATAAATATATATGCACTACAGCAGTCCATCTGAAGCCTGTGATGCGTGTCAGAGCTGCAACGTCGTCAATGCGCCTGTCGCGTTGCAAGTTGCGACTGCGAGTCGGCTTGATCAAGCCAGCAAGAACGCAGGCATAGTACATCAGTCCTGATCAAAACGAATGCTTGATGTACAATTATCAGCAACTGCCTGTTCGATTGGTGGCAGAGTTCGTACCGACCGCGCGAAGACATGCACGGTTGCACGCAGTTTCAGCGTCCTCGCTTCTCCGACTGAATGCGATCAAAGGACTTACGAACGAACAGTCTGGCTCTAAAATGTGCTAGCAAGTAGCTTTATCGAATACAGACAGGCTTTCGCGTTCAGTGGACGCAGCCTGGCAGCGCGCAACCAGAGCTGTGCAACACGTGTAACGATCGATATCTATGAAGCAGACCTGTAGGACAAAACGTTTCACTGCAAAAGAGAAGCCTGTGTATACAGGAGATACAAAAAGTCCCGCCAGTCAGTGCAAATATATAGCTGGCTGTTGGTGAGCCCGTGCGCAGCTGCTTTCAAATGAGATCTCAGTTGCAGCCGTGGCTGTAGCCATGCATTATGGACATGTGTCTACATGTGTTACACGTGCCCTTCATGGGTTTGCTCCTACAAAACATCGGCCAAAGTGCGCATTGCTGTAGGCCAAGGGACATGTGGACACATGTAGACAAACCGGGTGCCGCGGCTGCAGCAGCGCAGGCCGGCCCCGCGTCTGGTCGCGTTGGCCCGCCCTGCCTTCCCGCGAGCCACCGTGGGAGGAGTGATGCGGCGCCGCTAGTGCCCTTCGCGCCCCGCCCTGAGGCCCCTGTTGGGCGGCCGGGGGGGAGGGCTGGTACGCCTTGCACTGTGGGGGGCGTGCGCCCCCGGGCTCTCATGTGCGGGGGGCCCGTGATGGAATGCTCCAGTGGGGCAGGATGGAGTGGGGGTGCTGCTGTTGGGGGGTCGGTGGTGGCTGGTGGCAGGCCCTAGGCATACATAAGGCAAACATGAGGAAACCTTACAGCAAGGCGTGCATGAGGTTGCAGTAAGGTTCACTCGGTGCTGCTAGCGCCGGCCGGCGCTGCTGCCGGGCCTTCCTATCCCCACGGACGGACTGCCGGCGCTGACAGGCCATCGCGCATAGGCTTGCGTTGTGCTCCCCCCCCCCCCCCCCCCCCCCTCCACCCATTTCACACTGCAGCCCCCCCCCATCCCCCCACACCCGTCCCTCCTCCTCCCCTCCCTCTTCCCTCCTCCCAGTGCACGTCCGCCGTTTCTCCCCTCCCCCCCTTCCCGGACACCGCTCGTGCTGCCGGGCTGGCTGTGACTGCAGCTCCTCGGACCGGTGCCTCGCGGCCTCACAGATGGCCGTAGCGCGCGCCAGCGCGCCCGTGCAGACTGCTAGTGTCAAATTGGCGACCGCCTGTGGGTCCCGCGCGTGCTGGCTGTGTGTTTGGTGTGCGCGTGGGCTGCATGGTACTGCGCGGTGTGCGAGTGTCTGCTTTCAAGCTGGCGGTAGTTCGTTCTGTCATTTGCTCGTCCGGCGCATGGCCTTAGTGCTTACGGTGGACCTTTTGTCTGTTTGCTTGTTGCCTGGTCTGTTGCCTCGGCGCTGCTGAGTCCTAGATCTATCACTGTGTAACACAAATCTATCACAGTGTTACACGGAGATGAACGCAACAGCCCGGCAGCGAGGGCAACAGCAGGAAAGTAGACGGCCAAAACCCCCGAAAGCAGACAACAGCAACAAGCAACAACTGTCTCAGGTGAGAAGCCACAACGAAGCGACACAGCCGACACAACCACACTAACGCATACACACGCATGCGCACTCCCGCACCCCACCACCACGCCACCCGCGCCACATCCGCACACAGCAACCACCTGCCAAACTGCGCACTACCGCCCACCACAGCAAACCCGGCCACTACCGACCCCCCAACAGCAGCTCCCCCACTCCAGCCGGCCCCACTCAAGCACTCCATCACGGGCTTCCCGCACATGAGAGCCCGGGGGCTAACGCCCCCCACAGTGCACGGCGTACCATCCCTCCCCCTCCGGCTGCCCGGCAGAGGCCTGAGGGTGGTGCGCGAAGGGCAGTGGCGGCGCCGCATCGCTCTCCCCGCGGCAGCGCACGGGAAGGCAGGGCGGGCCAGCACGACCAGACGCGCGGCCGGCCTGCGCCGCTGCAACCGCGGCACCCGGTCCATCAAGGCGGCCAGCGGCCGCCTATAGCACGTCAGCCGGGACAGCGTGGCCAGGCACCACCGCCAGGCCCGCAAGACGCATGCGCAGCGGAGCCGCAGCAAGGACCTGGCGCGTCACACCACGGCACAGAGTGATCCATCACAGTGTGACACGTCACATGAATATCGCATAACCGCTTTCACCTCCATCTTTGCCTATCACCGGTGGTACCCCCCCTGTTCCGCCCGACGGGTCACAGCCTTTGGGTGATTGTATCTGACACATGTGCGGAGAGAGTGCCAAAGCTCACTGTGGAGATGTCTCCGGAGACAAGGTGGGTGTCCTCAAGGGAAGCCTGCCTGGCCCCAAATTATAGCAAACAGCAGCATGGTCGGCACTCACAGCCTGGCACTGAGTGTTTGTGCACCATGATTGGTCAACCTAGACCAGCTGCGGTAGATGTAAGTGTAAGTGTAAATTAAATTACTTGCCTCAGCCGATTAGGCTCCGGCGAATGAGGACACATGCATGAGCAGTTCCACCTTGAGGTACCTCCCAGGTGTCGATTCAACACTGTTGATGTATACTGTTACATCGAGGGGCTCCGATCCAGTTCACCAAGCGGATGTACTAGATTCTAGACTCACATGCTACCCAGCAGATGCGAGCCATCCAGGCGATCACCTGGCATGAATTGCGCACCCGTGAGCCGTGCTACCCTGGACATGGTCTTTCTGATCACAAACCTGTTTCCTTTCACTGTCGCCGCACTGAACTCCCGCAAGGAGTTCTCAATCCAGCGAGCCTTTGCTCTCTTGTTGAACGGCCCAACCAACGACACTGCCAGCGTGTTGATGTACTGCATGGCATGCGCCCTAGTCTGCCATATGTCACGTGCACAACCGGCACCACCTTGTACGATCCCTGCACACTCTCTTTGTACTTGTTGAGTTTGAACTGTTCGCGTACGGCGGCCGCGTGCCCCTGTGCCCCCGATGCTTTCCCCACCACGGCCACCCCAGATGGTTGGATGAAGCTGACATCTAGTACATACACGTCCACGTCCGGACCATTTGCTAGGATGTCCCCCCTACTGTCGTCCCTGTAGCGTCTGTCCAGGCTGCGCATCACAGGCTCAATTGATGTGGACACCCCTGCCGCTCTTACTCGACGGCGTCAAGCCGTAACGGCAATGTTGTGGCGCAACGTCTAGCAGTCGGCATTGTGTCGACATGTCATGGCATGATCTACGTCGCCGGGCTTCACCCGAGCATTGCAATCACATATCACTTCCCCATCTAATGGCGGCAGGGGGGAAGTCCGCCCCTGAATCGCATCCCATGCACAAAATCCCCATCATTCAGAGTCAGCATGCGGTTGGTTGGGAGGGAATCCAGGAACAGTGAGGCAACACGACAGGCGCAGCTGCGCATGCGTGCAAGGTCCTTTGCACCACCAGGGGTGCTGCCCAGCTGTTGCAGCAGCGCGTCGTGCCGTGTCTGCGCTACTGCCCTGGTCCCTTTTCTGCTCATACCGGGAAGGCCAGTGGCAATGAAGACGTTGTCGAGCTCCTCTGGCCCCCAGTCTGCCTCCGGCGGTATTGCTGCACGCAGCGCTGTCCATTTTTCTTGTAGGCCTGTGGCAACGTCGCCTTCGGCGAATGGGCGGAAGTTGGGGGTGTTGATGTATATGTATACCCTGTAGTCTGAAGCTGCGCCTGTGCCTCGGTATGCGAGCTGGAGGCGTCCTGACATGCACATGTGTATATACGCCGTCATCTGTGTTCTGCCATCGAACCCGTCACGTCACAAAATGATGCCTTGACAATCGGCAAAGGCATTACACCGCGGGCACGAGATACCTTCGTCACGCATGCCGTCACGAGGCGAACCTCACGGCAGGATTCTCCCACTGTCGCGGTCGTTGACTGGAGCTCTCGCTGTGAGTTGCGAAGCCACACGCAAAAGCTGACACAGCATGTCCCCGTTGATTACAGCGTGTACATCCGCAGTGATTACATACTGTTACATCGAGGGGCTCCGATCCAGTGCACCAAGCGAACGTGCAACTAGAGTCTAGACTCACTGCTACCCAGCAGATGCGAGCCGGCCAGGCGATCACCTGGCACGAACTGCGCACCCGTGAGCCGTGCTACCCTGGACATGGTCTTTCTGATCACAAACCCGTTTCCTTTCACTGTCGCCGCACTAAACTCCCGCAAGGAGTTCTCAATCCAGCGAGCCTTTGCTCTCTTGTTGAGAGGCCCAACCAACGTTAACGACACTGCCAGCGTGTTGAGGTACTGCATGGCATGCGACCCTATAGCCAGTCTGCCATATGTCTCGTGCACAACCGGCACCACCTTGTACGATCCCTGCACACTCTCTTTGTGCTTGTTGAGTTTGAACTGTTCGCGTACGGCGGCCGCGTGCCCCTTTGCCCCCGATGCTTTCCCCACCACATGTACAGCCACCCCGGGGTGGGCCCAGATGGGTGGATGAAGCTGACATCTAGCACATACACATCCACGTCCGGACCATTTGCTAGGATGTCCCCCCTACTGTCGTCCCTGTAGCGTCTGTCCAGGCTGCGCATCACAGGCTCAATTGATGTGGACACCCCTGCCGCTCTTACTCGACGGCGCCAAGCCGTAATGGCAATCTTGTGGCGCATCGTCCAGCAGTCGGCATTGTGTCGACACGTCACAGCAGTGATTACATACTTACTTGCATGCATGCTCACATGCATGTACGCATGCACGCAGGTTGTGTACAGTTACATGTGGTATCGCACGTGCACTGACAGATAACACTCAGATAGTGCACAGCCCAATGCATAGCACTGGGCGCGTGCCAGCACTGTTGTGCCCATGGCGAACTCTGAGAGCTCTGGCCCTGGCTCTGGCTATGCCTCCTGCCACGGCAGCAGTGAAATTTAAACGTACAGCTGCTACAGATAGCATGAGGGCCAGACACGCGGATGGACATTATCAGTGGCAGTCATGCAGGTGCATTGCAATTTCAAGTCTACAGGATTTGCACTTTCAGCTTCAGCTGTGCCTTCGTCTAAATCTCCAAGCCCTGACGTTTCGGTGGTACGGTGCCTGAACCTGTATCTAGTGGGTCATCCCCAATTTGTGCAACTGGCCTTGTGCAAGCGGACATGGCGTGGCTGGTGCACATCTGGAGCTGCAGATCTATCACTGTGTAACACATCTGGAGCTGCAGCTGCCAGAAGAGCTGAAAATCGTGGTGTGTGCACCGTCAGACGACGGCAGCCACTGTGCATATGCCATGCAGCAAAAGCGAACCATGTTGAGTGCCTTTCACATTCACTCGAGCTCGAACACTACGATAACTAGATAGCTAGACTACGTATTAGCTGTGTACCGTACATCATGATGCATAACTGTGTACCGTACATCATGATGCATATGTGGTGGTTGGCCAAGTATGGTTGTTGCAATCGATTGCATCGCTTCATGGCTATACTATATTTGCTATGGTATATGGTATTGAGGTGGCATTTGAATTCGCATTATTGCTCCAGTGAGCATCGAAGCAGCGGATATATTTCTGCTCTTACAAGCAGAACTCGTCTGCGGGCAGACTGTCGCTTTGCATGCAAAATAAAGGGTTGATGAGCAGCACATCCACAGTCTGACGAGCATTCGCTTGACTGGTGACGGCAGGGTACAGCTAGTGTGTTGGCTGCATTCCATGAGGTATTGACCAAATGAATAGATGTGGCTGGTCAGTTACCTTTGGCTTAGATGTACATTCACACCACTTCGGCACGTCAATGCTGACCTACTACACTGAGATAGACTCAACAGTGGGTGAGTGGGTGGGTGGGTGGTACGCTTTCGTTGTTGACTCGTCAACATTTGCTGCTTGATGGCAGATGCTTGCTTGATGGCAGATGCTTGTGGGGTTTCGGTTGCTTGCCTGATTTCCAATACCCTAGGCCCCGCTGCGTATTCTGGCGGGCTCCTCCATGTTACACTGAGATAGGCTCGCCTCCAAACTGAGTTCAAACACACAGCATAGAATACAAGAATAGTGAGACACATGTACAACAACCTCCGTGCTCCAGCAACACTATAGATATCTGTAAAAGAGTGTTTCTATGAAATTCAAACCAGGCATTAAATAACGTAACGCCATGCTGCAGTCGACACAGCACGCACGGTCGGACGGGCGCTGCTGCCGGGCCTTCCTGTCCCCACAGACGGCCTGCCGGCGCTGACAGGCCATCGCGCATAAGCTTGCGTCGCCCCCCCCCCCCCCCCCCCCCCCCTCGCCCATCCCGCCCCGAGAGCCCCCCCCTCCACCCATTTCACCCTGCAGCCCCCCCACCCCCCCCCCCCCCCCGCACCCGACCCCTTCCTCTTCCCTCCCTCCCTCTTCCCTCCTCCCAGCGCACGTCCGCCGTTTCTCCTCTGCGCCCCTCCCGGACACCGCTCGGGCTGCCGGGCTGGCTGAGGCTATTGCTCCTGGGACCGGTGCCTCTAGGCCTCGGACATCGCCGTAGCGCGCGCTGTCGCGCCCGTGCAGACTGCTTGTGTCGCGCTGACGACCGCTTGTGCGCCCGGCGAGTGCTGGCTGTGTGTTTGGTGTGCGCGTGGCCTGCGTGGTACTGCGTGGTGTGTGCGTGTCTGCTTTCGCGCTGGCGTTAGTTCGTTCTGGCGTTTGCTTGTGCGGCGCGTGGCCTTGGTGCTTGCGGTGGCCGGTCTGTCTGTTTGTTTGTTGCCTGGTCTGTTGCCTCGGCGCTGCTGAGTCCTAGATCTATCACTGTGTAACACAGCACGCAGCATGCTGCAGCATTATTTGTGGCAGGAGCGCATGCATGCGTAAGGATACTTGGCAATTGTGCACACATCCCTAAACGGGTTTTACTGTATACAGCGGTACCACCTCGGATATATATGAAATCATCGCGCCCGCTCACGATTGCGTCATCTGTCTGCGCGAAGTATGCACCTCATACGCTCTGCGTCACAGGCCGAGCACGGCCGAGGCGGTCTCGCATGGCCGCGGACCAACGCTGATGCGTGTCATGTCTGTGGCCGTTTTGCTGTACGTATGCCAGCAGCTGGCTCCGCGTCGACTATGCGTAAGGCAGGCGCGCGGTACCGCGTAGTATACATACTACTCAGGTACCGAGCACCTGGTTCCTTCGCGCGGATGCACCATGCTGTGCTGGTTCAGCGTGCTGTATGTTCGAGCAGCCCAGGCTTTGCTCCTTGTGCGGCGGATCATGCCGATGTGTTGCAATTGATTGACCGTGTTGCTTGTGGTTGCTTGTTCTGTGAGAACTTCCCCCGCGGCGTTGCTGGGGCCTTGATCTCAGAGTAACAGCACATACGCCACATACGCCACATGCGCCACATGCGCCGCATGCGCCACAATTCACCCAGTGTGTCCTCTACCTCATTGACACAAAACTACAATTTTCAGGACCTGATGCAGGCCCCAGCGCCGCACATGTAGTATGTACATGTATCTACACATATGCATGTACGGCGCCTGTAGGCCACAGCTCAATCTAGTGATGGAAAAAAGCAGGTTGAGACAGCTACACCCTCGAGGACTACCATAGGAGCCCTACGCTCGTGATCGCCGTTGACTGCTGGACTGCACACCATCCGTCTGATGAGGCCATTGGCACTGGCCGAAACTAGTCAAAGTAGCCTCTGTCAGTTCTGTAGCCAGCAGCATCCACTGTATCTTTGTACTGCGCGCGCTGTGTCCTATCAATGAGGTAGAAGCCTGAGAGTCGGACGGAGCCATGCACTGTTACATCGAGGGGCTCCGATCCAGTTCACCAAGCAAGCGTACAAGAGTCTAGACTCACATGCTACCCAGCAGATGCGAGCCGGCCAGGTGATCACCTGGCATGAACTGCGCACCCGTGAGCCGTGCTACCCTGGACATGGTCTTTCTGATCACAAACCCGTTTCCTTTCACTGTCGCCGCACTGAACTCCCGCAAGAAGTTTTCCATCCAGCGAGCCTTTGCTCTCTTGTTGAACGGCCCAACCAACAACACTGCCAGCGTGTTGAGGCACTGCATGGCATGCGACCCTATTCTGCCATATGTCTCGTGCGCAACCGGCACCACCTTGTACGATCCCTGCACACTCTCTTTGTACTTGTTGAGTTTGAACTGTTCGCGTACGGCGGCCGCGTGCCCCTGTGCCCCCGATGCTTTCCCCACCACAGCCACCCCAGATGGGTGGATGAAGCTGACATCTAGTACATACACGTCCACGTCCGGACCATTTGCTAGGATGTCCCCCCTACTGTCGTCCCTGTAGCGTCTGTCCAGGCTGCGCATCACAGGCTCAATTGATGTGGACACCCCTGCCGCTCTTACTCGACGGCGCCAAGCCGTAACGGCAATGTTGTGGTGCAACGTCCAGCAGTCGGCATTGTGTCGACACGTCATGGCATGATCTACGTCGCCGGGCTTCACCCGAGCATTGCAATCACATATCACTTCCCCATCTAATGGCGGCAGGGGGGAAAGTCTGCCCCTGAACCGCATCCCATGCACAAAATCCCCATCATTCAGAGTCAGCATGCGGTTGGTTGGGAGGGAATCCAGGAACCGTGAGGCAACACGACAGGCGCAGCTGCGCATGCGTGCAAGGTCCTTTGCACCACCAGGGGTGCTGCCCAGCTGTTGCAGCAGCGCGTCGTGCCGTGTCTGCGCTACTGCCCTGGTCACTTTTCTGCTCATACCGGGAAGGCCAGTGGCGATGAAGACGTTATCGAGCTCCTCTGGGCCCCAGTCTGCCTCCGGCGGCATTGCTGCACACAGCGCTGTCCATTTTTCTTGTAGGCCTTTGGCAACGTCGCCTTGTCCGTCGCCTTGCCTTGCCCCGTCGCGGCGAATGGGCGGAAGTCGGGGGGGCCATCGGACGGAGCCATGCAAAATTGTATTGATATCACTGAAGTCTTCAAGCTGTAGTAAGCGGACCCTTAGGCCGCACCACCTCCTGTGTATGTGGGCAGTCAATTCTATGCATAAGGATTGCATTTTGCATGCCGTCGGTCCCCATATATGCTAACGGCGTGCTGTCTCTGGGTCCATCTGGCCTGCTGTAGTTGGCTTGGCGCCGGCGGGCCGCTGTGGTCTCCAACAGCTGAGGCCTGTGCGTGGCATGTGCATATTGATCGCGGTGCTGCGATCGCGTGCTTTCAAGGATAAAGAGCTTGATAGGATCCGGAAATTAGGCCCAGGGTGGCTTCAGGACAATCTGTAACCCAAAATCCCGTCCTGACCAGCGTCCTTGGTGCATGCATAACCCCTCTGACGAGGATCCTGTACTCTGCCATGATGACTGGGAAGGATCCCGAAATAGTCCGAGGACTGTCTCCGGACGTCCTGGCCATCGTTTGTAACGCACCGCCAGGGATCCTCACGATGTCCTACCTGCGTCAATCGACTGTCCTGCCTGCGTCCTTCAGGCGTCACGAGACGGGCTGCGGGACGTCCTGTGACGCGTGTTACCATAGTTGTAAACGCGTACGCGTTGCGTGTGTTACACAGTGATAGATCTAGGACTCAGCAGCGCCGAGGCAACAGACCAGGCAACAAGCAAACAGACAGACCGGCCGCCGCAAGCACTAAGTGTGCGTTGCGTGTGTGATCTGCTGCTTCTGTTCCAGATGGATGTCACTGCGTGATGGTAATCTTGCAGCGGCCCTCACACAGCCAACCTGCGTCCACGGCCGACAGTTAAATGAACCATGACCGGTGTCCTAAGAATGCCATAGTAGACAAATGTACTTTTACATCGAGGGGCTCCGATCCAGTGCACCAAGCGAATGTACAACTAGATTCTAGACTCACATGCTGCCCAGCAGATGCGGGCCGGCCAGGCGATCACCTGGCACGAACTGCGCACCCGTGGGCCGTGCTACCCTGTAGCTGGACTATAGTAGAGATATGTATCTAATGTAATGTGCACAGACACGTGCATGGCAGCTCAGTGCGTATCTGCATGTTGGCAGGCCCGTGATTCCAAGATGAACTGCAAGGCATCAAGCTGACAAATATGTATGCATGCAGATATATTTATCTGCGGTGATCACTTAACTACACGTGTTCAAAAGCTGCGCACATGTCAGCCTTGCTCCGACCGCCTTCCAGTGGCTCCAATTCCATCAGCGCGGACTCGTTTTCCGAGCATGTTACAACACCATCACAAGGCCCAGTCCGACCCGTGGATGGCAGGTCAGCGCTCAGGCCCCCTCCACCACCGCCACCGCGGCCGACCCCACTCCCCGTCCGCGCCTCACGCGGCCCTGCCAACATCACCATCGTGGTCACGCCAGAGGAGCTTGTCCGTGCGATGACTATGCAAGCACAAGACATCGAGATTCGAGAGCACCTGGATCTCCGGGGATTGGCAAAAACACGCATACCTATAGATCCCGGTTATTTCGATTCGACGGTCAAGCTTAATGGTGGGGTGCTACTGCATGCACTGCCATCTTTGAGGTCACTTCGGGTACGGAACGTCTTTCTCGTAGTCTCTAGCCACTATCACCGATGAGCGTTGCCCTGCACTTGTCTGGAATGTTTTAGGCTCGTGCCATGTCCTTGAGCAAAATGTCGTCTGCTGAGCAGCTCTGACGTCCCACATGTGTGCAGCCCATCAGTCTGCAGTGCTTGTGTATCGGAATTGACGTCGACTCAGTCCCATGCAACAATTGATAGGGGGGTCAGCGATGTGAGTCGTTACAATGGTAGATTTGATGGCTCGCATGCCGAGGCGCCGGTAATGATATATTTTTCTAACCTTGCAGGGGAACTGTTCTGTGCCAGATGCTGCAGCAGCACTTGGCATGCCAGATCTGACGACAGACCTCCTTCCACTCAAACCTTATCAGTGTCTTCTTGTCTTTCACACAGACCTGTTGGGCACCAGCAGCTTGTCAGTCTGGATCGATAATCTATACTTCAAGCTGTTGGCCGACAAGGCCCGAGATCCGTCAGGAGCCAGCACAGATGATAACGCCGAGAGAGATGTGCCGCAAGTGGATCAAGGCATCTCCTCTGATGTTCTGCGTGTCAGCGATGAACCAAATGCAGAACTTGTTGCGACTGCCTTTCTAGCGCTGGTGGACATCGTGGACATAAACTGCGGACCACAGGTCCTGCGAGTCCAAGTTACCAATGCAACTTTTCAGTCAGCCGTCCGTCGTGATGCAGTTGGCATCATGATCGAGAGGCAATCAGATTCCGTTCTGCTGGAGGGTGCGCCACCTTCTCAAACTATGCAAGTGTTCCGCACTTGCGCACACGGGATCAGAGCGCTTGATGTTGCTCAACTTGAACGCCCAAGCTTTTGCTCAAATTAAGCGCAGCGTGACCGTCTGCAGCTGAAATGTATACTCAGAGCAACCAACAACTACTGCATTCGCGGCCATACGCATACGAAAATGCAGTAGTTGTTGGTTGTTCTGCCACTTTAGGTTTTGAAACGTTTTGCAGCGATGCTGTGGCGGACGCTCGTCTAGGTTTGGCATGCTGCAATTTCTGCACTGCATGTTCTCAGACTGAGCATGCCAATACTTGCTGAACTAGCACTCCGCGGCCCGGGAAGTATCTTGGGAATTGTCTATTTTATCACCGTGATCCACGTTGCAACACAATTGCCAGCTTGTGTGCCATGCCCGAGGCCTGTGCTGCTGCTAGCACTGGTCCGCGTCGATCGCAATGCAGCTTTACATGCGGCTGTGTGGCTGGCACACGTACGTATACGGGATCGCGTATGCAGTACGTTGGCATTGTGAACATCTAGACTGCATGCATTGACCCCTGACGACACTGCTGGCAAGGTAGGTCCATGCATATGACCACTATAGGCATGTGTGTCAAGAGAGAAACAGGTCATGTACAGGGGCACCAACACCGGATACACGCTGCAATACTAGCATTCGTGCTTCTGCCCCTGTTTGCAGGGGTTTTGTGGATGATTCACTGGCCGATTTTGTGGCCGATTCACTAGCTGATTCACCTGCCGGTTTTTGGCCAATTCACCACATGATTTTAAGCAAACTCCGGACTCGCGGGCTTTGCATGCGCAGCTCAGCTGATTCAGCTCCCACGGGAGCTCACAGAACTATTCGAGATGCACATGCGTCTGCAGCATGCTGCCGTAATTCTCAGTGTATATGCCTTGGCCAACCAGCCCAGTCTCACGGCTGCACACAAGTGCAGGGGCATGCGTGCAGATTGCATCTTCACAGACTGGGACGGACTCTTTTCACCAATCACGAGCCTGAATGGAGCTACCAACATGCGCAACACCGTTTTCAGAAATATTTTCAGCACTGTCGAGATCATTGACATATCGTTTGGAGGGATTGTGCGCCTGGAAGATGTTTTGCTGGCAAACGTAACCCTGAAACATGGCAACGTTGTTGGTACCACCAGCAATGACTATCAGCCATATATGTTTGACTACGCTGATTGGTCGGACGTCCCGTACTACTCAGCTGAGAGTGACGCTGCATTTGATGTTGCAATAATGCCAGTTCCTATGCACGATCGCACCCAGTTTGGCGAAGAATGGAGAATTGAAGACACTGTGCTGTTGAACTGCGTTCGTGTGGCTGATCTTGTGAAGCAGAACGTGGCACGAGTCTCAAGGTCAAGACTACATGGGTGCCCGGGCCGCATTCCGCTGTGCACAATGGGCCTGCCAACCGTCCCACTCTCCGCGGCTGACTACATGATCACTGACCCACATCTAGCAGCCACAGAAGACGGAGAAGCGGCCGCTTGTAAAGTCAGGCGCCTTTTGAGAAAAGATAATAGCTGGCTCCGCACTACACAGCAGGTATGAGCAATTGCCACATTGCCACGTTCTTGTATAACATTAAATTTACCCTTGCTCAGATCTAATCCGCAGATCTGCATGATTTTTCTTCCCCGTGTTCTATGTCTTACATGTAGCTGCACAGCCCATGATCTATATATAAAGCTGCGTAGAGTCGTCCGATGACACTCATGTGCATGTAAATCACTGGTGGGCTGGCGCTAGTTCGTCCTGGCATTTGCTCGTGCGGAGAGTGGCCTTGGTGCTTGCGGTGGCCGGTCTGTCTGTCTGTTTGCTTGTTGCCTGCTCTGTTGCCTCGGCACTGCTGAGTCCTAGATCTATCACTGTGTAACACTAATGGGCCGTGATGCATGTGCACACATCCAATACCGTATGTTGTGTACGGACCAAAATACCTGTTCCGTACACGCACACACCCTCGGTGCAGCGGCTCCGGTGTAGCAATCAGTGCCAAGACCTTGAATGACGAATGGAGATCAAAGCTGAAACGTGCCATCGGTCGTCATCGGTGCTAGCTTATCATGTGACTGCAGTTGTGCAGATATTGCCAAAGCGCATGCAAGCCGGAGACTGGCCTCCTTTTCTGCTTGAACCCGCTCCAATTCCGCAGCCTCGGGCATCACTTAAGCCGGATCCCACCCCGTTTGCAGCACGAATACCCAACATCAGCCTCCCTCTGTCCGCGGCATCAGCTGGAGGACCGCAAGGCGCACCCGACTTCATGCGTGGCTCGCAGGCGCTCGGTGGCAGGGGCACGCACACGGCAGGAGGCACCTTTGCGGTGCTGGTCGTTTTGACTGTCTGCACAGTTGTAGCCATAGTTGCAGCTACGCTTGCCATTGGTCTGTACTACAGGCGGCAAAGGCCCAGCTGCGGTCAAGGTGGTGGCGGGATCGCGTGCATCTGTGGCGTCCAGATGGCATCACAGACACGCAACGGGTACACAAAGTTCTCCAATCAGGTGCGCCGGTCAAACATGCTTGCTGCAGCCATGCTCACCTGTGAACTTTCATGGTGTTTTGTGTGTGTTTGCAAGTGTCACAGCAGTTGTTTCCATCCACTCTCGGGACAACAGGACAACAGCGCAACGCGTCACATGAGCATCGCGTCACCACGTACGCTACAATCACGCCACCATAATAACGGTCCACTTACTGATTAATGCCAATTCAATTGTAATTATTTATAAGGCATAATCATGGTTATTCAGAAGGCGTCAAAAGCCGATGCCGCCTCGGTAGAGGCTATTCAAATGTGAATGTGAACACACATGCATATATACAGCAGCTTTCCTCGATAAGAATGGTGGAGCAGGCGCGTCGCGGTATTGAGATAGCCAGAATATTAGATTTGAGAGCCTGAGGCGGCGTTGATGGTTCTGCAGGTTCCAGGTGCAGGCCATGACACATGCAGAATGGTTCACGTGTAGTGCTGCGTGGGTGTACCTGGGTAAGGGCAGCAAACTGTGATCTGACCTTTGGAACAGGTCTCACAGGTTGCAGAACATGAGCTGAGAAAATCACAGGACCAGGCCTGAGGTGATTTGATGCTCAAAATCACATATGTGATAAATTGTGCCAAAATGGAGGTCCACGGCACCACACAAATGTACCGCATGCCATTGAATTGACATCACATACTTGCACATTCTCAATACAGCCGCTTTCGCTGGGACTTGTGGGGCTTGGTAGAGCCGGCTGCTCGCCATGACACATGATGTGTTACACAGTGATAGATCTGTGTAACTCACAGAGATAGATCTAGGACTCAGCAGCGCCGAGGCAACAGACCAGGCAACAAGCAAACAGACAAACCGGCAACCGCAAGCACCAAGGCCACGCGCCGCACGAGCAAATGCCAGAACGAAGTAGCGCCAGCTTGAAAGCAGACACTCGCACACCGCGCAGTACCACGCAACCCACGCACACACCAAACACACAGTCAGCACGCGCCAGACCCAAAAGCTTACGCGGTCGCCGACTCGACACTAGCAGTCTGCTCCACATGACACATGATGTGCTCTGTGCAAACAGGTGGATCTTGTGCCGATTGTGGATGTCAGGCACCGACAGGATTGTATTTCCACACTGAGCTTATAATTGCGCATGCCATGTGCAGCCTTTAAGTCACCCGGGCTCTGTGTTGGCAGGAGTCAAACTTACAATCCGCGTCTTCCACTAGTAGCATGATGTGTGCCCGTGCGCATATAAACAGCAGCAGTCCTGCAATTGCAGAGCATGCTCCGCCAGGGCGCCCAAGCCCTCCATGCGCATATATACTGTTACATTGAGGGGCTCCGATCCAGTGCACCAAGCAAACGTACAACTAGAGTCCAGACTCACATGCTACCCAGCAGATGCGAGCCGGCCAGGCGATTACCTGGCACGAACTGCACACCCGTTAGCCGTGCTACCCTGGACATGGTCTTTCTGATCACAAACCCGTTTCCTTTCACTGTCGCCGCACTGAACTCCCGCAAGGAGTTCTCAATCCAGCGAGCCTTGGCTCTCTTGTTGAACGGCCCAACCAACGACACTGCCAGCGTGTTGAGGTACTGCATGGCATGCGACCCTAGTCTGCCATATGTCTCATGCACAACCCGCATCACCTTGTACGATCCCTGCACACTCTGTTTGTACTTGTTGAGTTTCAACTGTTCTCGCATGGCGGCCGCGTGCCCCTTTGCCTCCAATGCTTTCCCCAGCACAGCCACCGCAGATGGGTGGATGAAGCTGACATCTAGTACATACACGTCCACATCCGGACCATTTGCTAGGATGTCCCCCCTACTGTGGTCCCTGTAGCGTCTGTCCAGGCTGCGCATCACAGGCTCAATTGATGTGGACACCCCTGCCGCTCTTACTCGACGGCGCCAAGCCGTAACGGCAATGTTGTGGCGCACCGTCCAGCAGTCGGCATTGTGTCGACACGTCATGGCATGGTCTACGTCGCCGGGCTTCACTCGAGCATTGCAATCACATATCACTTCCCCATCTAATGGCGGCTGGGGGGAAAGTCCGCCCCTGAACCGCATCCCATGCACAAAATCCCCATCAGTCAGAGTCAGCATGCGGTTGGTTGGGAGGGAATCCAGGAACAGTGAGGCAACACGACAGGCGCAGCTGCGCATGCACGCAAGGTCCTTTGCACCACCAGGGGTGACGCCCAGCTTTTGCAGCAGCGCGTCGTGCCGTGTCTGCGCTACTGCCCTAGACACTTTTCTGCTCATACCGGGGAGGCCAGTGGCGATGAAGACGTTGTCGAGCTCCACTGGGCCCCTGTCCGCCTCCGGCGGCATCGCTGCCCGCAGCGCTGTCCATTTTTATTGTAGGCTTTTGGCAACGTCGCCGTCGGCGAATGGGCGGAACTCGGGGGGGGCATCGCGCATGGCGTCATGCGCCAGCGCTGCGCTGGACAGATAGGCTGCATCTGCCTCGTGCTCCGTGACGTCCATGAGGCTGAATCCGTTGTGGCGTAGCGGTAGGCGGAGTTGCTCCTCGGCGACGGTGGGCATCTGCGGGTGGTTCATGATCTCCCGCGCCGCCGCCATTACCCTGTCTTGCAACTGCTGCACCGCGTCTGACCGAGTCCGACGCGACGACACGGACTATGTGGGTGATTGCAAGCTGCACAGAGCCGCGGAGCAGCAGGAACTTGTCCTGGGCGGGTAGGGGGAGAGAGAGGAGGCGGTCAATCTTTGCACATGCGGTTGTCGCGCGGCAGTTGCAATAGTCCTTGACGTAGGGGGTGTGGCCGATGGGCGTGCCTGCGCAGGTGACGCCGTGTGGGCGCAGCGGCACGCCTGTGGCGTCGGCCACGGCCTGGGCCGCGTTGCGATCGACGATGGATGTGGCTGCACTCTTCTCGCGGCCGATGCGGAGGCTGATCGGGTGGGTGTGTTCCTCCACGGTGGTGAAGGCCTTGATGATGGGTTCGCCGGTGCCGCGGATGCTGCAGTCATCGGCATAGGCAAGGAGGGCTGCGTCGGCGGGATCTGCGGTGGCTTGGGCGGCTGCGAGAGCCGGCTGCAGAGTCAGTGCAAAGAGGAGGCTGGCAAGGGGGTCGCCCTGTTTCACACCTCTGGTCGATGTGATCGGGGCTGAGCCTGGTGGGGCGCCTATGATGTGGTGCTGTGTTGGTGCTGTGTTGGCCCATATGGCGTATGGGAGGAGCTGTGGGACTCCTCCCACAGCACTGTCGCCGCACTGAACTCCCGCAAGTATGTATATGTACTTTTGACCCTACATGTGACC
Source organism: Ulva mutabilis (assembly GCA_900538255.1). NCBI lineage: Eukaryota > Viridiplantae > Chlorophyta > Ulvophyceae > Ulvales > Ulvaceae > Ulva > Ulva mutabilis. The sequence goes on along the minus strand of UNSF01000063.1, from coordinate 375,685 downwards.
CATTTTTCTTGCTACAACATGCCATTATGCGTGAATGATCATTTGCGAGCGCTGGTGATCCCTGGTGAACTCCTTGGTGAACCGTAGTGATGCACTATCAAGGAGGCACACATGCAGGGGACAGCGGCTAGAAGACAACAAGATCGCCAGATGCGACAACTGAACAGACAGCTCAACCTATTTGGCGATGGTGATGTGCTGCATGGCCAGTTTGAGATTCTGGGCCAGCAGCGGTTCCAAGGAGGTGCGCTGTTCCTCGCTCGCAAGCATATGCATATGCATGGATCCTTCAGTGCTGTCTACACGCATGTAGAATTGTCCTGGGACAGAAATGCATATATAGGGCGTTTCACTCCAATTCTACAATTAAGTTCCAATGTCTAGGTGCAATGTTATGCACGCAGCATAGGTTCATGCGCATGAAGCATACAGCAACATCGATGCAGCGCTGTTGTGTGGATCTCAGCTAGCGCTGGTATCGGTGGAGATGAATGTGGTCACGTGCACAGTGCCCTCAGCACTGCCCTGGTCAGATTGGTTGCCACCATACATGTTTGTGAAAGTGGGAACTCGCTGTGTAGAGAGATCTATCGTCCAGTTCATAGAGGACGCGGCTGACCGCTGCGAATACGCTGCCAAGTTCTTCCTCGACCGAGATGCCTTCCTCACCGAGGCGGCCCTCCACGCTGCGTGCTCCCCCAGTGGCCACAGCACGCCATCTGCAGAGATCCTTCAACGTGTAGACGCACTATGTGCACAACCTCCGCTTTCAGCAGCGCAAGACGACACTGGAGGCTCGAGGCACCTTCAGAGGGTGCTGCCTCGAGCACGTCTTGTGTGCGACACAACCGCTGAGAGTCTTGTGGACCCCTCGGGTCAATCACTGCCGCCTTGCATCGTGGTGGAAGCAGGACAGCCTTTGCAAGACTGGCTGGATCTTAGGCGGGCAGACATGGTCTCCGCAATGTCTGTGCGTTTCTGCCTGAAAATACCATGCACTGCACAATTACATTACCGCTCAGAGGGATCCTGAGATTGCATGGTAATCCGGCGGTCTTCGAGTGTGGCATACCTGGGGTAGATCTCTCCTGCTCCCTTCAACCACTTCTGTGTTACACAGTGATAGATCTAGGACCCAGCAGCGCCGAGGCAACAGACCAGGCAACAAGCAAACAGACAGACCGGCCACCACAAGCACCAAGGCCACGCGCCGCACGAGCAAATGCCAGAACGAACTAACGCCAGCGCGAAAGAAGACACGCACACACCACGTAGTACCACGAAGGCCACGCGCACACCAAACACACAGCCAGCACTCGCCGGGCCCACAAGCGGTTGTCGACTCGACACTAGCAGTCTGCACGGGCGCGCCAGCGCGCGCTACGGCCATGTTTGAGGCCACGAGGCACCGGTCCCAGGAGCCGTAGCCACAGCCAGCCCGGCAACACGAGCGGTGTCCGGGGAGGGGGTCAGAGGAGAAACGGCAGACGTGCACTGAGAGGAGGGAAGAGGGAGGGAGGAGGAGGGATGGGTGCGGGGGGGGGGGGGGGGGGACTGCAGGGCGAAATGGGTGGAGGGGGGGGGGGGGGGGGGGGCGCGACGCAAGCCTATGCGCGATGGCCCGTCAGCGCCGGCCACTTCTGCCAACCACTTCTGTGCAGCTAGGCACCCGCACCAGCACTACTAGTGATTGTGGGTTAGTACAAGGCCATAATGATCTGGTGCCCAGCGACTGGGTATCAAGCCGCAGTAAACTCCGCAATGACCTCTTGCATATGATAATGTATTCCATGACCAAAAGGGGCATCAGGCCCAGCTTTACCAGGCTAGATCTCCGCCAAAGGTCCAGTTGGTCTGCGCAACTCACAGCCAAGAAAACTTTCACTTGTGTGCGACCTGTCGCGCTGCATGCAGTTGAAAGTTGCGCATGACACTGCAGTGAAGGTAATCGCACCGACCTTGCAGATAACTAACAAGTGCACGCCATACCGGGTCATCCACATGGGGCATGCAGGTGCTTTCAAGCATCTCCAGGCGCGTGGCGGAGCTTCACGACGCCGGCCTGGTGCACCGCAACCTCAAGCCCACCACCATCCTGTGGCTGCCACGGGAGAGCAAGTGGACGCTGACCAATTTTGCCAACGCTGCCCGCATTGGCCAGGCAGCGCCGCTGCGCTTCACGCTGGCTTACGCTGCGCCCGAGGCCGCCGCCGCGGTACAGCTACAGGAGCATGCGCTGCTCGCAGAGCCTAGCCAGGATGCGTGGGCACTTGGGGTGCTTGCGGTGGAGATCTTTACGGGGTCGCCACCGTTTGACATGATCAGCACTGGTCACAGCAAGGTATGCGGGTCCATAACTGAAGCTGATCTGTTACAACCATGCAAGTGGCCATGACACGTGTGGCCCAAGCCATTAGGCTTGAGAACCACAGTAAGCCTAAGGTGCATGCTGCTATTACATGTGTCCACAGCCGCCGATGTTTACTGATTTTCTGGCACTGTGCGGTACTATATACGAATATGTGCATCATGGATGGACTAAGCTACCATGAAATTGATGTTGCATTGTTGTCATCCTACACCCGAGCACGGCACTGGAATTCGGAGGTGCTGCAGTGGCGCAGCAGCGTGACGCGCCTACACACACTACAATAAAGAGGGGTTATGCATATGATGTGCCGTGCGCTTTCGTTGTCCTAAATTAAATTGGAAGGGCTGTGTCCCAGATGGGTGCATCGGCTCCAGGCTGCGTGCTGTTTGCGCCACCGTGTGCCACTGGTTTTGGGCCTCTCCCGAAGCGCACTCATGCGTGACCAAACCCCCTTTTTGTGTAGTGGCAGTGTAGGTAAGCGTGATGATCCCATGTACCGGATGGGTACGTACCGCGGTTGTGCAGGTTGTGGCGGCGCTGCAGGGGCACAGGCCGCTGCCGTGGGAGGCAGACAACACAGAGGCTGTGCACAGGGCACTGGGCATTCTGACCGGGCCGGTGTTGCAGCTGCTGCAGCGCGACCCATCACGTCGGCCATCTGTGCGGAGGTTCCACGAGACATGCACACAAGCCTTTGTGACGGCCCAGAGTGGCCGCATTTCCCGCTGACTTTGCCCTGAGTTCGATATACATGCATGTCTATTATATGGATGTGTTACACAGTCATAGATCTAGGACTCAGCAGCGCCGAGGCAGCAGACCAGGCAGCAAGCAAACAGACAGACCGGCCACCGCAAGTACCAAGGCCACGCGCCGCACGAGCAAATGCCAGAACGAATGCGTTCGAACTAGCGGCAAGAAAGCAACCACCCACAGCCACCCACTCTGTGCCGTGGTGTGACGCGCCAGGTCCTCGCTGCGGCTCCGCTGCGTATGCGGCTGGCGGACCGGGCGGTGGTGCCTGGCCACGCTGTACCGTCGGACGTGCTATAGGCGGCCGCTGGTCGCCTTGCTGGGCCGGGTGCCGCGGTTGCAGCGGCGCAGGCCGGCCCCGCGTCTGGTCGTGCTGGCCCGCCCTGCCTTCCCGCGAGCCGCCGTTGGGGGGAGTGATGCGGCGCCGCCAGTGCCCTTCGCGCCCCACCCTCGGGCCCCTGCCGGCGGCCGGAGGGGGAGGGCTGGTACGCCTTGCACTGTCGGGGGCGTGAGCCCCCAGGCTCTCTTGTGCGGGGGGCCCGTGATGGAATGCTCCAGTGGGGCCGGATGGAGTGGGGGTGCTGCTGTTGGAGGGTCGGTGGTGGCTGATTTTGTTGGAATGGGCAGCAGTGCGATGTTGGTGGTTGCTGTGTGCGGTTCTGACACGGGTGCCATGGTAGAAGGGTGCGGGAGTGCGTGGGCGTGTGGGCGCGTGGGTGTGGTTGTATTGGCTGTGTCGCTTCGTTGTGGCTTTTCACCTGGCACAGTGATTGCTTTTTGCTGGTGTCTACCTTTGGGGGGTTTTGCCCGTCTACTTTCCTTCTGTTGCCCTCGCTGCCGGGCTATTGCGTTCATCTCCGTGTAACACCCACCCACATACACGCACACGCACACGCACACAACGCATGCACCGAGCGCAGCACCACGCAGTCCCACACAGTCTACGTACACACCAAACACAGTCAGCACACTCTGGGCCCACAGGCGGGCCACGGCGCGACACTAGCAGTCTACACGGGAGCCGGGAGGGAGCAATGGGCGGAGTGGAGGGTGGGGGGGGGGGGGGGGGCGGAGGCTGCAACGCAAGCCTATGTGCGATGGCCCGTCAGCATCGCTAGGCCGTCCGTGGGAACAGAAAAGGCTCAGCAGCAGCGCGCTTCCCACCAGTCTAGCGCGAAGGGGCCCGGCCGCGCGGGCTTGTCGTGCCACCGCGCGACACAATGTTGTGGACAGGTCTCGCATGGCATTCAGCAGGAAAGTACGCTTAGACACTGCGCCGCGTCCCACTGCTACCTCCGCGATCGTCTGGAGGAAGCGGTACGCGTCCCGTCCAACCCTGCCATACGTCTCATGCAGGAGCAGGATGAACTGGGCAGCACCTGCGGTGGTGACGTATTTGCCGCGCTTTTGCCATTCGCAAATCTCAGCAGTTGCGCCAGCCGCACGTGACGCACGGCGCACATGCGACCTGGCAATTGGGTGCATCACCTTCGCATCCAGCAGCGCCATGCGCGTGGTGAGAAATGCCAGGAGGTCGCCGCGCTGCGGGGGCGGCCGCGGGGGGTGGTAATGGGGTTGGGGGTGGGGGAGGCCGGGACCGGGGCTTGGGTGCAATGAGGAGTGTGGGGCACATCCGAAGCCTGGGGGGCCTGCGAGAGATAGGGTGGGGTTTGCACTCGCGCAGCATCGGCTGGGGAGTCCGGTGGTGGCGGCGGTGGCGGTTGCCGCGGCGGCGACGACGGCGGGCCACGCTGGCACGGCGTGTCCGGTGCACTCGCAGACGGCGTAGCCGGCGGGCGCGTGATGTCCGCTGGCGGCGCAGCTGGCGACAACAGCCGGCTGCTGCGGAGGGGGAGCACGCGTATACCTCCGGAAAGCTTGTCAACGTGCGGCTCAAGCGATGAAGCCAGCAACGCGCGCATGAGCACCCGCCAAGATACGGTGATGAGGTCGTGCTTTAGGTGAACTCGCCCATAGCTGGCCGCACATGACACTGTGCGTGCCGGACACGGCCACGCGGCCGCAAAGGCTGGCCTCGTCCGAAGGGGCAGGCCTCATCCGAGTCTAAGATGGGCAGCATCGGCTCGCCTAGTCGCAGCAGCACAGCCACCTGGAATTCATGGTCGGTCAGGCCTGTCAGCGGGACGGGGCAGGCCGTGAGGAACGCCGAGGCCAGCGAGCCAGAGCAGCTTAGAAGGCGAGCCAGATCAGCGCACGCCCTTTCCGCAGTTTGGAAACTTGAACCGTGCTTCAGGGTCTGAAGTTGGTCGTGCGTGGCTGTCCAGCGCGTGTCGGCCTCCAACCGGCTGAGCGCGCTCTGGAGCTGCGTCATGCGCAGCTTCGAGCCAGCGTCAGACGTTCAGGCGTCGGCTGGGGTCAGGCTGTCTAAGATTCCCCGCTCGGCTGGCCATGCCGTCCGCAAGCGTGGGAGACAGGCTTGGTGCTCGACTGCGCCACCGTGGAACGGCTTACCGCCGTCGATAACGTCTGCCAGCACCGCGTGCGCAACTGCTGCCGACGCGAGTCGCGCTGCGTCAGCTACGTCGGCTGTGCAGTGTCGCAAACCCATGCCGTCGTGTCTATGAGGGAGCAAGGCCTGCTCACGCTGTCCCGGTCAGTGAGCTGCTGCGTTTCGATGATGCAGCACATGGCGTGTGTGCTGGCTTTCTTGACGCCCATGAACGGCTGTTCGAGGTGGGCCCAGTCGGTAGTGCGCAGCAGGTGTGCTTTGCGGTGCTGCAGGCACTGAAAGAGGAGAGCCCACCGTGTCTGGGCCGCCAGCGGGAGGCCTGCCAGCTTTTGCATCAGCTCGACGGTGCGTTTGCATCCACGGCTCAAATACGCCTCCACATAGGCAGGGGTGCCCAGTGGCACGCCGCATGCGACCATGCCGTCAGTGGCAATTGTGGCGCCTAGGCAGGCGGCTGCGCGCGAGGCCTTGGCGGGATTGGTGCAGTGGACGAGCGTCTTCTGCTTGTTGCTCTGGTGGCGAGATTGCACAGCTCGACCCATTGCGACCACTTGCTCGACCATACCTGCACCGTCAGGTCATCGTGGCACGCGATGGCTAATGTGTCAGCGGCCGCTTCTTGCGCCGCTAACAGAGTGGGCCGGAACGCGATGGCAAAGTAAAGGGGGCCGATGGGGCCGCCTTGCTTCACGCCAGATGCACTCCACAGAACCGCGTTGGAGCCGTCTTGCTGCCGTGCCAGCAGCGGTGATGGCACTCCATACTCCATGCATGCAAATGCGGCCAGGGCGGGGAGTTGCGCGTCAATCTCCGCGATCACTATAATGATGCTGCCAGTCCGAGGAGGACGTACACGAAGGATGTGTTACACAGTGACAGATCTAGGACGAAGGATGTGCGGATGGCATGAAGGTGACGGTCGGATGACGGCGGAGGGACGTCATCGAGGTAGTGGCGTGGCGTACTCAAACCAACGAGTACGGTATCAGAACATGATGAGGACACGTTGATGATGCCAGGCAGATGCTCCGATGACCCGACGATGTTATGCGGACGGCTGGATGACGCTCGGATGACAGGCGGATGTCGTCAAGGTGACGACAATGATAAGATTACATGTTACATGATGACGTCACTATGGCGAGCCGCCGGCGTCATGATGGTGCACCTTGTATAGAATATGGGTAACCTAAGCGTCATCATGGCGTCCTCGTCGGAGAAGCAGGTCCGCCTGCCACCAAGATGACATCCCGATGGCGTCCGTAGGAAGACGTCCTCCTCGGACTCGAGTCCCCCACCCGCGTCACCGAGGAAGTCCTCCTCGGATCGCAAAACCACACTGCTTGCGCACTGTGCAGGGCTCCCTGGCAACAGCGCTCGTGTAACTGAGACACACCAGCTCACTACATCTCAGCTCCCTACATCCCCGCATGCTCCTCTATGCATGTCCAGACTCCATTCTGGCAGCCCATTCATCATGCTGCTACCATGGCCGCCAGCCATGCCGATCTTTTGGGATCTAAGGCATGGCGTCCTCCAACGCGGCGTCGATCTGCTTCTGCAGTGCAGCCAACTCTGCCTGCAAGGTTTTGTTCTTGAGGTGGCTGGAATTGGCTGGTCGTGGCAGGGATTCCATGTGAAACAGCATATACTATGGGCTCTAGCCTGTCAACATCGCCCATGAACGCTCATCAACACAAACTCGCGCAGTTCATGCATCTAGCGAGGTGGATCTTACCTCAGCAGTTGCTAGCAGGTCCCACATCGGCGCAGTGGCGCCTACAGTTGTTGGAGTTTGGTCTTTCAGCAATCCTTTTAGCATGTTAACCAGCTCTTGAAGGTCTTTGCCACGCTCGACCGTGCGCTGCACCACACCTGACTCTGTCAAGACAGAAGATTTTGGACATATTGTGCTGGTTGTGCCGATAATCAAGGCAAGTTTTGCGCCACGCTGCCTGGTTTGCACAGCACTGACAAAAGCAATGAAAAGTCAGTCAAGTCTTACCTGAGCGGGCGGGTTGAAATCGGTGGTCAAAGAAGCCCCGTGTCCTGATGATCGAGTACTTTCACGAGCCTGGACATTAGAGCTTGGTACAGGCGAGCTCATGGCGCCTGGCTGACTGTTGGGCTTGGGCTTGCTCTGATCAACATCCAGCCTCCGGCGCGCGGCACCTCTCTACACATTGCAACGAGTTATTGGCTGGCAGTTGCCTTGGTATCATGCCAGCGATCAGTCAACACAATTGCTTGCGTGCAATCAGGGCGCATCGTTGGGTTAACTTGGTAAGGTAAGCAGGCTAACAGAGGAGCTGATGACATGCCTGCACCCCGTCGTCCTCAGGCGGGTCGGCTGCTTTCGCTGGCGACTCTGCAACATCTTCAGCAGCCTCTGAGTTAACACGGGCTGGTGCCTTCACCACCTTTGTGGGTGGCTTGCGCTTCTCCGTACCCCTCCTGGTGCTGTTCCCCCAGTTGGCCGGAACCGCATAGACACCACGCATTGCCCAGTCTTCGCATGTCCGTGCAGGTGCCTTGGGGTCAGCTGGGTTTCGCACCTGCAGGAACGGAGACTGTCAATCGCTGACATGCGATGGTCAAAATGCATCCCATGCCCCCGGATGACAGTGCCCCAGACCTGCATGTCGATGCTGTTCCTGACAGTCACGGCAACACTGACACATCCACACGTACGCTTAACACGAATGTGTTGGTATTTGCCAAGTCCAGGCGACGGTGCGGGCGGCATACCAGATTTGTAGTGAAAGCTTTCAGATTGACAGCATATTGCGAGGAAGGTGGTATTTCTTTCTTCGTGGCCTTGCCAAATTCCTTCTCTCGTCGGTTATGGCGATTAGACAGACCACTGCGCAGCTGGTCGTATCTGCAGCAAACCTAGTGTCACTGTGTGTGGTGGCAGTCGACCTGGGGGCAGAAGGCAGGTGAGCAGCATGCACGCACGTAATGTCCTCTTTTAGAGCTTCTTGCATCATAGCCCGCCATGCATTGCCTTTGTTTTTGCACAAGGTGACACCCTCCTCAACGGCCGTTCGATTGGCAGCGGACATGGAATGCTCCGCAAAGAATAATTCGAGGTCCTGCACAACACTGGTGGGCTGACTGAAGTACGGCATGCCACCTATACTTGGCGGTACCAATCGATCATGCGAGATGTGGTCCGAATTGAGCTAAGTGCCCTTGTCGGGACGAGTGTCCGAATAGGCCTATTCGGACTCCATGCACTTGTCGCCACGATGCTCCATACATCCGCACGCGCAAGATGTCGTAACAGATCACCTATGACGGATATTGCATGCCATGTTGCTAACGTGTACCACCGATTGCAATGGGATGGGCCTACGGGCCTGTACACGTACTTCGCCTGGCCAAACTCGCGTAACAACCGCCCATGGCACGACAACCGCTCTGACACTGCAGCTTCAGCCAAAGCTGCACGTACCGGGCGGTACTTCTCTGATTAACATCAAATCGGCTCAGGGATCTGGAACGCTACACGCCTCTCGAGTTTAATTGGGACGGCGGTATTCGCGTCGTTGATGCCCAAGTGCATCGCGGCATAGCATTGACGGACAGTGTATGCTGTCAGATGAACCGCTAGAATATATCGCATTCAGGTTACTGCTGTCTGGCCCGTAACGAGGGAGGGAAGAGACGCATCGTACCGTTGCGCCTAAAAACGTGCAAGCTTCAACGGTTGCCAGGATTAGATATTCTCCCGGCTTCCTGTGGACAAACTTTTCAAAGCATTCAGTCAGAGTCTTGGCGTCTTGACAGGCCGCCAGGGTGTCCTTCAACGCCGTCGGGATGACCTTCAAAGTGCACTGGATCCTGTCTGTGGACATCAGGCACCGATCCCGCCACATCACCCACGGCGACTCCAGTCGCAGAGCGGGACGGCGACTGTGGTTAACGCTGACATAATCTGCGTCCATTGACACTACGGATGCACCCGCAGTCGAAGCGGGCAGAGGAGCTGGAGGCTCGGGCTCTAGCAGCGTGCATGTAAAGGCGGGTGCAAACTGTCCTTGATCGGCTCCGCCGAAGTGCGAATAAGGTTCATTACCTGAGCAAAATCGTTGAAGCCAACATCTAGATAAGCGTCGGGATTGGCCTCGCTGACCAGTCGCACCGACTGCATACAGTCTGGCTGCACCGCACCACATGCACTAAGAGGGTGGCTTTCATGCTCCGGGCCAGCGGCTCACTTTTAAGAGCAGCAGTCCACTGGAACGGTGTGGCTGAGCCAGCTCTGCAGCAGGGACGACTGGGGCGTCAATGCACGCAGCCGTAGAGTTGTTACGCAGCAGTGATTCACGACAGATGCTGAACATAAAGCTCGTGACTGCTGTCCATCACTTGTAAACATATTATCTCAGCCACACCGCGATCGTACCCCAGCGTGATCGTGGTGTCTTTCGTGGGAGCCTGCATCTTGCGTTGCTGTTGTGCTGTGGCCGCGGCGGTAACGTATAGTAAGTCCTGCTGTTCAGAAATCAGATAAGCGTTGATGAAGTATTCTCAGGCAGGCAGCCAGCTTATTTGTTGAAGTCGGAACCGATGGGCCCCCTTGGATTTTTTCCTACACGGAATGGCCCCGCGATGTCGAGTATGTGTCTACAGGCGCAGTTCGGCAAGTAAGTCGGGCAGTACGGGAGACCACTGAGTCCGCGGAGCCCGCTGAATCGCGCATCGTATAAAACCCTTCAGTGTATCTGTACGTTTCTCGGCAGCGGTGACTAAATGTCCAGCGGAGGCGCCCCAAAGCGCTGTCGTTCGGCCCGTGAGATCGGCGAATTGTGTGATCTGTTCAACGTGTCTATTGTTCCTAGAGCGGCTCCAAACCAAAACATTACGTATGTAATTATTGCACCACTCCTCTCCGTGATGTCACCAGGTTTGAGGCGCATTTCGTGCCTCGAGCATGTCGCCAGCGTATGTTCGCGGCCGGAGACGCGCACAAGCAACCGATTGCAAAGCCAGTGCGGCAAGACAATGCGGTCGATTTTGATGGCTTGCCAGCGGCAAACGACGCTAGTGCCAGTGGCAATATGGATGTCGATCAGCCCGCGGGCAGTGGAGGTGCCGACGTGCCCCTCTGCCTCCCATCGCCTTCGCAGCATGTTCCGCACCCCGTCCTGGATTGGCCCCTTATCGGGGACATCTTTCCAGTCGGGGACCCCGAGCACCCACAAGCTCCGGTACGTTGCTGTGGTCAATCCGCATGGGGTCAGAGTTGAGCGTCCTCGCAAGTGCAGGCTCCTGACGAGTCCTCTGCCGCGTGACTTGCTCCCGGCAAGGCTGCCCGACCGAATCTTGTATGCGGGCGCATCTCGTGCCTGCGGCTGTACCCGCAGTTGAAGCCGACCTCATCTATGATGGGTTCGACACCCTACAGGAAAATCACGAGGAGCTGTGGTTTGTCGCCGAGGAGGGCGTTGACGAGGTCTGGGAAGAGGACCCAGTAGACCACAAGGCCCTCCACCCCCCCCTGCATCCCCCTATGCTTCCCCCTCCCGAGGATGAAGAGCCTGTCAAGGTGCCCAGACGAGATACCGGGGCTTGTCTCCACTACAGCCTCGCAGAACCCATCACGGATGACCATGATAACAAGCTGTGACCAGGCTGGCTTCACAGCATCGCATCCCAAATGCAGCTATGGACTCGCTCTGCCAGATGGTACATTTCTTGCTACTGCCACCGGATAATCTATTTCCCCGTTCCTACCACATGCTCCAATGTAGACTGGCCGCAGAAGACAGCCATGACTGCGAGAGTCACGTGTGCGACTCTTGTTGGCATGTCTTACCGGATATCCCGACAAATAGTCATGCAGCACACGCTGACGATGCCTGCCAGCGACCAGGCTGTTGCAACCCTCGATTCAAGCGTGGCCCGGGAGGGCATGTCACCCCCAAACGCAGTGCATTCTTCTTCGGGAACGAGGGTACCTTTGTGGACCTTGTGAGGCAGCCGCACATGCTGCCTGCGATGTTACGTCACCGGGAGGAATCTTTTAAGGACCCAGAGTCCTTCTGGGGCTCGCCTGCTGGCAAGGAATTGAATGAGCGGTGCCGTAACAAGTTTGACCAGACGTCCCCGGACGCCGACGAGTTCGCTGTGTTAGTGAGCCTGGGTGTGCTCCCGCCATGCCGCAGTCTGTCGTATGGTTGCGCCGCCATGGGTCCCCTTTATTACCTCCTACTGCGTGTGACCATCTCTTGATACGGTGATGCTTGGTGTAGGGGCTGATGGAGGTCAGCTGTTCGTAAACAAGCAACACGGCGCGCTGATCTGGGGCATGCGGCTCCAGGATCTCTATCCCGGGATGTCTTCCAAGCACGATACCTGGGCTCCGCTCGGCGTTGTGGAGGGGCCAACCGAGCCCACGAGCCTTGACAGCATCTTCTCTTCGCTGGCAGACTTCTTCCTCGCACACGATCCCGGTATGGCGTCTCCCCTACCGCCGACCGTGTCACGCTCTGTTGGCCAGGGTATTGAGCTGCTTTGTCTGTTTGCGTACCTAATGCTCTCAGCATCGGCGCTGCTGGGTCCTACACATCTCATTGTGTACCACACTGTGTTGGCCAGCACCTGTTCCGCGTTGTAGACCATTTGTATGTGCTGCAACCCGTTTCTGCAGGCAGGGATAGTACGACTCCAATAACAGTGGAGATCTGGAAGGACCCAGATCGACCCGAATTGGGCAAGAGGACGGTGAAGCTGTGGCCCGTGTGTGGCTGGGCGGAGGGCGACATACCCATCTTGGAGAAGATCGCCAACTCGTGTTGGCCATGGGGCCAAGGCAGCTTGCCTGCGTTGCGCCTTCCGAGGCGTCACAGTGAAGGAAGCAAACACAGTCTGGTGTGACTTCTCGCAGTTAAGGGTAGTGGCCTTGTTTGTCGTCCATACGCCGCTCTGTCTTTGCGAAGCCACAGTTAAGCTGGGTGCAGATGGCTGTGCTTCCGCAACATTGTTCAAGCGGTTCCCTGTGACTCGAGAGGATGCACGCTCCCACCACAAGACGGCGCAACACAGGGTGACTTTCCGGCTAAGCCGCGCATGCCCCCTGGTTACATGACCATGGACACAAATGTCCAGAATGTTCGCAAGGGGTACACTGAGGAAACCACTGTCACTGCAGAGGGCACTTGGTGCAATGATTGCGTTCTGAAGTGGTCTGGCGCAGAGATCACAAACACAGCTGAGCCAGCTGCAGAGATCATGTCCCAGGTTCCCCACGCATTTGTGCCCTCCTTGCTCCCCAAACCGGTCCTCTTGGTGCACCAGCCGACCTGATGCGTCCATGCGGCGGTCTTTCTGTTAGTGATGTCACCCAATGCCCGGAGGCGGCCATCCGGACTGCCATTGCATTGCACCTTTCTCTTGTGCAGGTGGACACCCCCACACGTCCGCCGTATAGTGGATTCGCTGCCCGTTCTACCCGTCAAAATCGCGCGCGCGCCGAGTGCCTGGAGCTGAAATTGTGGGGCGGCCACTGTTCCACAAACTCTCTTACTTCAAGTGTGCTCCTGCCCGCTCGCTGGTCCTACATCCTTTTGCTTGCTGGTCCTACATCCTCCTGCTTGCCCCCCCCCCCCCCCCCCACCCTCCGGACATTGTCAGAGGCAGTAGCCCGCCATGTGCAGGCATCGCGGCAACTACCTAATGGAGAACTTGATGACGTTTGTGGAGACCTGGAGCACGTACATCTTGCATGATCTGCCATGGGAGAACACCCGAGAGCATTCATACCTGCGTGCCGTCTTTGAAGGGCTGTGGGGGGACTTGCGGCAGGGGTGTCTGTACTTCATGCGCTTCATGAAGGGGCAGCACACTTAAGAAAGGATCCTGGAGGCACAGAAGCACTTGTTATCGTACGGGAAGCGAGCCCAGGAGGTGCATTTCCACTCAATCAGCCGCCCTGCTTTGTCCTACGGTGTACAGCAGGTTGTCGTTGTGCTGCGCTGATAGGCGGGCGGTGCATCTGCGGTGCGCAATTTCGTCTGCATCCACAGATGGTGATCTGCTGCAGATCTTTGGCGGGCAGGTGCTGACCACCTTCAAGCTGCACATGGCGGCTGTTCACGTGCCCGATCAAGTGAGAGCATGCGGCCCATCCTTCTTCCTCCTGGAGTACTGGATCGAACGTCTCATGCAGTTCTTCAAGCGGCTGATCAAGTACAGGGGCACGGCCGGCGTAGAGCGCATCTTTGTCAACGATCTCCTCATGTGGCGGGCATGCGACCGCATGGTCCTAGAGCTTGGCCACAAAGTTCTGCCCCTGCTTTCCGAAGCCATTGCTGACGCCAGAGCGGGCCGGCGGAAACGCATACGTGCGTCTGCGGGACAACAGCCTCAGCAACTGCAACCACCGGCAGCCGGGCCTGCTGCCGCTCCTTCCGCCGGGGCTGCTGCCGCTCCGCCCGCCGGGGCTGCCGCTGCTCCGGCCGCCGGGCCTGGTGCCGCCCCTGCCGCCGGGCCTGCTGCCGGACCTGCCGTAGGGCCTGCACCAGCGGGGTCCTTCATCCCTCCAGCAATGTTGAGGGCTGGCAAAGACCTGTCCACAGAAGAGTGGAAGGAGGTACTGCCTGTCGTGATCCAGCCATGCACAGGACTACGGAGACCATGCATGGTGGCATACACAGGACTACGGAGACCATGTATGCATGGATGCACGGTGCTGATCCGGAGTGGCTATGGGACGCCATGCACCGATGGCTTACCATATGCACGAGCAATGCATGCTAGATTGCGTGCTGCAGACAATGATTCTGATCGTATCCGTATGAGACGTTTGGTTGAACGCTTATATAGGCTCTACTGATCAAAGTGTAATCACTCTACTCTGCCAAAGACTCACGTGCTATAATCCAAGACTGAGAGCGCACTGTCACAGCGGAGGCCTGTACACCAGCCAGGTATGTGACAGCGCGACCCCCTGCGCATGGCTACGCCATGCTTAGATCCCACAGTGCCTACGGGCTACGGTCTACTGAATTACGACATGGTATCGGTGATGTTTGTGGGTATTCTAGCGATGGTTGTATGCTTGCGATAGAGTCCAGGGGTCTACGGCTACGGCTGAGCGTCCCGATGAGCGATTCACACCGCTCTAGCGTTTAGCTGTAGAGTCCGTAGAGAGACTAGAGTACACAGATGCATAACGCTACGGCTGGACTGCATTCTGTCAGGGTACTGGTCTCGCAGAAAGGCCTACGGGTCTGCGTGTCCTGCGACGCACGAAGGTCGTGTTGCAGGATGCCACCACGCCGAGAAGTCCCAATGGCATCTCGCCAGGGATCTATTGGCTCTGACGGCGAGGATGGAGAAGAAGTTCGTCCTCGCCACCACACACGTTCCACAGCGCGCCGCGAGCAGGCCGCGGAGGACCAGTTCGTGACCTACGGGGAAGAACATCGCGTTGGGACCTACGGGTATCCCAATGCAGGTCCTCTGCAGGCAGCATTGCCGGGAAATGCTGATCCTACGGGGGAAGCAGGAGCTCAGGCTGCGGCGCAAGGAACACAGCCAGCACATCTCGCAGCGCCAGCTGCGTGGATGACCCAACAGATACCGCCTCCGATACCGCAGCCTTCGCAGGATGCGATGTCATCAGGAGTACCAGCTACGGCTGGATCAATTGACGTAAGCACGCTAGCGCAAGCGCTGTCGCTTGCCATGCCCAGGCCAGTACCGGGGAAATCTCTAGTAGAGAAGAACAGATTTCCGGTGTGGCACTATAAGACTGATCACTTCCGAGTATTTAAGAAGGAGGTAGAGAGCTGGGCGAAGATGGTGGGTGAGAGTAGCCTGCTAGTCAATGATCCGCTTGCTCAGAGCAGCCAGGCTCATGAGCAAGTCATGCACTGGTTGTTCACCACACTGCCAAAGGAGGATAGAGACTTCGTGGCAGACTGTAGTTTCGTCCATGAGGTCTGGTCGTTGCTGCATGCTAAGTATATGCCATCAGTGGAGGTAGAAATACAGAAGCTGTATCACCAGCTCAGCAGTACCCAGCAGGCTGGCAAGCCGCTGGAGAAGCATGTGAATGAGGTGGTGGGCATAGTGAACCAGATGAGAGGACTGGGTGAGACTGTGTCTGATCAGTTGTACAGATCACGGTTGCTGGCAGTAGACAAAGAGTACAGTCTGTTGCAGCCCATGCTGCAGGCCATGCCAGTGCAGCAGATAGTGTCTACGCTGTTGACACATGCCCAGACGAACAGCAAGCAGGGTCCATCGCGATTCCCACGGGACGATCGCGGTGGACAACAGCGCCATGGGGGACGTGGGTACCGAGGTGGACGCTACGGTGGTCGCCAAGGTTCACCCCCACAGGTAGCAGCTGTGGGAGCAGGGGCAGCAGGGGGAGCAGAAAAGAGGAAATGCTTCAACTGTGATAAGCCTGGACATGTGCAAAAGGATTGTCCATTGCTCTCCGCAGAGGTCAAACAATTCCTGCAGAAACAAGCAGCTGCAGGGCGAGGCCGTGGCAGAGGCCGCGGTGGCCCTCAGGTAGCTGTAGTTGACCTAGATAAGCTGCGAGCTGACTGTGCTGATGGGCCGTCTCCAAACATGCCGTACACTTTCCTAATAGATAGTGGCTCAGACATAAACATATGCTTTGACTATGATATGTTTTGCGAGATCAAGCCACCAGATATGCCGCAGTGTCAGCCTCTTGACCAGGGCAGGCTAGACATGTATGGTGTGGGCACGATCAGAGCTAATCTGGGAGAGTATGTGAGTGCACAGGGCACTATCACACCAGTAGACATAGAGTTGACCAACGTCTACTGGGTGCCGGCCAGTCCTATCAACATCCTTTCAACAAAGGAGTTGAAAAAGTCTGAGATCTACTTGCATACGGGCAAGCATGCAAACCGGGTAGTGATGCCTGGGTTTCATGACCAGAGCTATGGGTTCCACAGGAACTGTGAGCAGGGTGAGGATGAGGATGGAAAACCTACTCTGACATGGTTCTGTGGGAAAGGCAGGCCGATATGGCAAATGCGACCGGTAGATAGAGGAGCAGCCTGGACAAGTGCGAATAACTCGTTTCATAGGAATGGGAAATGGGTACGTGAGCAGCAGCAAGTTGCTGCGGTGACCGGTGTACCGAATGAACAAGGTTATTCCTTTCAGGTTGATCCATCATTTCTAGTGCATATCGCCTTTCACCATGCTGGCAATCGGGTACTCCAGTTGATGAGAGACAACCCACAACTGTATGACCTGAAGATGCTGAAACCTACGGGGGTAGCGCTTCAGTGTCATGGTTACCACGTGGCTGAACAGAGAAGCGGCGATAGAGCACAGCACGGGGGTAAGGTGACGGAGAATGCCACCTATGCTGGGGAAGTGTTGCATGCTGATCTAGCAGGGCAGATCAAGCCAGTAGGAATCGGGGGTATGAACTACATCCTGGTAGTGGTGGATGAGTACTCCCGGTACTCCCATGTGATTCCGCTGAAGTCCAAGAGTGGGGCTGCAGAAATGATATGCCTGCTGATTGAGCGAATCCGCACTCAGATCGTGTATGATAGAGAGGTTGGGGTGCGGAGGCTGCACACTGACCAAGGTGGTGAGTTCAGCTCTAACCAGCTGGCTCAGTACCTCGCGTGGCGTGGCATTGAGCACACGTACACTGCCACGGGCCAGCATGAGTCCAATGGAATGGTGGAGAGAAAGATCGGTGTGCTGAACAGGAGTGTGAGGGCAAGCCTGCTGCAAGCGGCTGTGCCTGCATTTCTGTGGCCAGAGGCGTATATGTGTGTGAACCATGCGCATAACCTGACGCCTAGCACAGCTCTAGAGGGTGTTAGGCGGAAGGAGGCCAAGCAGAAACTGGAGGAGAGGCATGTGCAGACCAGTCGTGACCCGTGGTCAACGAATGAGGCTGTGAGAGCTGCACAGTTGCAGACGAGGAGGGCTCAGGCTCAGCAGATGAGTCTGCAGGCTCTGGCTGATGAGGGTATGGCCAGGGGCGATGGGAAGTTTGTCGCCCAGTGTGTGAAGAATGTTGATGTCAGACAGATTGTGCCATATCTGTTATGGTTCCGGAATGTGAGTGAGGACACGTTCCATCTGGTGGTGGCCCAGGTGAAGCCTTTCGGGTGTCCGATGTATGTATATGCTCGGAGAGAGGACTTCAGACACCTGGATGAGAGAGGAGTGCTCGGTTTCTACATGGGACCGGGTGCTGGTCCTCACATGGATAGAGCTTACGTGAAGCGAGGGAATGGGGGAGCAGTGCGTATGTATAGGCATACGGCTTCTCCACCAGCTCTGCTGAGAGAGTTCGCGAAACGTTTCCACATGTCGGAGCAAGCTACGGTGGATCCGGTCATGTTGGAGAACTACGAGCAGGGAGAATTCGAGATCATGCCCGATGAGCATACTCGTGTAGTACCTGACGTTGGTTTCTTGCCCAACATGCAGAAATGGTTGAGATCAACTAGTGTTAGGGCAGTGCGACCACCAGCCAGTCGTGATCACATGATGCCAGAGAGGGGCAGAAATGTGGATTGGGCTGAGGGGGAGCATCCAGCGCTGGGGCACACACACTGGGAACCAGGCAGGCAGTTGCATCGGCGCTATGTGCCGGATGATGAGTTGCCTGAGGGTGAGCCGCCGTTTTCACCGCGTGTTTTAGGCTCTGAGCTGATAGCCAGGCATGAGCGGTGGCACACGCCTGAGATCAGTGAGGCAGTGGTGACAGCGCGTTGCGCTTACACGGCCGAGGACTGTGTGAACAGGGTACCACACTGGGAGTATGATGCGGTTCAGCAACCATCCGGTCCGCACAATGCTGAGATGCGACCGAGAGATGTGATCCCTACGCGGGATAGAGCAGTGCTGGATTTGAGTGGCTGCCGCATTGAGCCACAGGGTAGTGAGAATGATGAGTCTGAGGGGGAGGAACAGCCAGGGGCTGCCAGTGACTCTGCTGAGTCATTCTCAGGGGCATCTGAGCCCTCAGGATCTCGGTCTCGATCGCGCTCGCGTTCACCGCAGCGAGTCCAACGGTCGATGGGCAAGGCGCCGAGTGAGCCACCCCCACCTGCGAAATCTGAAGACCACGGGATGTACAACCGATGGCAAGGGTCAGCGGTGTCAGGACGTGCAGTACGCTGGGAGCATGATGAGCCACGGCATATGCCACAGCGTGTTGATAGTCAGGGGCAAGGCAAGCTACGGCATGTGCCTAGTGGAAGAGAGGCAGGCGGAGCTGGCTCAGGGGGAGAGTTAGCACCAAGTGCCGCAGGAGGCAGCGGAGAACATCTGGATCCACCACAAGAGGTGAGGGTTCGATGGGTTCCAAAACCTTTCAAATTGATTCGCAAAACCTTAAGACCTGCTGTCCATGCTGTGGGAGTGAATGAAAGTGAGAATGCTGCTGTTGAGCACATTTCCCCGGATGATGCACGTGAGCATGATGATGCTGGGAGCTCCACAGTAGTCCATATGGAGAGTGACGTCGGTGATCTGGCGGATGGAGTGTTTGCTACGGCTGACAGTGTGACTCCTGATGCAGAGAACACGACGGGGCAGGAGGTGATTCCGAGCAGTGGCAAGACTGCTAGCCGCAGTGAGTCCCGGTGTGCAGCTGCTGCGAGGAAGAAGGTCAAAGCTGTGTTGGACGATCCAACGGTGAAGCAAGCCATGAGAGGCTGCCATCGTGAGCAGTGGATCATAGCAATGCTTGATGAGTTGACCTCCTTAAGGGAACATGATGTGTTCGAGTTAGTCAGGTGCCCAGCAGGAGTGAAGCCTGTGACAGGCAAGTGGGTACTTAAGATTAAGCGAGGAGCACAGGGTGAGATTGAGCGATTCAAAGCTAGATATGTAGCCAGGGGATTTACGCAAGTAGAGGGCGTAGATTTCTTTGAGACATGGGCACCTGTGGGCAGTTATGCTACCTTCAGGGCTCTGTTGTCTGTCTGTGCTGTAGAGGATCTGGAGACGAGACACATAGACATTAAATGTGCTTTCCTGAATGGTGTTCTGGAGGAGGAAGTGTATGTGGCACAACCTCCTGTACTGGATGATGGGTCTGGTATGGTGTGGCGTCTGAAAAAGGCGTTGTATGGTCTGAAGCAAGCTGCCAGGGAGTGGCATAAAGCGCTTGCAGAGCTCTTGTTGAGAATGGGCTTTGTGAGATCAGCCAGTGACCCCGCACTGTTTATTTGCAAAATAGGACGATGTCTTATTTTCTTATGGGTCGATGATCTGTTGATCTTCGGTCGTAAGGAGCAGATGGATGATGCCATCAGCAGGATCCTTGAGGCATTTGAGGGTCGTGACCTGGGGGAGCTGGGATATGTGCTGGGTATGGAGGTCATACGTGATCGGCCTGCTCGCACTATCACCATAACGCACAGAAAGAACATCAGGGACATGCTGGAAAGGTTCAGTATGAGTGAGTGCAGAAAGGCACCAACGCCGTTGGTACCAAAGCAGAAAGTGTTTAGTCTGAAGGATGATCCTAGCCAGGAGAAGGCTACTGTCGCAGAGCATAAGAGGTTTATGCAAGCCGTAGGAAGCATCCAGTATGTGGCTGCTGTGTCGCGTCCTGATATTTCCTTTCCGGCCAATGTCCTGGCCAGGCATATGGCTGGGAGTGCGAAGTGTCATTGGGCTGCTGTCCAGCATGTACTGAGATACCTGCGAGGGACCATAGATCTTGGCTTGACCTTTAGTGGCTCCAATGAGGGAAGTGAGGTGTTGGAAGCATTTACGGATGCTGACTTCGCCAATGGTGCTTGCTTGAAGAGCGTGTCAGGAGTGATAGTCCGGATGCATGGGAACTGTGTGTTCTGGCGTTCGAAGAGGCAGACTATTGTGGCTGGTGATACAACTGAGGCAGAGCTCATTGCTATGAGTTCAGCAGCCAATGAGGTGATGTGGGCTAAGCAGTTGTGCACTGATCTTGGTTTGTCGGCTGTGAAGCCAACTCTGTGGGGTGACAACAAGAGTGCCAACTTGCTAGCAGTGAACCCCATCTCTAGTGACCGTTCCAAGCACATCAGGGTCAGGGACCTGAGGGTCCGCGAGTTCGTAGAACTCGATGAGTTAACTATCAGCTGGGTTAGCACGGTAGACATGCTAGCTGATATGTTTACGAAAGTGTTGGCGGGACCAGCACTAGCAAAATTTAGAGATAGACTACAGCTTGCGGTAGTACAAGTCTAGTCTAGGGGGAGTGTCGTGATCCAGCCATGCACAGGACTACGGAGACCATGCATGGTGGCATACACAGGACTACGGAGACCATGTATGCATGGATGCACGGTGCTGATCCGGAGTGGCTATGGGACGCCATGCACCGATGGCTTACCATATGCACGAGCAATGCATGCTAGATTGCGTGCTGCAGACAATGATTCTGATCGTATCCGTATGAGACGTTTGGTTGAACGCTTATATAGGCTCTACTGATCAAAGTGTAATCACTCTACTCTGCCAAAGACTCACGTGCTATAATCCAAGACTGAGAGCGCACTGTCACAGCGGAGGCCTGTACACCAGCCAGGTATGTGACAGCGCGACCCCCTGCGCATGGCTACGCCATGCTTAGATCCCACAGTGCCTACGGGCTACGGTCTACTGAATTACGACACTGCCTGTACCCACTGGTCCGCGTCGTGAAGTGGGTGGCTTGCCATACCTCACATGTGCAGAGCATGAGGATTTTGCCGCGCGAGGCTGGCCCAGTCATACAGATCTGGGTGTTGCTGAACGGCGCCCAGCCGTTTGTGCATCACTTGGTCTGACTGTGGCGGGCCAGACTGCAGAAAAAGCCAAGGTCCACCTCCGGAAGCATGTGCGTGCCTTGCTCCCGATTAACGAGGAGGCGCCCTGTCTGCAAAACACCTCTCAGAAGGTGTCAGACAACACATGGTTCTTGATAGAATATGTTAATGGCGACGATCGTGAGCTGTATGTGGGCCAGTTCAAGTATTTTGTGGAAGCTGAATATGAGAAGGTCAATGAGCATGGGCTTCGGGATGATGTTGCTAGCGATGCGGCAGACGTCATCGACGCCGGGGTGTGCAATCTGTACCATGCAGTGGTTGTTCCCAGCCCAGGCTTGAGGCCCCCAGACGCAGAGCTGGGAAGGCCATCAGAGTTGTATAAGGTGGTGTCGGTGTTGCCAGTGGCGGGCAACCGCCGTTTTGCTGGCAGCTGGGTCATTGACCTCCGGTCTGTCACATTGACTCTAGCTTCCACTAAGTCTGTGCAAGGGGGGCATATGTTTATGACAGCGTACAAGGCGTCTGGTAGAACGCCTAGTACGCTCATGATTTGATCGACTTACACCTTGCAGTGAAACGGTGACGGTTGCACGTTTGGGCGGATCTTATCCATTGTTGCCAAAGCATGCGGGAGAGTGGGGAGTGCTGCGGTAATCATCATGTTGAGAGAAGCTGTCAACTGTGTAGTGCTGAGTGGGTAGTGCGAGTGGCTATTGCAAGACGTACCAGTTCATGCTAGTTGGGTATCAGTGTCGTAATTCAGTGGACCGTAGCCCTAAGGCACTGTGGGATCTTAGCACGCCGTAGCTGTGCGCAGGGGGTCGAGCTGTGACATACCTGGCTGGTGTACAGGTCTCCGCTGTGACGGTGCGCTCTCAGTCTTTGGAATATAGCACGTGAGACTTAGCAGAGAAGAGTGATTACACTTTGATCAGTAGAGCCTATATAAGCGTTCAACCAAACGTCTCATACGGATACGATCAGAATCATTGTCTGCGGCACGCAATCTAGCATGCATTGCTCGTGCATATGGTAAGCCATCGGTGCATGGCGTCCCATAGCCACTCCGGATCAGCACCGTGCATCCACTCCATGCATATTGACCGTAGTCCTGTGCATGGCTGGATCACGACACTCCCCCTAGACTAGGCTTGTACTACCGCAAGCTGTAGTCTATCTCTAAATTTTGCCAGTGCTGGTCCTGCCAACACCTTTGTAAACATATCAGCTAGCATGTCTACCGTGCTAACCCAGCTGATAGTCAACTCATCGAGTTCTACGAACTCTCGGACCCTCAGGTCCCGGACCCTGATGTGCTTGGAGCGGTCACTAGAGATGGGGTTCACTGCTAGCAAATTGGCACTCTTGTTGTCACCCCACAGAGTTGGCTTCACAGCCGACAAACCAAGATCAGTGCACAACTGCTTAGCCCACATCACCTCATTGGCTGCTGAACTCATAGCAATGAGCTCCGCCTCAGTTGTATCACCAGCCACAATAGTCTGCCTCTTCGAACGCCAGAACACACAGTTCCCATGCATTCGGACTACTACTCCTGACACGCTCTTTAAGCAAGCACCATTGGCGAAGTCAGCATCCGTAAATGCTTCCAACACCTCACATCCCCCATTGGAGCCACTAAAGGTCAAGCCAAAGTTTATGGTCCCTCGCAGGTATCTCAGTACGTGAAGGACACCATTCCAATGACATTTAGCACTCCCAGCCATATGCCTGGCCAGGACATTAGCCGGAAACGCAATGTCTGGACGCGACACAACTGCCACATACTGGATGCTTCCTACGGCTTGCATAACCCTCTTATGCTCTGTGCCTGTAGCCTTCGCCTGGCTAGGATCTTCCTTCAGACTAAACATTTTCTGCTTTGGTACCAACGGAGTTGGCGCCCGTCTGCACTCACTCATACTCAACCTTTCCAGCATGTCCCTGATGTTCTTTCTGTGCGTTATGGTGATAGTGCAAGCAGACCGATCACGTATGACCTCCATACCCAGCACATATCCCAGCTCCCCCAGGTCACGACCCTCAAATTCCTCAAGGATCCTGCTGATGGCATCATCCATCTGCTCTCTGTGGCCAAAAATCAGCAGATCATCGACCCACAGAAAAATACTTTGCAAATGAACAGTGCAGAGTCACTGGCTGATCTCACAAAACCCATACTCAATAAGAGTTCTTTATGGTCATACGACGGCGGTGTTGAGTAAACACCGGTGCCCGGAGGCACGTGGAGCCCAGAGGCTCCACCCCTTGAGGAGCTCCACTACTGCCTAGAACCGCTGAGAGAGAGGCCATGGGCCCGATCCGATGGGGGGGTCACAGGAAGAACGCTCCAGCCACCCACACGCGGAGAAACCTCGCGGAGACTTGGAATCCTCTGGATCATCTACACCTGCACAACAGCATGGGCCCGGGCGGGCGGGGTCTTAGCTAAAAGCTCCGAAGCACTAGCAGCGAACACCCACTCTGCGTGGCGAGCTGCTGCTCGCACCAGCCTAAAAACATTTAATCTCTGCACAACACCCAGTCCGCAGCAGTGCTGCAGACCCCTGTAGACACCGAAGGCCAGAGTCTTTCGGTCCACCGTCGCCACTCCCACCATAAGTGCGATTACATTCCACGTAGTCCACCTTATGGTCATACGACGGCGGTGTTGAGTAAACACTGGTGCCCGGAGGCACGTGGAGCCCAGAGGCTCCACCCCTTGAGGAGCTCCACTACTGCCTAGAACCGCTGAGACCTATGCAGAATGTACTGGAGGACGCTAGAGAACGCGCACCGCGCGCCCACCTGCCCGTGGGAGACCCAGGTCTGCTGCCATCTGCTCTCCGGCCCGCATATACTGCAGCACAGTAGCTGATTTCCATCGACCCCTGAACTTGATCGCACTCAGCGCCACACCGTCCCCATCTGCGTCCGTCGCTGCACCAGCTCGCAGCGAATGCAAGCCGTATTGCGAAGGACTGCCACCTAGGACTGAACTGGCCCGACTCTGAAACACCCGTCGGACATCTTCTATCGACCTATGGAAAATCCTACCAGTAGCTGGGCGTCCGCACAAGCGGCACCAACGCTTCAACAGTGAGACTGTGCACACCGCGCCAGGCCTAGCCCTGATATGGAATGAAATGGTCTCAGAATGATTTTTGAAGATCTGGCGTCCGGACACAGCCAGCTACATGGTGACAGCCGCTATGCCATCCTCCTCCGTCACACACCCCACGTCCTCCCATGACAGCACAGCCACCTCTGAACATCGCAGAAAAGCGGCATATGCCAGGGACCACCATGCATGAAGCTCATGCACATTGGGATCTGACTCTCCCCCTCCCTGACTGGTTAGGATCCGCTTCAGGCCATCCCTCCCCACAGCCAGCTTGGGCTCCTTGTCCTCAGCACGGCGTGCGATTGTGCGTTGCGTCAAGTACAGCGTGGAACCCACCTCCATACGTGCCGGCCCCAAGCCCCATAGGGACGCGTGGGCCCACTTGTAAGCGGCAAGCTTGGCTGAGACTGTAGCCTTCTTCATGTGCAGCACCTCTGATGCATGGAGAATCCAGCATGCTGCAGACGCATCACTCTGTGGAGGCAGTTGCAGCTTCTCACAAAATGCAATGAACTGGCGAATCTGATTTGTATATGTCTTCACGGAATTTTCACTGTATGCTAATGCAAGCAGTTGCGTCCTCACAAGTCGTTCCTGCATACTTTCACTTAACCACATGGCTCTTGCGTTGATCTCCGTGCAACACCAAACACATGCATTGGCCATTCCCAAGATTGTCTGTTTGTTTTGACAGTCATACAAAATGATTGGTGCCATGCACATGCAGGGCTCTTGCAGCTCACCCTCACTCCTTGCACCCCTGCATCCAGTTACGTATTGAATGCAACTGCCAGCATTCTCACTCTGGTGTTATGCAGATCAAATTGCTGACCGAATGGATGCCTCTCGCCAACGCTACCCGCATGAACAACTTGTTCGACATCGCCCAAATGCAGAACTTCACACTGTAGGATCCAAGGGAACCATGGCTGCGTCGGCCACCATGGCAGGATCACTACCATGCGTAACCCTTCCCTCATCACATGACACAGCAGATCCTGGATAATTGCCCAGGTGGGAATGCATACAGGCGTCCGTGAAGCACAAAAGACAGCACATCTGACCACAAAGCAGACTGCATATACGGGGATACCGTAGGCAGCTCCCGCCCATGCTGATCACATTGCACAGCACCCAAAGACCCACAGCAATCCACGTCAAATGGCCCTTTCCATTGCCAGACTCGCTCAAACACCTCTCTCCTCAGCATGCAATCATGCAATCCAGTGCTGCACGACAGCCCTTCCCCGCTGGGGAGCACGATCCCGTCCACTGCGAGATACTGCGCGCTGACCTCCATGTCATACTCCAGCGCAATTCCCCACACCTTCAGCACCCATGCGTGCACACATGAAGCCCACATCGTACCCTTACCCAACGCACTTGCGGCCCCAGCCACCCCCGTGCACACGCTTGCCTCGCCACTGCTCGCCGTGCGCCCCGAGCAGTGCCAACATCTGTTTCATCACCTCAGCAGTTGCCTCCCCGCTTCCTGGCCCTTCCCGCACACCATGCAGCACCTCCTCCACCCGCAATCTTCCCCTCGGCCCCTGACCCTGAAGGCACCCGACGATCGCTCCACCCCTGTTATCCCCCGACCCCAAAATGCTGACCACTTCAATGCGCTTCCCGAGGCGCGCCGACCTTAGTCTGAAAATGTTCTGAAGCCAGAAGCGCAGCTCCACCACTGCAAGCCTGGACATCGACACCCTGCCCGTGTAGTCCCGCCATTGGAAAACCCCCCTAGCCACCTCTTCTCCCTGTCTTCGATCCCTCTTCAGTGGCAGCTGCGCCAACGAGCGCATGGGCCCCCGCGCGAAAACCACCACTGCCGGGCAAGCGCACCGGAACGACATCAGCTTCCCGACGGCCCGCGCGACTGCTCGCCCCTCTACATTGCCATGGCGCTCCAGCAGCTCTCGCGCCAGGCTCTTGAAGATCATCACCTTCTTCTCTGGCACGTACAGCCGGCAGTCCCTGATATCAACCTCCAGGCCCAGATGCGGTAGCAGCTGGCCTGGCTGCAGCAAGCTCTTCTTCCGGGACACCCGAAGCCCCAGCCGGTGCAGAATCCGCAGCACCTGCTGCCTCATGGCGAGCGCCTCCCGCTGCGAACGCGCCAGAAAGATCAAGTAATCGATGTAGAAGCTTACCCTGAAGCCCCTGGCCCTGAAAATCGCCACTACCCTCTTGACCGCAAACGAGAAATCCCTGGGCGCAGACGCGAGGCCGAATCGCATCACCCTATACCGGTACACCCTGTCTTCCACCTGGAAGACACAGAAATCCTTCATGGGCCGTGCCAGGCAGAACTGCAGATAACCTTTTTCAAGATCTAGACTGAAAGCCCAATCGCCTGGCTCTGCCATCGCTGCAATGTCTGCCCACGCCTCCATCCGAAACTTCTTGTTCCGCAGGCCCTCATTGATCGGCTTCCCGGACCAGCACATCCTGTTCATCTGCCCATCCTTGTATGCAATGACAACATTGCACACCACTGTGCTTGGCCGCAGTGCCTCTCTGTTTACCTCTTCCACTGCCCCAATAGGCAGCAGTACATCCCTCACATGTGCCTGTGCCCACTGCAGCTCCTCCCGCGACAGCCTCAGCGCCTTCGGCTGCTTACGCATCTTTGCATGGTCGACCCAGACCCAGTACCCCTCACGCAGCCACCGCATCAGGCGCGCCGGCAGATGGACACCCTCCTCTTCAAACACTTCTGCCCAGGCTCGATCCCTGCCTCTGAGACCTCCAGCATGGAACTCGCCGGTGAACCCCGGATACGCAGCCCAGAACGCATCGCACTCAACGGTGGTCGCCCAGACTCCCCCCTCAGCAGGATCCGCGACTTGTCTCTGCACTGCCCTCATGATCGCGTGCATCTCATCAATCTCCGATCGAACCTCGACCTCAGATGCTGCCAGTTGCCCTTGCTGCACTGCCGTACTCCCGGCTGACTGCTGCCCTCTTCTGACATCGTTGACATGCACGGCGGGACCCGCCGCCACGACGCCGACGCCCGGGCCGGCGGCGACTCAGTTGCGCCGCTGTCGCTGCTGCTGCTGTGGGGCGTGGTCTCGCCCGTCGCGCTCTCGGGATCGCTCCCTGGCGCGTGCGTAGCCCCACTGGTCGCGATGCTGTGGGGAGTTGAACGTGACCCGCCGGTGGTCGTCAGGCTCCACATCTGCTCGTGCCGGTCTGCTGCCGCTAAGCCGGTTCACCTGAGCCCTCAAGCTGTCGTTTTCGGCAAGCAGCGCGTCCTCGCGGCCAACCGCATCCACACGGCTCGCTGCCGCCCCGCGCATGGCTCCGACCCTTGATGGCCCACTCCTGGCCATGGCGTTGAAAGTTAGCTGATTGCCGTGCACATCAGCTGCTGCTCCGCAGATGCAGGTGAAGTGGTTGCCGCTTGGGTCCGGGCGATCGCAGCGGAAGCACTTGGTCGTCTTCACCACTCTCAGCACGTCCTCTGTGCTAGCATGTCGCCAGGCCCCCGTCTGCATCTCCTCTGGCTCCCCCAGCGGCAGCACTGACGAGTACCGGCATCTTCCCCAACTGCTCTGAAAAACAGCCCCCCCGACCGCTGTGGAAAGCGGCCCCCCCCACCTGCCGTGCAAAACAGTTCCCGGGCTGCTATGGAAAGCAACCCACTTCGACCTTAAGGTCGAGCTTTAATCGCCGCCCCCTCCCAACCCCTTGTATACACCATGGGTGCGTCCGGTGCGTGATGATCTGTTGTCTCTCGCAAGCATCACGTCAACCTTGCTGTCCACGCTGCGATCACACATGTGAGTGCCAGCGATGACACTGGTCAGACTTGTTCGACTCATCATGCATGATGCGCACTGTCGCGATCGTATAAGCATATTGAACGTATCTGTGTTGTACGTTCTAGTTGTACGTTCGCTTGGTGCACTGGATCGGAGCCCCTCGATGTAACAGCATATTGAACGTATCTGTGTTGTGACTCCATGCAATACGCCGTATTGCAGCCTATCGTGCACCTTCGATCGAACGTGTTCATCTCTTGCTGCACGCACATACAGTGTCCGCGGCCGGTCTACTTCGATTGTGCATATCAGCCGTGCTGGACCGCTTGGTCAGATTTACGCACTCGATGCACACTGATGCTTACCCAGTTAAAATATCCATACTCCTACCTCCTCCTCTCCAATGACGCATGATATGTCGGTAGATGAGTTATTGTACCGCAATCATAACCCGGTACCGCCAGCCTCCCGGCGACGCATGCTGACACCCAGCTGCCGGTGCAACTGCTCACGCGCATCACGCATCACGTACAGGTCCCGTATCAAACGCATTAACATTGTGCACGCAAAAAGTGCATATCGGTCTCGTCCGTCTGTCATATCCATTCCCTGACACGCATCATTCGTCAAAAGCTCACCTGGTCAGCCTGGTTCCCAAGCAGCTCCCGGAGCTGAGCGTCAACTGCCGCTTGGACTGCTGCGTCGAAGCGCCGCTGCTCGTCAACCTTGTTGGCCCGGCCTGGTCTGCTCCGCTGCCGACGAGGCTGTGGATCCTCGTTGTCACTCCTGCCTGCCTCCTCGCTCTCACGCGATTCGCTACCGCTTTCCCCCAAGTCGGCCCTTGGCGCTGCTGCTGGCCGCAGCGGTGGCGGTGCCTGTGCTTGACGACGGACCCGCGTTGAGGGAAGTGCCATTGCCGTTCCTCCCTGTGCGACAGCCTGACGTCCAGCTTGATACTGCAAGCCACTCCTAGTTTCCCGCATGCCTAGGCTAGTGATGTAGAATGACTTCGCGTCGGTGTGACTTGGCCGGCTTCGAATTCCAAGTGACCCCCCAATCGGATTACTAGGTATTGCGCTAGGATCTTAGCTAAAAGCTGCGAAGCAATAGCAGCGAACACCCACTCTGCGTGGCGAGCTGCTGCTCGCACCAGCCTAAAAACATTTAATCTCTGCACAGCACCCAGTCCACAGCAGTGCTGCAGACCCCTGTAGACACCGAAGGCCAGAGTCCTTCGGTCCACCGTCGCCACTCCCACCATAAGTGCGATTGCATTCCACGTAATCCACCGCAAGCGCTTTGTGCCACTCCCTGGCAGCTTGCTTCAGACCATACAACGCCTTTTGTAGACGCCACACCATACCAGACCCATCGTCTAGTACCGGAGGTTGTGCCACATACACTTCCTCCTCCAGAACACCATTCAGGAAAGCACATTTAATGTCTATATGCCTCGTCTCCAGATCCTCTACTGCACAGACTGACAACAGAGCCCTGAAGGTGGCATAACTGCCCACAGGTGCCCATGTCTCAAAGAAATCTACGCCCTCCACTTGCGTAAATCCCCTGGGTACATATCTGGCCTTGGAACGCTCAATTTCACCCTGTGCTCCTCGCTTGATCTTAAGCACCCACTTGCCTGTCACAAGCTTCACTCCTGTTGGGCACTCAACCAGCTCAAAAACATCATGTTCTCTTAAGGAGGTCAGCTCATCGAGCAATGCCGTGATCCACTTCTCACGGTGAGCGCCTCGCATGGCCTGCTGCACCGTTGGATCATCTACTACGGCCTCGACCCTCTTCCTCACGGTAGCTGCACGCCTGGACTCACAAAGGCTACCAGTAGGGCCACCGTTTGGAGTCACCTTCTGTCCCGTCTTCTTTTTCTGCATCAGGAGGCACACGCTCAGCTGCAGCTGACACTCCATCAGACACTCCATCAGACAAGTCACCGACGTCATTCTCATCATCATTCATTACTGTGGGGCTCGCAGCATCACTCACATGCTCACGTGCTTCCTCCGGGGAAATGCGCTCAACAGCAGCATCACTCACAATTACTCCCACAGCATGGACAGCAGGTCTTAAGATTTTGCGAATCAAGTGAAAAGGCTTTGGAACCCATCGAACCCTCACCTCATGTGGCGGATCCAGACGTTCTCCGCTGCCCCTCGCGGCACTTGGTGCTGACTCTCCCCCTGAGCCATCACCGCCTGTCGCTATTCCGCTAGGCACATGCCGTAGCTCGCCTTGCCCCTGGCCCTCAGACCCAGATATATGCCTTGGCTCGTCATATCTGTCACGGTCATCACGCCCTGACACCGTGGACCCGCGGTGACTTCGGCCGCCGCCGTGACCGTCAGCTCGCACAGGTGGGGGTGGCTCACTCAGCTCCTTGCCCATCGACCGCTGGACTGGCTCCGCTGAGCGTGAGCGGGATCTAGACTCAGACTCAGAGTCATCCTCACCTCCATCACGAGACTCAGTATCACTTACTTCCTCATCAGTTGGAAGTGGATAGATATCACAGTCCCCTATGTGCAGCACAGCCCTATCCCTCGTAGGGATTGTCTCTGCAGGCCTAAGCTCGTGGTGTAGAGGCCCAGACGGCTGGTTTGCTGCAGCACAGTCCCAGTGTGCTACTGCTGCAGCACTGTCAGCCGCTGCATGATCGCAGCGCGCTGCAACCACTGCCTCACTGATCTCTGGTGTGTGCCAGCGCTCATGTCGCGCCAGCAGCTCTGCACCCAACACTCTAGGAGAGAACTCAGGCTCACCCTCAGGTAGCTCGTCTTGCGGTTTGAAACGCCTATGCAGCGTTCTTCCTGGTTCCCAGTGTTGATTGCCCAGACCCGGATGCTCCCCCTCAGCCCAGTCCACATTTCTGCACCTCTCTGGCATCATGTGTTCACGACTGGCTGGTGGACGCGCTGCCCGCACACTAGTGCTCTTCACCCACTTCTTCATGTTGGGCAAGAAATCAGCTTCCGGTACTACACTGGTATACTGATCGGGTAGGACTCAAACTCACCCTGCTCATAGTTCTCCAGCACAACTGGGTCCGCCGTAACCTCCCCAGCCATGTGGAATCGCTGCGCGAAATCCTTCACTAGAGCAGGTGGAGCAGCCGTGTGCCTGTACATCCGCACTTCTCCCCCATTCCCACGCTTCACGTAAACCCTGTCCATGTGAGGACCTCCACCCGGTCCCATATAGGCACCGAGGATTCCTCGCGCTTCCAGGTGCCTGAAGTACTCCCTCCTTGGATACACATACATTGGACACCCGAAATGCTTCACCTGTGCCACCACGAGACGGAAGTCATCTTTTTTGACCTTCCTAAACCACAACAAGTATGGCACAATCTCTCTGACATTCACATTTCTCATATGCTGTGCCACAAATGCCAATTATCTCCTGGCAATCAGCTTCTCACACAGCTCATTCAGGCTCAGCGCATGCGCTGCAGCCTTCCGGACTCTCAGCTGCTTAGCCCGCTGCTGCTCATTTGTGGACCATGGCTCAGAGCTGGTGGCAACAAGCCTGTCTTCCAGCTTCTGCTTCGCCTCCTTCCGCCTCACACCCTCCAGTGCTGTGCTCGGCGTCAGGTTGTGTGCATGGTTCATGCACATGTATGCCTCCGGCCACAGGAGTGCAGGCACTGCTGCCTGCAGCAGACTTGCCCGCACTGACGTGTTCAGCACACCGATCTTTCGTTCTACCAACCCATTTGACTCATGTTGGGCGGTGTCAGTGAACGTGTGCACTATCCCTCGCCACTCAAGGTACTGAGCCAGCTGACTCGAGCTGAACTCACCTCCTTGGTCCGTGTGCAGCCTTTGCACCCCTACCTCCTTGTCATAGACAATCTGAGTGCGGATGCGTTCGATCAGAAGGCATATCATTTCCGCAGCACCGCTTTTCGACTTCAGCGGGATCACATGTGAGTACCTGCTGTACTCATCCACTACCACCCGGATATAGTTCATTCCTCCTATGCCTACTGGCTTAATCTGTCCAGCCAGATCCGCATGCAGCACTTCTCCAGCATACGTGGCATTCTCTGTCACTTTGCCCCCATGCTGTGTTACACAGTGATAGATCTAGGACTCAGCAGCGCCGAGGCAACAGACCAGGCAACAAACAAACAGACAGACCGGCCACCGCAAGCACCAAGGCCACGCGCCGCACAAGCACACGCCAGAACGAACTAACGCCAGCGCGAAAGCAGACACGCACACACCACGCAGTACCACGCAGGCCACGCGCACACCAAACACACAGCCAGCACTCGCCGGGCGCACAAGCGGTCGTCAGCGCGACACAAGCAGTCTGCACGGGCGCGACAGCGCGCGCTACGGCGATGTCCGAGGCCTAGAGGCACCGGTCCCAGGAGCAATAGCCTCAGCCAGCCCGGCAGCCCGAGCGGTGTCCGGGAGGGGCGCAGAGGAGAAACGGCGGACGTGCGCTGGGAGGAGGGAAGAGGGAGGGAGGGAAGAGGAAGGGGTCGGGTGCGGGGGGGGGGGGGGGGTGGGGGGGCTGCAGGGTGAAATGGGTGGAGGGGGGGGCTCTCGGGGCGGGATGGGCGAGGGGGGGGGGGGGGGGGCGACGCAAGCTTATGCGCGATGGCCTGTCAGCGCCGGCAGGCCGTCTGTGGGGACAGGAAGGCCCGGCAGCAGCGCCCGTCCGACCAGTCTAGCACGGAGGGGCGCGGCCGCGCGGGCTTGGCGCGCCAGCGCGCGGCACAATGTTGTGGACAGGTCGCGCATGGCATTGAGAAGGAAAGTACGCTTTGACACCGCCCCGTGTCCCGCGGCAACCTCCGCGACCGTCTGGAGGAAGCGGTACGCGTCCCGTCCAACCCTGCCATACGTCTCATGCACGAGCGGGATGAACTGGGCGGCACCTGTGATGGCGCCATATTTGTCGCGCTTTTGCCGTGCGCCCTTCTCGGCGGTCGCGCCAGCCTCACGTGACGCACCGCGCACATGCGACCTGGCAAGCGGGTGCATCACCTTCACGTCCAGCAGCGCCATGCGCGTGGTGAGGAATGCCAAGAGGTCGCCGCGCTGCGGAGGCCGCTGCGATCGGGGCAGCGGGGGTGCGGCAGGAGGCGCTGCCTCTCGGTCAGAGGCGAGGGGCGCGTCGCGCGTCGGGGCGTGGGCCGCGGCGGGGGGGGCGGTAGCGGCAGTAAGGGTAAGGGAGGCCGGAGCCGGGGCTTGGGTGCCATGAGGGGTGTGGGGCACGTCCGAAGCCTGGAGGGCCTGCGAGAGATGGGGTGGGGGCTGGACCGGCGCGGCATCGGCTGGGGGGTCCGGTGGCGGCGGCGGCGGCGGTGGCGGCGGCGGCAGCGGGTCTTGCTGACACGGCGCGGCCGGTGCACTCGCAGACGGCGCAGCCGGCGGGCGCGTAAAGTCCGCCGGCGGCGCGGCTGATGGCGACTGCCGGCTGCCGCGGAGGGGGAGCACGCGTATGCCCCCGGGGAGCTTGCCAACGTGCGGCTCCAGCGACGAAGCGATCGACGCGCGCATGAGCACCCGCCTCCAAGCCACGGTGATGAGGTCGTGCTGTAGGACTGAACTTGCCCATACAGGCAAAAATATACGACCATACAGGCAAAAATGACCTGGCCATGGTGACACATCCGTGCACAGCCATGCCCCCATGCTGTGCGCTGTCACCACTTCTCTGTTCCGCCACGTGGCAACCATGACACTCAAGTGCCACTCCCGTAGGTTTAGGCAACTTGAGGTCATACAGGTCTGGATTATCTGTCATCAGTTTGAGAATCCGGTTGCCAGCATGGTGAAACGAGATGTGCACCAGGAATGCTGGGTCGAGTTGGAAAGAAGATCTCTGACCAATGGGTACACCATCTACTGCAGCGACTCTCGCCTGCTCACCAACCCATTTCCTATTTCTGTGGAAAAGACTGTTAGCACTGGTCCAGTCTATCCCTGAATCTACAGGGCGCAGCTCCCACATTGGTCTGCCTGTCCCGCAATACCAGCTCAGTGTGGGGTTGTCCTCACTATCAACGCCCTGCTCACAGTTGCCCACAAACGTCTGGGCTTGGTCATAGAAGCCAGGAATTTCTACTGTATTTGCCTTGCCTTTGTGCAAGTAAATGTTCGACCGCTTCAGCACAGTCGTTGATAGGATGTTTATCGGACTGGCTGGCACCCAGTAAACATGATCTAGCTCAATGTCCACAGGCACCAGCTCGCCCTGTACTGTCACGCACTTCCCCACATGCGCCCTGATAGTGCCCATGCCATATATCTTAAGCCTGCCCTGGTCTAAGGGCTGGCACTCTGTGATATCCGGTGGCTTGATCTCACTGAACATGCTATAATCGAAGCAAATGTTCAGATCAGACCCGCTATCCACCAGAAACGTGTATGGCATGTTGGGCGATGGCCCATCAGCACACTCAGCTTGCAGTTCCGCTAGGTCTACCACAGCCACCTGAGGGCCCCCGCGGCCTCTGCCACGGCTTCGCCCTGCAGCTGCTTGCATCTGTAGGAACCGCTTGACCTCTGCGGAGAGCAAAGGGCAATCTTTCTGCAGATGGCCAGGCTTATCACAGTTGAAGCACTTGCGCTTATCTGCTCCCCCTGCTCCTAGTGCGGCAACCTGTGGGGGTGTACCATGGCGACCACCGTGGCGTCCACCACGGTACCCTCATCCCCCAGATCTCTGCTGACCACCGCGATCATCCCGTGGGAATCGCGATGAGGCAGACTGGCTGCTATTCTGAGCATGCGTTAGCAGCGTAGACACTATCCGCTGCACTGGCAGTTGCTCACTATAACTATGGTGCCAGCACTTTCGGGACGTCCTAACAGGACGCCGGAAGGGCACCATAGGGACTCTGAAAGGACAGTGGAGTGACTGCAAGAGGTCGGCATGAGGACTGTCCGAGAGGACGTGGAGTTGACGAGGGACAGAGCAAGGACAGCTGCGGGACCTGTGCCAGATGGGCTGAGGATCCTTGGGGGACACAGGTTGCATAACAGGGATGTCACGGGAACAGTCATGGGACATCCCGATGATGGAGTGTGACGTCACCAGGGCATCATGAAGACTTGTTACATCTACGATTGAGGACTCTAAGTCAGTCATGCATGAATCCTTACGGAGTCCTAGGGGACGAGGTCAGCTTAGGGACATCCTAAATGCAAGAAAGGCCTGGAGGCCCAATCGACCGCAGCACCCCGGACGCCACGATGGTCGATTGTGCCCATTCGACCACAGCACCCCGGGCGCCACTTTGGTCGATCGTGCCAGATCGACCGCAGCACCCCGGGCGCCACTTTGGTCGATCGTGCCCAATCGACCAAGGCACCCCGGGCGCCACTTTGGTCGATCGTGCCCAATCGACCAAGGCACCCCGGGCGCCACTTTGGTCGATCGTGCCCAATCGACCGAGGCACCCCGGGCGCCACTTTGGTCGATCGTGCCCAATCGACCAAGGCACCCCGGGCGCCACTTTGGTCGATCGTGCCCAATCGACCGAGGCACCCCGGGCGCCACTTTGGTCGATCGTGCCCAATCGACCACATAGCCCCCATGGAGCCACGAGGACCGCTGCAGACCGCTGCA
Organism: Ulva mutabilis; assembly: GCA_900538255.1. NCBI lineage: Eukaryota > Viridiplantae > Chlorophyta > Ulvophyceae > Ulvales > Ulvaceae > Ulva > Ulva mutabilis. The sequence continues at coordinate 339,816 of UNSF01000063.1, read as the reverse complement.
CGGCCTCTCACATGCCCCTTGCCTTAGCCCTCCCCCCCCTGCCCTACCCCTGCCCCCTGCCCCCTGCCCCCTTGCTGCACATAACCCTCATCTGCTCTCCTAACATGCTGTTCACGGCCACGCCAATGCTGCGACGTCAACACTGCTGCCGTTGGCGGCTGAAAGCAAGCCTGCAGGCCTTGTGTGCGCCGCAATGGCTCCAGGACTCCTACTTAATAGCCTCTTCCAGCGCTGCCGCAATCTCGCGTTCAAGGTTGGCTAACTCTTCCTGCAAGATAATGTGTGTGAGGCGACTGTACTAGCTTGCACCTGTTCCCGATGACTTGTACACCACAGTAATTGTGATTCACATCACAACAGACCAGATCCCAACACAGATGCAAGGTACATGTTGCGAGAGGGATCTTACCTGAGTAGCGAGTAGCTTCTGCCATATCCCGGCGTATGGCCCTGATGTTTCAGGGGGCCCGTCAGCTGCAGGTCCGAGCAAGTTCTTCAGCTTAGTCACTGTGTCCTGCAGTTTTGAGGCACGCGCCGATGTGGCCTGTACAGCAACGTGCTGTTGATGTTGGATATTGTCCGCTGTATTCCGGTCTGACCTGGCAGGTGGTGGTGGATGGCAGGCTTGGGTACAGGTGGAGGAGTATCAAAAGCAGACACAAAAGTAAGTCAGGACGTACTGTTGGGGCTGGATAAACTGCAGCTTGGTCTGAGGGCCTGGTAATTGAGGCCTGTACGGCTGTCGAACATGCGGGAGCTGACAGGCTGTTTGCCACAGCTTGGCTCTGCTCAACATCGTCGGTAACATTCAGTTTGCGGCGGACGGCCTTTCCCTACACATGACACTGGGTTGGCAACGCTACAAGTGATTTGGTGTTCGACCTGAATGCATACAACCTGTAGGCGCACGACGCTGTACCAGCCACTTACCTGTCAGGTTCAGTGCATTGGCAACTTCAGCGTGCGATACTAGCAAATGGATGGAAGCGTGCCTGATCAGCCTCATCCACATCCTGTGACGTTTCGGATGCTTTCGCGGGTGACTCAGCCACATCTTCTGCGGCCTCGGCTGCAGTCTGTCCTGCCACCTGCGGCGCCTTCTTCAATGCCGTGCGCTTCACAGGTCTCTGTTTTGACTCTTCCAACAGGTCAGCAGGAACCGCATAAATCCCATCCATGGCCCACTCTTCGCACGTGCGGGGGGCTGCAGTTGGATCATCTGGATTCGGGACCTGCAGGTCACATACATTGACGTGTCTAGGCACAGAGCCGCGCAAAGCAGCAAGCAGGACATCGCTACGGCTTACTGCGGCTTGCATAGGTAATCAGATTCAGCAACGTCCATTGTACACGCTTTGACACTCTACACGCATACCCCAAGTACCAGCCAATCGTAGCACTGCACGGGCAGCATACCAACTTAGTAGTGAAGGCCCTCAACAGCTTAGCTTCGAGGCGGGTAGGAGGTATCTCTTGCCCAGTGCTGATACCGTACTCCTTATCTATGGCGCTGTTAACACTTGATGCACGTTTGCGCACATCAGCACACCTGCGTCGGACCCAGAATCAATACAAGCATGGCTCCCGAACAGTTGCCCCGCACGACAGGTGAGATAGACGGCGCGTACGTAATACCATGCTCCTTTGCAGCTGCCTTCCACATGCTCGTCCAGGCTTTGGTTAGATTCCGGCAGAGCTCGATGGCGTTCCTTGCACCCTGCTGTTCAGCGGCTGACATGGTGGAGCCGGCAAACACTGCAACGATGCTGCCAGTCCTGCGAGGACGTCATCACGGGGTCATCGCAAAAATATGTACTGATGATGTCACGAGGACGCTGAGGTGCCGTCAAGGCACCGTCATTGACAAGTCCCCGTGGTCGCGAGGGGGCCTAAGGACGTCACAGGATGACGATGGTCCTGGCATGACGGCATTGCGCCGTCACGCATTGAGCCGGTGACGCGAAATGGGGACGTCTGGGTTACGTCCTCTCAGCCGCCGACAAGGCGGCTCGCAAGACGATGACGTCATGCGCATGGTGTTCCGATGGTGACGTAACCGATACGTCATGAGACCATCCGCTGGTGCGGACGGCGGGGCCGTCATGAGGACGTCACGTGCATGGCGTACCGTGGGTTACGTAACCGGGACGTCATCGGTCCGTCCGCTGGTGCGGACGACGGGGCCGTCATGCAGGACGTCACGTTAGGACCTGTTCATGCTGCGCGATCAAAGGGGACGGTATGTTCGGACCGACAAGCCTACGCAGCGCCTCACCAATGTTGATCAGTATGCCGCCCGCCTGACGCCCGGGCTAGTCTCCAATCAAGGGAAGACTGCATGTTAGATAGCATGTGCTTGTACGCGTAAGAGGCACCGTCGACAGGTAACGCTTGACAAGCGCTGGGCCGGGGGCACGAAAGTAAGCTATCGTGCCCCCTGACGATCGGGACAAGCCCGCGGGGCATACATGCGCGCCACTCCTGTATGTCTATTATGCACTGCATGTGTACGCGAGGGCGACATTAAGCACTGAAAGCACTTGGAGCGAAAAGGCAGGTGCCCATGCCACCTTCACCGAAGCGGTGGGTGTCCGAAAAGGCACTTTCGGACACCCAGCTCTCCGGTCACCGCTGCACCAGGCGCGAGTGTCTCCCCCATTGGGTAGACATACCTAAAATCCGATGTCGAGGCATCTATCAAGGATACCTATGGCAGCAGAGGACACTTGATTGTGCAGTCGTCGGCAACGTGGGCATTCGGTCCACACTCACCTAGCATGCTACAAGGCATCAGGAGCACAACGCTGCTACACAAACACAGACGATGTTTTAGATGGTAAAGTGAGTCACTTGCCCGCTACTTGGAGGGCGGGGTTGCAACGTGGCGGACGATCTCGAAGGAGTGGCAACAACATGAGCTCTCTGCCCGCACACGTCCTGCGGGACTCATTGGACTAGCATAACGTCGAACAAGAGAATCAAAGCTTAAAGATAGGCCAACTATGGAGCCGGCCCGTCGCTCGTAGGACAGGCGGCATCATGGTACCTACTAACGCGCACACACGCGTGCCGGACACACATCGAGCGTGCTAGAAGGCAGCAATAGCATAGCACTGCTATACAAATACTACAGATGTACTTAGCTGGGATTTACCTGCCCGATAGCTGGATGGCGGGGTTACAACGCAGCGGACGATCTCGAAGGAGTGGCAACAACCGAAGCTCCCAGTCCGCAAACGTCCGGCTTGACTCACTGGACCTGCTTAAGGTCATACAGGAGAGTCAAAGCTCAAAAGATAGGCTGGCTGTGGAGCCGGCCAGTCGCTCGCATGACCGGTGGCATCATGGTAGCCACCATCGGGCAAATGCGCGTGCTAGTGCCGAACAAGCAGTAGCGCAACGTGGTCTAAATTGTCAGTATCGAATATAAGAGATGATAAGATAGTATCCACGTAAGATATCAGCGATGGGGTCAGCAGCGTCGTTGATGCGCAGCGCACTGCATTCGTTGGCGAGCGAGGCTGCGCCGGCGGGACAGGTCACTGTAAACAAGACATATTTTGGATTTGCAGCACTGTCTATGTTCGTCATGCTGGCACCTGCAAATTCCTCAAGAACTCCCCAGGTCGGTCACTGATGTCTTTGCCGCGGCCGCGGCCGACTGCCTGGAGGCCATCCACGATGCCGTCAAGCGCGAGCATGATGCGAGCAAGCAGCAGCACATCACTGAGCTATTGATGCTCCCTACCGAGCTGCTTGGGGACAACCGCGGCGGCAGCGGGCAGCGCCGGCGGGTCCTGGCGCGCATCCGTGACCTCCATAAACGCCGACGTGCTGCCGCGCCGGCTGATACTGACGCCGATGCGAAGCCCCAGCGCACTCGGACAGCGCTGCTGGCTGACCATGAGCTGGCCGGGCGCATGTATAGGCACTGCCGCAACGGCAATGACGGGCGCGCGGCCCGCTGCCTGGACAGCAGCCCGCTGGCAGCCGTTGATGCGGCCACTATAGCAGCGTTGCGGGAGCTGCACCCGTCTGCCCCCCCGCCCGTTCTGCCGCACACCGCTGACCTCCCGCCTCCCGCCGCAGTGATCGGGGAGGAACAATTCCATCAGATCGTGCTGAACCTGTCGCGGGGCACGGCAGCAGGGCCCAGTGGGTGGACAAACGAGCACATCCGCGCCGTGGCACTACATGACCCACGCATCCGCGCCGCGCTGCGCCATTTTGTCAATGACCTCCTGTCGGGGAGCATCCCCCACACAGCTCTCCTCCAAGCCAGCCGACTGATCGCCCTCGCCAAGACGGCAGGCGGCGTCAGGCCCATCGCAATCGGTGAGTCGCTGATGCGCCTGGCGGGCATCTGCGCGCTGGCGACGCTGCCGGATGCAGCCAGCCTGTTTGCCCCGCTGCAGGCCGGTGTCGGCATCTCTGGGGGTGCTGAGATCCCAGGCCATGCGCTGTATCCTGACTTTCATGACCCCGATGTTGTGACCGTCCAAGTGGACCTCCGCAATGCCTTCAATCTGTGCGATCGGACCGCCATGCTGGCAGCCGTTGCACAGCACGCCCCGGGTCTCTTGCCATTCGTGCGGATGTCATACCAACAGGCATCGGCGCTGCTTCTGCGGCGCCCGGACGGCGCACATGAAGTGCTGTGGAGCGAGACCGGCGTGCGACAGGGCGACACGATGGGGCCGTTCCTCTTCAATCTGACGTATCAGCCGACTCTGCGAGCAGCGAGCGAGGTCAGCGGCGGAGCGCTGGTCACGGCATGCCACGATGACACGTACCTGCAAGGACGGCCGCAAGATGTCGCCGCCGGCGCAGCACTGATCATGGGTAGGCACCCGTGCCAGCCGCAGAAGACTAGCGTCTACTGCGAGGACACGGACACAGCTGCGCATGTCGCCGCCTTGCTCGGTGCGCGCGTCGCCCCGGACGGCATCGTGGTGTGCGGCACCCCGCTGGGTAGCGATGAGTTCGTCACAGCACATGTCTCCCGCCGCTGCGCAGCCACTCGCGCGCAGATTGCGAAGCTGACCGCACTGCCACTGTCCCCTCAGGTGAAATGGCTTGTCATGCACAACTGCCTGCAGCATAGAGAATCCCATTTGTTGCGCAGCACGCAGTGGCGGTTTCTGGAGCAGCCGCTGCACCAAGTGGAGACAGCGCTGCTGAAGGGCCTCGGCGACATTCTGGATGTGACCAGCCTTACGGATGCACAGTGCCTGCAAGCCCTGCTTCCCCACCGCCACGGCGGCATGGGCCTACGCAGGTTCACCCAACCCATCGCCGACGCTGCTCGCCTGTCGTCCGCTGCACTCGCCCATGCAGCCCTCGCAGAAGGGACGGATCGAGGCCTGCCGTTCCGTAGCGATGCGGGCGTCGCCATGCGCCACACTCTCGAAGAGTTGCGCCAGCAGTGGCCAAGCATCCCGGGGCTGTCTGAGTGCCCCGCCGAGCCCGCGGCATGGGCGGGCCTGAGCGGCGGGGGGTCTGCCATCCGCATGTCACGGCTGCAGAATGCAGTCGGCCGGGCCGACTCTGACGCCCGGGCGGCTGCGCTGCTTGCAGCGCTGGATCAAGGGACGCGCAGCCCGTCGTCAGCAACACGCGAACACAGCCTTACCAGCAAGGCGCGCTTGCATAGTTGCGCAGGCTCGATGGCCTCAGCTTTCCTGAAAGCCAGGCCCGGTGCGACTGAGCTGACTGCCACAGAGTTCCGCGTGAATGTGCGCTTGCGCCTAGGTGAGTCACTGTTCACCGGCCCAGAGGCGGACGGCGACTGCGTGTGCGGCCGGGCATCGCCTGCTGATGGTTCGCATGCCCTGGTGTGCAATGCGGTGTGGCGCACGGTGGTCGCCCGCCATGATGCGATCACGCAGGCATGGCGCCGCTTCATCATGCGGGCGGGCATCTCCACGTCTCTTGAGCCCAACATCAAGAGCCTCCCGCAGTACCCGGATGTGCCGGGCGCACGGCCGCCCGCACAGCCGCCCGGCCCCTCCTGTGAGCCTGCCAGCTGTGCTGCCGCTGGTGCGCTCACTCCACCCACCCCGGCCCCCAGCGCCTCGGCCGTGCCTTCCACCCCATGTGGCACCCAGACGCTGGCGCATTCCCCGCCTGCCCCCTTGCGCCCCTCCGGACCGGCGGACAACGCTGCCCCGCTCGGCGACGCCGCCACGGCGGACGGCACCTCAGAGGGACCAGCCGCCGCGGCTGCACTCGTCGCTGCTGCCATCTCAGCCGTTGTTGCCTCGTCCGAGGTCAAGGCTGCCGCGGCCGACACGGCAGGCGCCATGGACGTAGACGTCCCCGGCGAGGCGGCTGTCGGTTACAAGGGCGCGCGAGAGCTCGGCGCGGCAGCTGCCGCCGCCGCCGCAGTGGCCGTGAAGGCGGCCGCCCCGGCCGGCGAGTGCGCGGTGCGGTGTGAGCACCTGCCACAGGTGGGCCCGGTGGCCACTAGTCCGCCGCGACGCCTGCCCGAGGGTCGACGGGGCCGCGCGGCCGCGGCTTGCGCCCGGCCGCTACCCCCCCGCTCGCAGCGCGACCCGGAACGGGGTGATCTGCTTGTGATGTTGCCCTGCGACACCGTTGTGGCCGATGTGTGCGTGACCTGTCCGGTGGCCCCCTCCCGGGTCGTCGCCGCGGCAAACACGCCAGGCGCTGCCGCCCAGCTGATGGACGACCGGAAGCGAGACAAGTACGGCCGCTCCGGCACAGGCGCATGTCGCTTCGTGTCCCTGTCGCATGAGACGTTTGGCCGTGTGGGCACGGGTGCGTTCGCCTTCCTGAATAAGATCGCTGACTTTGCTGCGGCTTCGGGGGCCGTGTCCAGGCGAGCGTTCTTGCAGAATGCCATGTGCGAACTCTCCACCACTCTGTGCCGTGGTGTGACGCGCCAGGTCCTCGCTGCGGCTCCGCTGCGTATGCGGCTGGCGGGCAGGGCGGTGGTGCCTGGCCACGATGTCCCGTCGGACGTGCTATAGGCGGTCGCTGGCCGCCTTGCTGGACCGGGTGCCGCGGCTGCAGCAGCGCAGGCCGGCCCCGCGTCTGGTCGTGCTGGCCCGCCGAACCTTCCCGCGAGCCACCTCATGCGACAGGGACACAAAACGACACGCGCCAGTGCCGGAGCGGCCGTACTTGTCTCGCTTCCGGTCGTCCATCAGCTGGGCGGCAGCGCCTGGCGTGTTTGCCGCGGCGACGACCCGGGAGGGGGCCACCGGACAGGTCACGCACACATCGGCCACAATGGTATCGTAGGCGGACATCACAAGCATTCACCCCGTTCCGGGTCGCGCTGCGAGCGGGGGGTTAGCGGCCGGGCGCAAGCCGCGGCCGCGCGGCCCCGGCGACCCTCGGGCAGGCGTCGCGGCGGACCAGTGGCCACCGGGCCCACCTGCGGCAGGTGCTCACACCACACCGTGCACTGGCCGGCCGGGGCAGCCGCCTTGACTACCACAGCGGCGGCGGCGGCAGCTGCCGCGCTGAGCTCCCGCGCGCCACTGTGGCCGACGGCCGCCTTGCCGGGGACGTCTACAGGGGCGCAAGGGGGCAGGCGGGGAATGCATTGTGTCTGCGTATTGTCCGGTCTGTTGCCTCGGTCCTGCTGGGTCCTTGACCTGTCACCGTGCTACACGGAGATGAACGCAAGAGCCCGGCAGCGAGGGCAACAGCATAAAAGCAGACGGCCAAAACCCCCAAAAGCAGATAACAGCAACAAGCAGCAACCGTCTCAGGTGAAAAGCCACAACAAACCGACACAGCCGAACCCGAACACACCCACGCATCCACACACAAGCGCACTCCCGCACCCAACCACCGCGGCACCCACACCACAGTCGCACGTGTACAAAGCAATCATTAGCCACACTGCGCACCACCGCCCACCCCAGCAAACCCGGCCACCACCAACCCCCGAACAGCAGCACCCCCACTTCAGCCGGCCCCACGCGAGCACTCCACCACGGCCCCCCGCCCATGAGAGCCTGGGGGCGCACGCCCCCCACAGCGCAAGGCGTACCAGCCCTCCCTCCGGCTGCCCGGTAGGGGCCTGAGGGCGGGGCACGAAGGGCACTGGCGGCGCCACATCGCTCTCCGCGCGGCAGTCCACGGGAAGGCAGGGCGGGTCAATCTGTCACCGTGTAAAATATGCGTTATGTGTTACACAGTGATAGATCTAGGACTCAGCAGCGCTGAGGCAACAGACCAGGAAACAAGCAAACAGACAGACCCGCCACCGCAATCACCAAGGCCACATGCATTTTGTGGCATACTTTATGCCGCACTTTTGATATGACAAGCAAGCATATGACATAATGCAGACCAACGCAGAGCAGAGCTGAGCAGACATTGCGTTGTTGCACATTGTGCAGTGTATTGCACTAGGCGATTTCATTTGCATGTACCGCAGGCGTTGTAGTGTAGGTATATGTAACATTCGCGGCAGGTTGTGATACCGCTATGATCATAGCACCGAATCAGCAGTGCAGCAGAGTGGCAAGAGAGTGCATGCAGCATGCTCATGTATATACTTGCATGGTCCACACAAGCAGGGCAGAGCGCCAGGAGCGCTTAGCTATCTAGGAGGCATGCTCAACTGCAAGTGCGGATGAGCCACAACCGCACAGCAAAGTGCCATGACAGGGATGAAGCATGCTCAACTGCAAGTGCGCATGAGCCGCACCGGCACAGCAAGGTGCTATGACAGTGCATGAAGCATGTTCAACTGTAAGCGCGCATGAGCTACACCGGCACAGTGGACTGCCATGTCAGTGCATGCAGCATGCTCAATTGCAAGCGCGCATGAGCTATACCGGCACAGCAAAGTGCCGTGACATTGCATGCAGCATGCTCAATTGCAAGTGCGCATGAGCCGCACCGGCACAGCAAAGTGCTATGACAGTGCATGCAGCATGCTCAACTGTAAGCGCGCATGAGCTACACCGGCACAGTGGACTGCCATGACAGTGCATGTAGCATGTTCAACTGTAAGCGCGCATGAGCTACACCGGCACAGTGGACTGCCATGACAGTGCATGAAGCATGTTCAACTGCAAGCACGCAGGAGCTACACCGGCACAGTGGACTGCCATGTCAGTGCATGCAGCATGCTCAATTGCAAGCGCGCATGAGCTATACCGGCACAGCAAAGTGCCGTGACATTGCATGCAGCATGCTCAATTGCAAGTGCGCATGAGCCGCACCGGCACAGCAAAGTGCTATGACAGTGCATGCAGCATGCTTAACTGTAAGCGCGCATGAGCTACACCGGCACAGTGGACTGCCATGACAGTGCATGAAGCATGTTCAACTGCAAGCACGCAGGAGCTACACCGGCACAGTGGGCTGCCATGACAGTGCATGCAGCATGCTCAATTGCAAGTGCGCATGAGCCGCACCGGCACAGCAAAGTGCTATGACCGTGCATGCAGCATGCTCAACTGTAAGCGCGCATGAGCTACACCGGCACAGTGGACTGCCATGACAGTGCATGCAGCATGCTCAATTGCAAGCGCGCATGAGCTATACCGGCACAGCAAAGTGCCGTGACATTGCATGAAGCATGCTCAACTGCAAGCACGCAGGAGCTACACCGGCACAGTGGGCTGCCATGACAGTGCATGAAGCATGTTCAACTGTAAGCGCGCATGAGCTACACCGGCACAGTGGACTGCCATGACAGTGCATGAAGCATGTTCAACTGTAAGCGCGCATGAGCTACACCGGCATAGTGGACTGCCATGACAGTGCATGCAGCATGCTCAATTGCAAGCGCGCATGAGCTATACCGGCACAGCAAAGTGCCGTGACATTGCATGAAGCATGCTCAACTGCAAGCACGCAGGAGCTACACCGGCACAGTGGGCTGCCATGACAGTGCATGAAGCATGTTCAACTGCAAGCACGCAGGAGCTACATCGGCACAGTGGGCTGCCATGACAGTGCATGCAGCGTGCTCAATTGCAAGTGCGCATGAGCCGCACCGGCACAGCAAAGTGCTATGACCGTGCATGCAGCATGCTCAACTGTAAGCGCGCATGAGCTACACCGGCACAGTGGACTGCCATGACAGTGCATGCAGCATGCTCAATTGCAAGCGCGCATGAGCTATACCGGCACAGCAAAGTGCCGTGACATTGCATGAAGCATGCTCAACTGCAAGCACGCAGGAGCTACACCGGCACAGTGGGCTGCCATGACAGTGCATGAAGCATGTTCAACTGTAAGCGCGCATGAGCTACACCGGCACAGTGGACTGCCATGACAGTGCATGAAGCATGTTCAACTGCAAGCACGCAGGAGCTACACCGGCACAGTGGGCTGCCATGACAGTGCATGCAGCATGCTCAATTGCAAGTGCGCATGAGCCGCACCGGCACAGCAAAGTGCTATGACCGTGCATGCAGCATGCTCAACTGTAAGCGCGCATGAGCTACACCGGCACAGTGGACTGCCATGACAAGGCATGCAGCATGCTCAATTGCAAGCGCGCATGAGCTATACCGGCACAGCAAAGTGCCGTGACATTGCATGAAGCATGCTCAACTGCAAGCACGCAGGAGCTACACCGGCACAGTGGGCTGCCATGACAGTGCATGAAGCATGTTCAACTGTAAGCGCGCATGAGCTACACCGGCACAGTGGACTGCCATGACAGTGCATGAAGCATGTTCAACTGTAAGCGCGCATGAGCTACACCGGCATAGTGGACTGCCATGACAGTGCATGCAGCATGCTCAATTGCAAGCGCGCATGAGCTATACCGGCACAGCAAAGTGCCGTGACATTGCATGAAGCATGCTCAACTGCAAGCACGCAGGAGCTACACCGGCACAGTGGGCTGCCATGACAGTGCATGAAGCATGTTCAACTGTAAGCGCGCATGAGCTACACCGGCACAGTGGACTGCCATGACAGTGCATGAAGCATGTTCAACTGCAAGCACGCAGGAGCTACATCGGCACAGTGGGCTGCCATGACAGTGCATGCAGCATGCTCAATTGCAAGTGCGCATGAGCCGCACCGGCACAGCAAAGTGCTATGACCGTGCATGCAGCATGCTCAACTGTAAGCGCGCATGAGCTACACCGGCACAGTGGACTGCCATGACAGTGCATGCAGCATGCTCAATTGCAAGCGCGCATGAGCTATACCGGCACAGCAAAGTGCCGTGACATTGCATGAAGCATGCTCAACTGCAAGCACGCAGGAGCTACACCGGCACAGTGGGCTGCCATGACAGTGCATGAAGCATGTTCAACTGTAAGCGCGCATGAGCTACACCGGCACAGTGGACTGCCATGACAGTGCATGAAGCATGTTCAACTGCAAGCACGCAGGAGCTACACCGGCACAGTGGGCTGCCATGACAGTGCATGCAGCATGCTCAATTGCAAGTGCGCATGAGCCGCACCGGCACAGCAAAGTGCTATGACCGTGCATGCAGCATGCTCAACTGTAAGCGCGCATGAGCTACACCGGCACAGTGGACTGCCATGACAGTGCATGCAGCATGCTCAATTGCAAGCGCGCATGAGCTATACCGGCACAGCAAAGTGCCGTGACATTGCATGAAGCATGCTCAACTGCAAGCACGCAGGAGCTACACCGGCACAGTGGGCTGCCATGACAGTGCATGAAGCATGTTCAACTGTAAGCGCGCATGAGCTACACCGGCATAGTGGACTGCCATGACAGTGCATGCAGCATGCTCAATTGCAAGCGCGCATGAGCTATACCGGCACAGCAAAGTGCCGTGACATTGCATGCAGCATGCTCAATTGCAAGTGCGCATGAGCCGCACCGGCACAGCAAAGTGCTATGACAGTGCATGCAGCATGCTTAACTGTAAGCGCGCATGAGCTACACCGGCACAGTGGACTGCCATGACAGTGCATGAAGCATGTTCAACTGCAAGCACGCAGGAGCTACACCGGCACAGTGGGCTGCCATGACAGTGCATGCAGCATGCTCAATTGCAAGTGCGCATGAGCCGCACCGGCACAGCAAAGTGCTATGACCGTGCATGCAGCATGCTCAACTGTAAGCGCGCATGAGCTACACCGGCACAGTGGACTGCCATGACAGTGCATGCAGCATGCTCAATTGCAAGCGCGCATGAGCTATACCGGCACAGCAAAGTGCCGTGACATTGCATGAAGCATGCTCAACTGCAAGCACGCAGGAGCTACACCGGCACAGTGGGCTGCCATGACAGTGCATGAAGCATGTTCAACTGTAAGCGCGCATGAGCTACACCGGCACAGTGGACTGCCATGACAGTGCATGAAGCATGTTCAACTGCAAGCACGCAGGAGCTACATCGGCACAGTGGGCTGCCATGACAGTGCATGCAGCATGCTCAATTGCAAGTGCGCATGAGCCGCACCGGCACAGCAAAGTGCTATGACCGTGCATGCAGCATGCTCAACTGTAAGCGCGCATGAGCTACACCGGCACAGTGGACTGCCATGACAGTGCATGCAGCATGCTCAATTGCAAGCGCGCATGAGCTATACCGGCACAGCAAAGTGCCGTGACATTGCATGAAGCATGCTCAACTGCAAGCACGCAGGAGCTACACCGGCACAGTGGGCTGCCATGACAGTGCATGAAGCATGTTCAACTGTAAGCGCGCATGAGCTACACCGGCATAGTGGACTGCCATGACAGTGCATGCAGCATGCTCAATTGCAAGCGCGCATGAGCTATACCGGCACAGCAAAGTGCCGTGACATTGCATGAAGCATGCTCAACTGCAAGCACGCAGGAGCTACACCGGCACAGTGGGCTGCCATGACAGTGCATGAAGCATGTTCAACTGCAAGCACGCAGGAGCTACACCGGCACAGTGGGCTGCCATGACAGTGCATGCAGCATGCTCAATTGCAAGCGCGCATGAGTTTTACCGGCACAGCAAAGTGCCGTGACATTGCATGCAGCATGCTCAACTGCAAGCACGCAGGAGCTACACCGGCACAGTGGGCTGCCATGACAGTGCATGAAGCATGTTCAACTGTAAGCGCGCATGAGCTACACCGGCACAGTGGACTGCCATGACAGTGCATGAAGCATGTTCAACTGCAAGCACGCAGGAGCTACACCGGCACAGTGGGCTGCCATGACAGTGCATGCAGCATGCTCAATTGCAAGTGCGCATGAGCCGCACCGGCACAGCAAAGTGCTATGACCGTGCATGCAGCATGCTCAACTGTAAGCGCGCATGAGCTACACCGGCACAGTGGACTGCCATGACAGTGCATGCAGCATGCTCAATTGCAAGCGCGCATGAGCTATACCGGCACAGCAAAGTGCCGTGACATTGCATGAAGCATGCTCAACTGCAAGCACGCAGGAGCTACACCGGCACAGTGGGCTGCCATGACAGTGCATGAAGCATGTTCAACTGTAAGCGCGCATGAGCTACACCGGCACAGTGGACTGCCATGACAGTGCATGAAGCATGTTCAACTGCAAGCACGCAGGAGCTACATCGGCACAGTGGGCTGCCATGACAGTGCATGCAGCATGCTCAATTGCAAGTGCGCATGAGCCGCACCGGCACAGCAAAGTGCTATGACCGTGCATGCAGCATGCTCAACTGTAAGCGCGCATGAGCTACACCGGCACAGTGGACTGCCATGACAGTGCATGCAGCATGCTCAATTGTAAGCGCGCATGAGCTATACCGGCACAGCAAAGTGCCGTGACATTGCATGAAGCATGCTCAACTGCAAGCACGCAGGAGCTACACCGGCACAGTGGGCTGCCATGACAGTGCATGAAGCATGTTCAACTGTAAGCGCGCATGAGCTACACCGGCACAGTGGACTGCCATGACAGTGCATGAAGCATGTTCAACTGCAAGCACGCAGGAGCTACACCGGCACAGTGGGCTGCCATGACAGTGCATGCAGCATGCTCAATTGCAAGTGCGCATGAGCCGCACCGGCACAGCAAAGTGCTATGACCGTGCATGCAGCATGCTCAACTGTAAGCGCGCATGAGCTACACCGGCACAGTGGACTGCCATGACAGTGCATGCAGCATGCTCAATTGCAAGCGCGCATGAGCTATACCGGCACAGCAAAGTGCCGTGACATTGCATGAAGCATGCTCAACTGCAAGCACGCAGGAGCTACACCGGCACAGTGGGCTGCCATGACAGTGCATGAAGCATGTTCAACTGTAAGCGCGCATGAGCTACACCGGCATAGTGGACTGCCATGACAGTGCATGCAGCATGCTCAATTGCAAGCGCGCATGAGCTATACCGGCACAGCAAAGTGCCGTGACATTGCATGAAGCATGCTCAACTGCAAGCACGCAGGAGCTACACCGGCACAGTGGGCTGCCATGACAGTGCATGAAGCATGTTCAACTGTAAGCGCGCATGAGCTACACCGGCACAGTGGACTGCCATGACAGTGCATGAAGCATGTTCAACTGCAAGCACGCAGGAGCTACACCGGCACAGTGGGCTGCCATGACAGTGCATGCAGCATGCTCAATTGCAAGCGCGCATGAGTTTTACCGGCACAGCAAAGTGCCGTGACATTGCATGCAGCATGCTCAACTGCAAGCACGCAGGAGCTACACCGGCACAGTGGGCTGCCATGACAGTGCATGAAGCATGCTCAACTGCAAGCACGCAGGAGCTACACCGGCACAGTGGACTGCCATGACAGTGCATGCAGGATGCTCAATTGCAAGCGCGCATGAGCTACACCGGCACAGCAAAGTGCCGTGACAGTGCATGAAGCATGCTCAATTGCAAGCGCGCAGGAGCTACACCGGCACAGCAAAGTGCCGTGGCATTGCATGCAGCATGCTCAACTTCAAGCGCGCAGGAGCTACACCGGCACAGTGGACTGCCATGACAGTGCATGAAGCATGCTCAACTGTATGTTCACATGGGCCACACTGGCACAGTTGAGTGCTACGTGAACTAATGTGTGCATTGGCTACACCGGCATAGCAGGGTGCCATGGGTTTCTGTTAACGTCTAGTTGAACATGTTTCGGCTCTATCTGTTCCACTCCCTGCTAGCGTGTGAGCCCCGATCCAAGAAGATGTACAGATTATCAAAATCATCCTCGCGGTGGGGTGGCGTGGCGTGGCTGTGCAAAGGGTGAGAGCTTTTGTAGCCTGCTGATGAAAACTAAGAATGTGCCAAAATTTTTGATGAGGTTACCCACTACGGCCAGGGCTAACATGGCCCGTAGCTAGTAGGTGATGGCGTACGTGGTGGTTGTGCTTGTCGAGGGTCTCCTCCAGTGTCCGCGGCGTCTAGAGCCCCACCCGTTCCACGCTGCAATTCGCATGAGCAACACTGAAGAAGTTTAAGTAATGATTAAGTATAGCATTTTTTTGCGGCGCAGATCTGCGAAGTGCTAGCTCCCGAGCTGCCAGCTCAACCAGAGCACGATCTCCGCATGCGCCAAGTTAGGGATTCACGGTTTCACTCTGTAAACGTCGCAAAAACAAAATTTACACAAGTACTTGGTTTCTGAGGATCCCTGGATGCCCTAGGCTCATACTGTTTGGGACAAGCTGTTCATTGGCATTGATCTCCTTTTGCGTGCGACGGCGCTTCGTGGCATCCCCGCATTCCATTATGTAATCAGTGCTGTGGGAAAAATTAATCAACAAGCGTGTCCTGAGGGCCGATCAAGATATAGTGGGGCTTGCGGACTCCACCGCCGACAGCGGCTTCCAGAGGGCCGCTTGTAGACACGCACGCGACTTGGCGCGGGTCGCACTGTTCGCAAAGCCAGCTTCGTCCTGTCTACACGAATTGTGACAAAGTGAAGTCAATACGCCAGTACTACAGTTGATCCAATCTGTTGTACGTGTAGGCATAGCAGAGCTGTACTGAAGTCAGCTTGGAGGTGCCCAACATTAACGCAGCTCAAGATGGTACATCCAACCAATGCGGCCATGATCACGCTGCGGTACGATCATACATCGAGTAAGTCGTGCATTGTATCATAGCTGATGTGGTCAGTGGAGCTCTGTGTTACATCGTCTGACCTGGCTTCACGTCGACTAACAACTCCACGGCTGCGTGCCTTGACGCCTCCCCACGGTTCGTGCTGAAATGCTGGCACAGCCACACCATCGATATGGTCAGCTAGACGATATGTGCATTCGAATATGGTGCTCTGGAGGGCTATGAAAGTCACCACTATCGCGCCCTGTGGTGCTTGGCAGCCCCACGCTATGGCGAAAGTCCCAGCTGTCCGATCTCGATGCTGTCCTGGACCTTTAATTCTCGCTATTGTGGCTTTGTACCGAGTTCGAGTCTGAATGTGGTGTGCACGTTGGGATAGCTGATCAAGCCCGCAATTGCACTTGCCCTTTCTCTGCCCGCTCTTGGATGATCATGACCCGGTCGAGACCACCGGCACAATAATAATCGCGGTATGCGTAAACACAGTAGATGTCAGTGTTGTCTAGTCTGGCGCGCCTCGACCTCTTCGAGGGGTGCCGGCGCGTGTGACTTAGCAGAGACGCATGCTGTTGTCAACCGACCAGATTTTGTGCAAAATATGTTGAACATTCCAGAGGCTATAGGGACAAGCAGGATCAATTTTCCGACACCAAGGCTGTGAAAGAAGGATTCGCTGAGCTCGTGAGCTTGATACCGGATTCACTCATCATGTTGGGGGCCGTCGAAGCGTTCGAGTTTTGAGCCGCGATGGTGTGATACCTCTTCAACCTTGCTGATCCCGTCCAGAAGGCATTCTGATAAAGTGCATCTGAGAACATATCCGGCTTCAGCTTGTGACTGTCTTACAGCTGCTATCTCTTCAATTGTAATAGCGCGCTTGAATCGATGTATCGCCTATCTATCTCAGTACAAGTAATAGCGCGCGTGCACCTAACATGTGTCTATTATGTATCCATCCATCGCAAATCTTCTCTAACCTTCGAGACAAGTGCCTTCCATTCCACGTCCTCGTTGACATCGTTGTGTTTTTTTCTGCGCAACAAGCATTTTACGTACTCTCATCTCCGCGGCGGCAAAAAGACGCACTAGATTTAAATTGTTTCGCCTCAGGCTATTGTTCCGAATCGACTTTGTGTCATGATATCAAGGACGCTCCGCGAGCACTGTTTGTTTTCAACGATGTACACGTCATTGCCACATCAGCTTGTCATGATGATCTCATGGCCGCGCGCGGGAGACCTCTGCTCAATTTTGTGTTATGTCGCATACCATCTAGAACCTTCGAGAAGAGTGTCTTCTGTTCCAAATCGACGCGTTCGGTATGTCAACGCGGCATATCAACACGGCTTTTGCACGGACACGTCCGAGAGGACACAATGCAGCTGTCGAGCGACGTCTTCGTCTGCATGGTCACCTCCCATGTCCGCGCCACGGCGTGCCACGAGTGGAGATTCTGACTGCTTCAGATGCTAATTTCTGTCAGTATTGATAGTCTCTTCGCCGGCTGAGCTCTGCGCTGCTCAGTTGGCACTGCGGTGAAGGCTGCCCGCGTAGCAGCGCGCGCCTGCCAGCCTTCCGAGCGCGCAGCACGCGCATAGCCCTCGCAAGTAGGTCAATATACTGCATACAACTAGGCGTTCGTAGTCTCGACGACAGGATCCCCAGCGCCTGAGCCTACTCCTTCTGTGGGTGCGCCTGCACCAGGTGCACAGCACCACTTTCTGGCTTGCGCGATCTGGCCATGGATCCGCGCAAGCGTTGGACGGCGGTCCAACCCACTCAGCATCGAATCAGCAAATCGTCCGCTGTGATTCCGCGCAAGCCGTGCCCATGCTGCGGCACTCTGTTCGGGTCGCCGCAGCAGCTACTGCAGCACTGCCGCAGGCAGCACGCTGGTCACACGTTCTCGACAGCAGACCTCGCCCAGCTGAACGGAGCCACGTGTCACTTCTGTGCGAAAGTGTACTCGCGGCTCGGCCTGGGCGCACACGAGAAACGGTGCCCGTCGAACCCCCAACGGCGCAGCAATAGCACTGCAGGGCACCCCACAGCACAGTGCAGCCTTGGCCCCGCACAGCCTGCTCACCGCCGCACCCAGCCTCCGGCACAACCGGCGCCCGTCACTCCGCACTCGACAGCCCGTCCCCGCTCGCAGTCGGTCACGCGCTGCGGCCTGGTACCCCGCGAGGCCGCCTCGGGGCCTGCGTGAGCACCGGCTGCAGATGGGAGGGGAAGCAATGTCCGGCCACATAGCCAGCCGCCCGCCAGCCGCCTCGCGCAGCACCTCCTGGCCGTGAATGGCGAGTACCACGGGAACGGCGGGTCGGCAGGCGGCCGTCAACCTCCAGGTGACGTCCCGCCGTCGCCTGCCCCGCCCCCATGTGATGCTATCATGCATGACGCCGGCGCAGTTGCCAGCCCGACCGCCGCGACCCCCACTGCGGCACCAGGTGTCATGCATGACACCGCTGCCGGCAACGGCCAGCGTGCGTGGCCAACACCGACCGAGTCCACCGGTCTGCCTGCGCCTGCCACGCTAGTCAGCCCTGCTCACGTAGGGAACCACGCCATGGTCGCCCCTGAAGGCACGCAGCCCAGCCTCAACGCCCAGCCGCGTCCGCCCGCGCCGCCATCGGGCCTGGCCGAGTCAAGCCTATCCGGCCTGCGCATCGGCTCCGCGCCCGCCGACAGCGTCATGCAGGACGTCGGCACAGACTCCGCCGGGGTGCCGGCGGCAACCGCACCAGCCGTGGAGGAGGCTTCCTCTCCGGGCGTGGCTACGCCATACCGCGACGTCAGGGTGCCTCAAGAACTCCCCAGGTCGGTCACTGATGTCTTTGCCGCGGCCGCGGCCGACTGCCTGGAGGCCATCCACGATGCCGTCAAGCGCGAGCATGATGCGAGCAAGCAGCAGCACATCACTGAGCTATTGATGCTCCCTACCGAGCTGCTTGGGGACAACCGCGGCGGCAGCGGGCAGCGCCGGCGGGTCCTGGCGCGCATCCGTGACCTCCATAAACGCCGACGTGCTGCCGCGCCGGCTGATACTGACGCCGATGCGAAGCCCCAGCGCACTCGGACAGCGCTGCTGGCTGACCATGAGCTGGCCGGGCGCATGTATAGGCACTGCCGCAACGGCAATGACGGGCGCGCGGCCCGCTGCCTGGACAGCAGCCCGCTGGCAGCCGTTGATGCGGCCACTATAGCAGCGTTGCGGGAGCTGCAACCGTCTGCCCCCCCGCCCGTTCTGCCGCACACCGCTGACCTCCCGCCTCCCGCCGCAGTGATCGGGGAGGAACAATTCCATCAGATCGTGCTGAACCTGTCGCGGGGCACGGCAGCAGGGCCCAGTGGGTGGACAAACGAGCACATCCGCGCCGTGGCACTACATGACCCACGCATCCGCGCCGCGCTGCGCCATTTTGTCAATGACCTCCTGTCGGGGAGCATCCCCCACACGGCTCTCCTCCAAGCCAGCCGACTGATCGCCCTCGCCAAGACGGCAGGCGGCGTCAGGCCCATCGCAATCGGTGAGTCGCTGATGCGCCTGGCGGGCATCTGCGCGCTGGCGACGCTGCCGGATGCAGCCAGCCTGTTTGCCCCGCTGCAGGCCGGTGTCGGCATCTCTGGGGGTGCTGAGATCCCAGGCCATGCGCTGTATCCTGACTTTCATGACCCCGATGTTGTGACCGTCCAAGTGGACCTCCGCAATGCCTTCAATCTGTGCGATCGGACCGCCATGCTGGCAGCCGTTGCACAGCACGCCCCGGGTCTCTTGCCATTCGTGCGGATGTCATACCAACAGGCATCGGCGCTGCTTCTGCGGCGCCCGGACGGCGCACATGAAGTGCTGTGGAGCGAGACCGGCGTGCGACAGGGCGACACGATGGGGCCGTTCCTCTTCAATCTGACGTATCAGCCGACTCTGCGAGCAGCGAGCGAGGTCAGCGGCGGAGCGCTGGTCACGGCATGCCACGATGACACGTACCTGCAAGGACGGCCGCAAGATGTCGCCGCCGGCGCAGCACTGATCATGGGTAGGCACCCGTGCCAGCCGCAGAAGACTAGCGTCTACTGCGAGGACACGGACACAGCTGCGCATGTCGCCGCCTTGCTCGGTGCGCGCGTCGCCCCGGACGGCATCGTGGTGTGCGGCACCCCGCTGGGTAGCGATGAGTTCGTCACAGCACATGTCTCCCGCCGCTGCGCAGCCACTCGCGCGCAGATTGCGAAGCTGACCGCACTGCCACTGTCCCCTCAGGTGAAATGGCTTGTCATGCACAACTGCCTGCAGCATAGAGAATCCCATTTGTTGCGCAGCACGCAGTGGCGGTTTCTGGAGCAGCCGCTGCACCAAGTGGAGACAGCGCTGCTGAAGGGCCTCGGCGACATTCTGGATGTGACCAGCCTTACGGATGCACAGTGCCTGCAAGCCCTGCTTCCCCACCGCCACGGCAGCATGGGCCTACGCAGGTTCACCCAACCCATCGCCGACGCTGCTCGCCTGTCGTCCGCTGCACTCGCCCATGCAGCCCTCGCAGAAGGGACGGATCGAGGCCTGCCGTTCCGTGGCGATGCGGGCGTCGCCATGCGCCACACTCTCGAAGAGTTGCGCCAGCAGTGGCCAAGCATCCCGGGGCTGTCTGAGTGCCCCGCCGAGCCCGCGGCATGGGCGGGCCTGAGCGGCGGGGGGTCTGCCATCCGCATGTCACGGCTGCAGAATGCAGTCGGCCGGGCCGACTCTGACGCCCGGGCGGCTGCGCTGCTTGCAGCGTTGGATCAAGGGACACGCAGCCCGTCGTCAGCAACACGCGAACACAGCCTTACCAGCAAGGCGCGCTTGCATAGTTGCGCAGGCTCGATGGCCTCAGCTTTCCTGAAAGCCAGGCCCGGTGCGACTGAGCTGACTGCCACAGAGTTCCGCGTGAATGTGCGCTTGCGCCTAGGTGAGTCACTGTTCACCGGCCCAGAGGCGGACGGCGACTGCGTGTGCGGCCGGGCATCGCCTGCTGATGGTTCGCATGCCCTGGTGTGCAATGCGGTGTGGCGCACGGTGGTCGCCCGCCATGATGCGATCACGCAGGCATGGCGCCGCTTCATCATGCGGGCGGGCATCTCCACGTCTCTTGAGCCCAACATCAAGAGCCTCCCGCAGTACCCGGATGTGCCGGGCGCACGGCCGCCCGCACAGCCGCCCGGCCCCTCCTGTGAGCCTGCCAGCTGTGCTGCCGCTGGTGCGCTCACTCCACCCACCCCGGCCCCCAGCGCCTCGGCCGTGCCTTCCACCCCATGTGGCACCCTGACTCTGGCGCATTCCCCGCCTGCCCCCTTGCGCCCCTCCGGACCGGCGGACAACGCTGCCCCGCTCGGCGACGCCGCCACGGCGGACGGCACCTCAGAGGGACCAGCCGCCGCGGCTGCACTCGTCGCTGCTGCCATCTCAGCCGTTGTTGCCTCGTCCGAGGTCAAGGCTGCCGCGGCCGACACGGCAGGCGCCATGGACGTAGACGTCCCCGGCGAGGCGGCTGTCGGTTACAAGGGCGCGCGAGAGCTCGGCGCGGCAGCTGCCGCCGCCGCCGCAGTGGCCGTGAAGGCGGCCGCCCCGGCCGGCGAGTGCGCGGTGCGGTGTGAGCACCTGCCACAGGTGGGCCCGGTGGCCACTAGTCCGCCGCGACGCCTGCCCGAGGGTCGACGGGGCCGCGCGGCCGCGGCTTGCGCCCGGCCGCTACCCCCCCGCTCGCAGCGCGACCCGGAACGGGGTGATCTGCTTGTGATGTTGCCCTGCGACACCGTTGTGGCCGATGTGTGCGTGACCTGTCCGGTGGCCCCCTCCCGGGTCGTCGCCGCGGCAAACACGCCAGGCGCTGCCGCCCAGCTGATGGACGACCGGAAGCGGGACAAGTACGGCCGCTCCGGCACAGGCGCATGTCGCTTCGTGTCCCTGTCGCATGAGACGTTTGGCCGTGTGGGCACGGGTGCGTTCGCCTTCCTGAATAAGATCGCTGACTTTGCTGCGGCTTCGGGGGCCGTGTCCAGGCGAGCGTTCTTGCAGAATGCCATGTGCGAACTCTCCACCACTCTGTGCCGTGGTGTGACGCGCCAGGTCCTCGCTGCGGCTCCGCTGCGTATGCGGCTGGCGGGCAGGGCGGTGGTGCCTGGCCACGATGTCCCGTCGGACGTGCTGTAGGCGGCCGCTGGCCGCCTTGCTGGACCGGGTGCCGCGGCTGCAGCAGCGCAGGCCGGCCCCGCGTCTGGTCGTGTTGGCCCGCCGAACCTTCCCGCGAGCCACCGTGGGGGGAGTGATGCGGCGCCGCTAGTGTTCTTCGCGCCCCGCCCTGAGGCCCCTGTCGGGCGGCCGGAGGGGGAGGGCTGGTACGCCTTGCACTGTGGGGGGCGTGCGCCCCCGGGCTCTCATGTGCGGGGGGCCCGTGATGGAATGCTCCAGTGGGGCAGGATGGAGTGGGGGAGCTGCTGTAGGGGGGTCGGTGGTGGCTGGTTTTGCTGGGGTGGGCAGTAGTGCGGTGGTGGTTGTTGCTGTGCGCGGTTGTGGCGCGGGTGCCGTCGTGGAGGGGTGCGGGAGTGCGCGTGCGTGTGGGTGCGTGGGTGTGGTTGTGTCGGCTGTGTCGGTTCGTTGTGGCTTTTTCGCCTGGGAGAGTGATTGCTTTTTGCTGGTGTCTACTTTCGGGGGTTTTGGCCGTCTACTTTCCTTCCGTTGCCCTCGCTGCCGGGCTATTGCGTTCATCTCCGTGTAACACGTCCGAGACGGAAGTGCACTCGAGCTCACGTGCAAACGAAGGATGAGCCGCGTCTTATGACAGACTCTTGTCTAGTTATTCAGGTCGCGTGCATATCCCTACTCGAATTGTAGCTGCGCGTGGTCTTGCGCTTGAGATCTAGCCATATATAGCTGCAGAGTGAACATTGACACAACGTTGGTCTCATGTGCATCCTCGGGTCTGGCGAAGCTGTGCACAAGCACGTTGTTGGCATAGTCCATAGCGCCCGCGGACAAGTTCTGCACTCATGTAAGTGCGATCGAAATTGTTGGTCGCAGTGTGGCGATGTGGTACGCTGCTTTGGGGTCATGAAAGGTACCATGTTCGTGAAAAGTCGCGCAGCAGTCAGGGGCAGTTTCGCCGATAGTGGTCACAGGGGCAAAGAGCACGATAGTAAGCTATCGTGCCCCCCCCAGTCGACACTGCAGTCTCGACTGGCCGCACCGGCCAGAGTCAGAGCGCGCCATGCCGACCTTGTGCATACATTAACCATGGAATGTGGTGCGAAAAATAGACGCGTTCCTTAAAGCAAATCCGATGGACGACGACGAGGTGGCTGCCATGGAGAAAGGCTTTGACTTGTGCAGAAACCTTGCCCAAGTATGGAGGGATATGCTGGAGGTTGCAGAAGAGAAAGAGGGAATCAAGTGCGTTCTTTTCACTTCCATGTTCACGCTCCTCTATGGTTACCGCAGTACTCGTGCTGACCATGGGTCGTACGATGCAGGTACGCGGACATACGCAGGTCCATGTCTAACCTCATCAACAAGAGAGAGGAACAATACAGCTTTGTTAATAATAACAAGAGACAGGCTGGGGATGCTGAAGATGTTGCGGACTCGCCAGCCAAGGTGGCCGACTGGTCTCTGGCGGAGGACGACAGAGAACAGGCACGTCATCCCCTTGTGCGCATCCCTGCTGCGCCTGAGCACCACGGGTGTCCGCCCAGTTACCCACTTTGGCCTACTCGGTACAGACCCACTGGCATGATCCAATTCATCTGACCGGATGATAAAGCAATGTGGTGTGTAGAGGGTTGCCGCGCGTGGGAGAGTGGATGTATGCTAGGACGGTGGCAAGGATGTCCCACAGGCCACCACCCAGTCAGCAGCCGCCAGTCACGCTGGTCCTAGTACTGCAACCGAGGCCCCTGTGGCTAGGTCATCAGCCCCGAGTGCGGCAACGCATAGCGAATCCCGCCGTCCAGCACAGGTGAGAATCGACCAGGATCCGAGTTTTATAGTCGCTGCTGCAGTGGACATCACGCACTGCCACGCATGTATTGCAGCTACAGACACAGCCACAGCCACCAGTGCTCCCAACATGTACAATAGTGAAATGAGATCTCACTGTGCAGAGTAGAGTCCAGCGTGTCAAGGAACTGGAGCAGCAGGTGGCAAACCTGAGGCCCGTGCTTGGAGACAGCGCACCGGACTCCAAGGGGCCCTTAGCCCCAACATGGCATCTGCTAATGGAAGCGGAGGTGCGCGCTGTCTTGCATATCAGGGGCCCAGTGCGCAAGTTTCTGTTGCCGTGGGTACAACACTTCACGAGGACAACTCACCATGGTGTCCTAAGTGTGGTGCCGGTCCACAGCATCCCGCTACGGCCATTCACTCCAAGTCACCTGCAGGCAGAGTTGCGTTCGATGCAAGAGGACGCCAATGCCGCGTTGGAGGGAGGTATGCCTTGAGTTACGTCCAGCGCATCGTTGTCACCCGTAGACCGTACAAGACAGGCAATTGTGGCAATTGCCTGCCAGAGCCGGCCAGTGGGAGAGATAGACAATGCGGATTCGATGGCGAAGTGCATGATCGAGTGACTGAAGCCAGGCCATGTGGCGAGAAGAGGCGTGCGGGAGCAAGGTCAGCAAGTGGCCTTTTGGGCTCCGAGCAGGACGGCCTCGGGGACGGCCTCGGGGACGGCAAGACGTCCCCGGCGTGACGTCATAGATGACGTCCTGGTGACGTATGGCGCGGGGACCGCTCCGGTTTCAAGGGGACGTCATCTATGATCCCTACGTGACGTCCTCGCAAGGCAGGACGTCATCAAATTTATACTGAGTACTTCATCGTGACGTCATAGTGATGCTTGGGTTGTGTCATATGGACGTCCCCTTAGAGTCATTGTAAGTCTGTAGTGGATATGACGTCCTCAACAGAACTTGTACCTTTCTTCCCACAACTATGACGTCCTCATGATGTCGTGCACGTGTCATCCCACTGTCCTTGCACCGTCCTTGTACTGTCCTCGCTTGCACTGAGGACACTCTGTCAGAGTGTCGATGACGACCCCTTGGGGTCATCCCACGGTCACCCATGACGTCTTCTCCGCGTCATGTGCCCGTCATTCAAGGACGTCCTCATCGGACTGGCAGCATCTTTGCAGTGAAAGAAGTCTTTGTGGTCCTGCGGAACATGCACACCATGTTCTGGAGCAATGCATCTATGGTGACTCGCATCAAGCACGAACACATTATGTGGGCCCTGCACGGCTACAATCGACCAAGACACCCCGGACGCCACGATGGTCGATTGTACCCAATCGACCACGACCCGCCGGACGCCACCAGGCTCACCTGTGACACATGAAGCTGCACCACACACAGCCGCTGTCGTGCCTACCATCTGAAACGACGATCGTGGCATGGCAATGCAAGCGCCGAATGGGATGCATGGCAGAACAGAATGACCTGGACCGCTAGCCCCCGTGCTCGATGTTAATACCACTCCACATCTGCGAGACCAGTGCGCTGGAAAAAGTACATCGACCACTGCATCAGCAAAACCGAGCTGTGGTAGTCACTTCATCCGGCCGATCGAGATACTGATGCAATGTCCGGATGGGATTCGGTGGCAAGAAAACGGCTGTATCAGCTGGACGTGCGGCGTGCACGTTTAGGAACATAGACAGCACGGTGATTGTCGGTTCGTTGCAGCGTACGTGCGGGAGGAGGGCAAGCGCACCGTCTCAGCCAACATGTCGAACGCCTCAACAACCCATTGTAGCATGATGGCCCCTGGCTTGCTTGCCCTCACGAACTTCACGAAGAGGTCTTTTACAATCTTTGCATCATTACAGCAATCCAGCGACGCCTTCATACCTTCTGGGATGTCCTTCAAGATGCTCTGTATCTTGTCGGTCGACCGCAGGAATCGTGGCTTCCACGTAACCCATGGCGACACAGACGCCTTCCGCCCGCTCACGGTTGAAATCATACGCACTGTGTCCTTAGAAACAGCGGTTGCGGTGGCAGTGAGCACCGGGGATTGCTCCTGGGCCAGCGCGCAGGTGAAGGGCGGTAACCATACCGCCTGCTTCCCCACAGCCGCTGCGGCAGTTGACATAGCGACATCCAAAAGCGAATTGAAGTCAGCATACTGTAATTCGATGTAATATGTGGGATTAGGCATGCTTGTCACCCGCAGCGTCGCGCTGCTGAAGGGCCGCTTCGCACCACACGCCGAAAAGATAGTGTCTGCCACAGCCCTCCCCCATGGTGTGTTAGAATAAGCAGACTTCCATTCAAACGGTGGAGCATCGCCGGCACTGCAACAAGCGCCGGCTAGTTGACAAGCCGTGCAGTTGTTACTTGGCGTCACCGCGGGCCGGCTGTTGGGGCCCAGTCGTATAATAAGGGCAGCAGCATTCACACAATACGCAATTTGATAGTAGACGATATCGTACTGCAGCATGATCGTGGTCTCGTCCGTCGGCTGGCCCATCTTGCACAACGTACTCCTGTGGCGACGACGGTAGACCCTGGCAAAATCGAGTCGAACAAAACTTAGTTATGCGAGATATATCAATAGGCATGATAGAAGACTGGGCGTAGAAGACTGTACATGCTTCACCCTCAAAGGAAGCGTTCACACGCGGGTGTGGGCAGAGGGTGTCGACTCGACAACCCACGTCAAGTCGGGGGTGTGTCTACAGGAAGTGTGCAGTGCGTGACGCTCGCTACCCGGTGGCATTCCGGATGCGCTGCGACATAGCTTGCGCGGACCCGTCATCAACCTTTATATAGGCTTTAACTTCATCCCACCAGTCGTGACACGATGGCAGGCGAGCCCAAGAAGAAGCTCTGTCGCAGGGCTCAAGAGATCGATGATCACTTCGCCCAGTATGGGATGCGCCGTGTGCCTACGGATACCAAAGACTCTAGGTCTTTGTTCAAGTGTGATCACTGTCTAGGTTTTTTCGATAATGTCGCTCATGCGGAGCGCCATTTTAGAGTCACTGCTTGTCCTAAGCGGGCTGCGGCGTGGAGATCAGCTGCTGCACGGTCCGTTGATTCGCCTCTGCTCAATCACTGTGCGGTAGTTGATGATGGCTTGCGCTTCCCTCGCGAGGCAAGTGCTGATGCGATCCTGGACGGCATTGGAGCAAGAGAGCTCGCGGGCACTACACAAGACCCGCGAGATATCGGGGGACCCATGCCCCAAGATCCCCCGCCTCCACCATCACCCCTCGCTCCACCAGCACCCCTGCCACCACCACCAGCACCCCTCCCTCCACCAGTACCCCTCCCTCCACCGGAATCAGATCCACACGATTACCTCGTCCCGGTCGGAGACCCCGCAATCCCACAGGCACCGGTAAGCTGATACTGCCCTGTCACTGTGCACATGTGTATATCGCATGATGGTGTCAGCCGCGCATACCGCTCCTTCAACATATGCAATCCAGCAATAAGTTGCAGGTACACCTCATCGCTGCGGCTGCGCTTCCCGTCGAGGTAGACCCCCACTACGATGGGCTTGATCAACTCGGCGACGAAGATGGGGAGGAATGGCATGACGCCCTGGAGCCAGATGATGAACAACCAGACGAGGAGGAGGAGGAGGAGGAGGAGCCCGTGAAGGCGCCCAGGCGAGACACCGGTGCCTATCTCAACTTCCGCCTGGCACATTCCATCGTGGCCGGGCATTCTGTCAAGGTACGTGAGGTTGCTGTGTGGCTGGCAAGGCTGGCATCAGAGCATCGTATCACGAATTCGGCCATGGACTCATTCTGCCAGATGGTGCATTTCCTGCTGTTACCAGAGGGAAACCTGTTCCCCAAATCGTACCACATGCTCTGCTGTGCACTCGCTGTCGAAGATAGCCACGACTGTGAGCGGCACATCTGTGACGCTTGTTGGGAACTCTTCCCGGACATCCCGGGTGACTCACACGCGGTCCATGCGGATGAGGTCTGCCAGCGGCCGGGTTGCAACAACCCCCGATTCAAGCGTGGCCCGGGAGGTCATGTCTCCCCCAAGCGTAGCGCATTTTACTTCGGGAATGAGGGCACCTTTGTGGACCTCGTCTGCAAGCCAGATATGCTGCCAGCCATCTTGAGTCACCGCAAGGAGGCTTTCGAGGATCCAGAGTCCTTTTGGAACTCGCCCGCCGGCCGCGAGCTGAACGCCCGGTGTGGGAACAAATTCGACGAGACGTCTATAAAAGCTGACGAGTTTGCAGTGCTCGTGAGCCTAGGTGCGTCGCCTTTGCATGCGTGTCCTCCTCCTGATCTTCAGACGAGTGCCTGTCGTGATACTTGCCTGCAACCGTGTCCTCAGGCGGTGACTCCCGGTGCAGGGGCAGACGGTGGTCAGCTCTTTGTTACTGAGCAGCATGGCGCCCTCATCTGGGGCATCCGGCTCCAGGAGCTGCACGACGGGATGGCCGCGAAGAATGACACCCGGGCTCCCCTGGGCGTTGTGGAGGGGCCGACCGAGCCCAACCGTCTGGACAGCGTCTTGGAGTCTCTGGAGGACTACTTCCTCGCACACGACCCCGGTGCGGTATACACTCATGTCTGGTGCACTGCCCATTAGCGTGCCAACTGCGAATCGGTAATCAGGCGCTGAACTGTGTGTACACTTGCCTGCACTTGCGTGCCGGTGCTTGCCTGTCGCCCTCACACGCACCTCCCACCATGTGAGGGAGCCTCTGCAGGCAGGGACGGAACCACCCCGATCATTGTGGAGATCTGGGAGGACCCTGCTGATCCAAACAGCAATAAGAGGCTAGTGAAGCTGTGGCCGGTCTGTGGCTGGGCAGAGGGAGACATCCCTGTGCTCGAGAAGCTGGCAAACGCCGTTGGTCATGGGGCCAAGTCAGCTTGTGTGCGTTGCGCTTTCCTTGGTGTAACCGTGAAGGATGCCAACACGGTCCGGTGCGTCACCCCCGTCTGGCCATTGACAGGCACGATACCATAGGCCGGTGTGACTCACTGCAGGGATAGGCTCCACTTCGATTAGTAGGGAGAACACTCAGGCAATATCCATGGCTATGCAAATAACACTTGATAGCTGTAAACATAGTGATACACAGCTGTTCTATAATCGCATTACAAATCCCTTGATACGGCTTGCCCTCTTGTCCCGCGCGCGATCTCGCAACGCGATGCCCGTGGTTGGCAGGCTCTGCCTGGCAGCCTCTGGTAGTGGTCTACTACTGGTGGCCCGTGTGCAGGTGGGAAAGCTACTGCCACATCACTCAATCCGTGCCTGCTTACGCGGGTGGCGGCTCCCTGCCAGCCTCCTCAGCACAGACGCAGGGCGGGCAGCCCGCCCTGCCACGCATGCCACCTGGCTACATGTCCTCTGACACATGTGAGCAGGGCTGCAGAGATGAATGGACTCCCCCCACGACTGTCACCCCAGAGGGCACGTGGACAGGAGATGGTGTGTTGAAGTGGTCAGGCTCGGAGATCATGTCCAGGGCGGAAAAGGCTGCCGAGATCGAGTCCCAGGTTCGGCGAGCTACCAACAGCACTGTGATGCCCAAGGCTATGCGCCCAAGGTGGGGTTGTGTCTGCCCCTTGCATAGGCCGTCGGTTGCTATGGACACCACCATCGTCGCAGTCGCTGGCATCCTGTATGCAGGTTGACAATCCGACTCGGCCGCCGTACACTGGTATCGCAGCCAGGAGTACGCGTGCAAATCGCGCTCACACCGAGCGCCTGAAGATCGGCTTGTGGAGGCTGCCATTGTTCCATAAGCTGTCCTACTTCAAGTGCGCTCCCAGCCCTGACCCATAAGTGTGCACAGACCTGTTTCTGTGTGAGTGCTTGACCCGGGCCCCGGTGACGTGTGCAGTCCGTGTACATTCCTCCGGTTCGGCGTCGCCCACATCTTCCTCCTGGGTCTCCTGAAGGACTTCTGGAAGCAGTGGCTACCAGGCCCCACTGCCAAACGGCATGGTCCGGCTGCGAAGTATGTTCTACCTGTGGTGGTGCGTCGGAAGATAACCTCCAGAGCTGCCCTACAGAACCAGACGGAGCTGATAAAGAAACCCTATCGAGATATTGTCAAGTATGCTCTTCCTGCATCTTGTATGACCAGTCGTAGGTACATGTACAACTGTAATGTGGCGGGGGCTGCTGTCTGGCGACAGCCACATAGCCACCTGCTCGAGCCGGTCTGTCGTGTCTTCTGATGTTGTCGGTACCAGGCCCACCCCCCGCCCCCCTACCTACTCAACCATGGTCACAATCGGCGTGCAGGCATCGCGGCAATTACCTCATGGAGGGCTGGATGAACTTCACAGACGCGTGGAGTCTCCAGCTGCTGCACGACCTGCCGTGGGATGAAACCGACCCTGATGAAGTTCATGTGCGCGACCAATTTGAGGCGATGTGGACGGACTTGCGGGCCGGAGTCATGTACTTCATGAAGTACACGCCAGGGCAGCTAGCACACCTGGCAGCGAATCCTCGACGCCCAAAAACACCTCCTGGCATATGGGAAGAGGGTACAGCAGGTACTGCCTCCATCGTCGGCTCCCTGCCCGCGCGTACGTTTTACGAGGAGGAGAAGTTTGCGGGTGTGCAGTGTGTACTACAGGCATTTCCTGCCCACGGGTTGTCTCACGCAGTCATGATGTCGGTGTAGGTGTTCAGCGGTCAGGTCCTTGCAACCCTGAAGTTGCATTTGGCGGCCGTCCACTTGCCAGATCAGGTTAGAGCCTGCCGCCCTGCCTTTTTCTGCCTTGAGTACTGGATCGAAAGGCTCGTGCAGTTCTTCAAGCGGCTGATCAAGTATCGAGGCACGTCCGGTTCTGAGCGCATCTTTGTCAACGACCTCCTGTTGCGGCGAGCGTGTGACCGCTTGGTCCAGGAACTTGGCCCCAAGGCTCTGCCTCGTCTTACTGAAGCTGTTGCTGCCGCCCGGGAGAAGCAGCGGAAGCGCATCCGCAAGCCCGCTGTACAACAGCAGCCCAACGCGGCGCCGCCGCCGCCTCCGCGCCTGCCTGATGGCGGCCGCGGGCCCAGTCCCCCACCCGTGATGCTGGGTGCTGGCACTGACTTCACAGGTGCGGAGCGGCTGGAGGTGTTGCCTGCGCCCACCAGCGAACGGGCGTGCCTGAAAGGGCTGCTCTACCTCATTTGTGCCGAGCACGCAGACTTTGCCAAGCGTGGCTGGCCGAGTCACACGACCCTGGGGGACCGTGCCCGGCGCCGGGCCGTGTGTGCTTCACTCGGGGTTGCGGTGGACGGTGAGCCTGTTGATCTAGTGAAGCTCTACATGCGGAAGCATGTGCGAGCGGCACTGCCCATCGGCGAAAATGTCAGCTCCCAACAATGCACGACTCAGCGGGTCAAGGACAATACTTGGTTCTTAATAGAGTACGTCTTCCCAGACCACGCGAAACTGTATGTAGGCCAGTTTAAGTACTTTGTTGAGGTGAGATATCAGAAGTTTACCGAATCGGGTGATCAGGATGATGATGCAACGTACGCTGCAGGCGCAGTTGACACTGCGGTGTGCAACCTGTTCAATGCTGTAGTGGTAGACAGTCCAGGTGCCCTGCCGCCCGATCCGGAATTGGGTCGTCCACCTGAGTTGTACATGGTTAGGTCTTTGTTGCCCGAGTCCGGGAACAGGTGGTTCGCAGGTTGCTGGGTGGTGGACCTTCGGTCTGTGACACTGAATCTATTGCCTACGCCGGCAGTCCAGAATGGGCGGATGTTCTCGACGGTGTCAAAAGCGTCTAAACGAGTGGGGAGCGTATCGGACAAATGATCACAGTACAACTTGTAAGTGACGCCTCCTCAGTACCAGTGTTCTGAACGGCGACTAGTGAAATTGCGACGGCCTTGTGTGTACCAGCCAGCCCTCCGAAGGCTGCGGGGAACTGGCATATAGCAGCGCTCTCCTGTACTCAACGCAAGCTACTGCCGGGCCTGCATTTGTAGTACAGTAGTACCAAAATACCCCCACACTTCTTGCAAACACAAAAATGTACCTGACCTGGCAGTCCCTCACGCACCAGCAACCTTTGTGGACCTCGTCTGATTAATGGTCTAGATATTCATTCCATGTGCATGTAATACCTCCCGGAGACCACAGTCAAGACAGCTGAACACATGCAAGAGTTGGCAGTTACAGGTATGCTTTCTGCCAGCCGGCAGTACCACCAATCTGTCATGCACAAGACGCTAGGGTCCGCCCGGCCCTAGGAAACACGTGCAGCAGGCTGTCTCTGGGTCATCCAGGCATGTACCCTGAGTCCGAAACGGCACTACATCTACAGTACGACAACCCCTGTCATTAACCGCTGGGGTGGCAGGCGATGCCAGAAAGGTCTTCCACATCCACTGCTCTGGAACCCCGAAGGTGTTGGGATCAAGCCTGGTTTGGCTGAGAGAGCTGTCCCATTGTACAGCGCTGGACCTGATTTTCTGACCCTCGAACATGGGCTCCTGGCGGTTCTCCGGCAGGAGCAAGTCCCTGCACGCCACAGTGCGTTGTCTTGGATAGGCTCACGAATGGTGGGCCCCAGCACCTACCGACAATAAGGCAATACGCTTTCACTTGGTGGCAAGAAGGCAAGCACGGACCTTAAGAGGTTGTCCCGGATGGCGTGTGGTTCGCGATCCGTATCATTGCTGGTGTAGACATCATGTGCCACGAGTCGTAGCCAATCGAGGTCGTTGATCTCCTGGTAGGCTTGGCGGATGATTGCGGTTGCCAACGACCTCACGTCCGCCCTACTGGCAAACATATGGTGTCTATGTCTGGCCTTAGTTGTGTCTCACCCGCACGGCAGGTGCGCCCACTCCCTGTGGCGCAACGATGGGCAGTGCTGTGTGTTGCAATGGCAACCTTCCAGACAGGCAGTACACAGTGTCAGACGGCAGGACAGCGCCTGAAGGCCGGATAGTACCTGCCCCTTGGGCCACCGCTTCGCAACATATGTCGTAATTCAGTGGACCGAAGCCCTTGGGCATCGTGGGATCTAGGCACTGCCGTAGCTGTGCGCAGGGGGTCGCGCGGTGGATTACGTGGAATGTAATCGCACTTATGGTGGGAGTGGCGACGGTGGACCGAAGGACTCTGGCATTCGGTGTCTACAGGGGTCTGCAGCACTGCTGCGGACTGGGTGCTGTGCAGAGATTAAATGTTTTTAGGCTGGTGCGAGCAGCAGCTCGCCACGCAGAGTGGGTGTTCGCTGCTAGTGCTTCGCAGCTTTTAGCTAAGATCCTAGCGCAATACCTAGTAATCCGATTGGGGGGTCACTTGGAATTCGAAGCCGGCCAAGTCACACCGACGCGAAGTCATTCTATATCACTAGCCTAGGCATGCGGGAAACTAGGAGTGGCTTGCAGTATCCAGCTGGACGTCAGGCTGTCGCACACGGAGGAACGGCAATGGCACTTTCCTCAACGCGGGTCCGTCGTCAAGCATAGGCACCGCCACCGCTGCGGCCAGCAGCAGCGCCAAGGGCCGACTTGGGGGAAAGCGGTAGCGAATCGCGTGAGAGCGAGGAGGCAGGCAGGAGTGACAACGAGGATCCACAGCCTCGTCGGCAGCGGAGCAGACCAGGCCGGGCCAACAAGGTTGACGAGCAGCGGCGCTTCGACGCAGCAGTCCAAGCGGCAGTGGACGCTCAGCTCCTGGAGCTGCTTGGGAACCATCGCATCGGATCGGGCCCATGGCCTCTCTCTCAGCGGTTCTAGGCAGTAGTGGAGCTCCTCAAGGGGTGGAGCCTCTGGGCTCCACGTGCCTCCGGGCACCGGTGTTTACTCAACACCGCCGTCGTATGACCATAATGTCACATACCTGGCTGGTGTACAGGTCTCCGCTGTGACAGTGCGCTCTCAGTCTTTGGAACATAGCACGTGAGACTTAGCAGAAGAAGAGTGATTACACTTTGATCAGTAGAGCCTATATAAGCGTTCAACCAAACATCTCATACGGATACGATCAGAATCATTGTCTGCGGCACGCAATCTAGCATGCATTGCTCGTGCATATGGTAAGCCATCGGTGCATGGCGTCCCATAGCCACTCCGGAACAGCACCGTGCATCCACTCCATGCATGGTCTCCGTAGTCCTGTGCATGGCTGGATCACGACAGCATATGCACACGCTACGCCGCCGATCTGTTGTGTCGCTGCACAGTATTGTCCCATGACTTGCACCTCCTGTACACTCATGCCAGCGGGTGAATACCAGTGGGTGAAAACCAGCCCCCGACTGCAGCTTGTCTGTGTTCAGTATGTATGCAGTATCAGGTTATCGCACAAACGGTCGTCGCACCGTCATCCCAGTGATGTGAGGAGCGCAGCTAAGCATCATATGTAACGTTCGGGCGGATGCCATGAATTGCAGGAACCGGGGCGCTGGGTACAGCTGGTATGCCGTGCTGGCGGGATTGCTGGCTTTGGTGACCTTTCTGATGAGCTGCATCGTCTGTGAAGAACCGTCTGTGCCGGACAGCATGAAGCGCATCAGGCTGCGCATGTCTGAGTTCTGAGCATCTTCAGGTTGCATCGTGGCTGGGAGGAGGAAGTAGTGCACAAGTGTTGCACCTGACGGGGCCCAGTCCGCGGACTCGCCGCCACGACAGGGCGAGTTCAAGTACTCGTACTTGGAAGGGGCTCCTGGCCGACCCGGTGCGGTGGTTTTGGGATACTCGTTGCACATGGCGTGCACTACCAGCCGTAGGAGCTCCACTTGGTTTTTGGCAGGATACTCTGTGCACACAGGCTTAGTTCACCGTGTGTGGAGTTGGTGTTGACCACACGGACGTTCGAGTTCATAACAGACACTGGCACAATCCGGATGTCGTACCTCATGGCATATCCACCGCGCCAGCTGCCTCAATTGTGCTGCACTCGCGCACTAATCTATCTCCGTGTATGGGACCGGCACCACGGCCCGCGTCTGCAATCTGGCTCCGGGGATTGCTGGGACCGGCCCCACCAGCACTTCTTGGGGACGAGATGTCACCAATCCTAGTAGCAGGGGGCTGCTCCGGCCGGTAATTTGCACCTGCTCATTCGAACCTAACGGCACTCAGTGTGGACCATCAGTACTGGGATGCCGCACACGACTATTCCATGCCAGTGACCTCGCCAAGAGCACCGCACTCAGCAGCAGAGAGCTTCGATGTGGTTGATATTAATTAAACAAATATTGAGTGTGGTGCGCACTGGTGCGCTACATCGGAGCTTGGGAGTGCTGCGATATATTCGCTCGCAGGGAGAGGCGCGGCGAAAGTCACATCAGCGGGTTCGATATCATACCGTTGTACACTTGTTGCTCCCGGTGAATGATATGAGCTTCATCAGCCCTGCTTCCTTGATGTCCGAGACATCCTGGGGGCAACTTGCGCCGGGTGTGCGCTGCCACGCCGGTTCCAGCGCCTGGAAATGCACCATCTACGCCGAAAACAGAATCATCGTCCAGTACGTGTTGATTCGGACCGTGTTCCCAAGCGTCACGCCCGCTGTGTGTATCTGCATGATTCTCTCCCTAATGACACAGCACCTACCGCGGAATTGCCCACCCAGGGTGGGCAGGCCAGGTGGGCAGCTTGAACAGGTCCTGGGAAATCATGAAACAAGCAGCATTTGGGGCGCTGAGGCATGATAGCATTAGTTCAGGTGTATGTGACTTGTATGCAGCCTTCGCGGACGTTGTGCGCGGGTTGTGCGCTTGTCTAGAAGGCGCCGAGTTGTGCCTGTCTAGCAGCGGCATGTGCTGGAATAGTATCAGTGCTGTCGTCGCAGTGCAAATGCTTGCTACTGCAGCTATACATTGATAATTACGTGCTACTCTGCATGGCAGGTTGGCGTGTGGATCGATGTCCATCGGTTGGAGCGCTTGGCCTAGTCTGCGCGAACGATCTCAGGATCCTTCGAAGCGGTTCAACATCCATGTACCAGGACCACTTGGCACAGGAACACTTCAACATAAATATGGAACTGTCTACGGCCATCACGGCATGATTTGGCAGCGCGGTGATCTGACAGCTTGGGCTTGGGTCGGTCAGCGCTGCAAGTGATACGTCCTGTCAAGACGTATATCAGTCGGCTTCAGCATCATTGGATGGGTCCATAACAAAGTTAAACAACTACGAGTGGAACTGGGGTCTGATTGATGCGGAAATCACTTGCGATCGCTGCCGCTGGCGGTCTTGCTCTATGGAGCACCAGGGCCTGTGTCGCTGGCCTCGGTGTCGCTGAAGGATTTCGCGCGTTCCCACGCCAGTTATGAATTAATACGTTATAAAGGAGTTGTATGGAACAAGCCTGGTGTGCATCACTGACTCCTGCTTTGTAATCTGCTGTGTTGCGCCTGCCGGTGCTCCGAGCTGGTCGCGCGCATGGCGAGGGACACAGTCACATTGGGCACGCTAGGACACGACCAGTGTTTATAATGGTGGTGTATCTTATGCACTGTGCAATCATTTCGTCGCGATTTGAGCGGTAACCTGGGCTGTGGCGGACTAAGCCTAGTGCTCGCTCTTAGCTGCCCGAGCAGTTCGCGGCTCATCTCGCCATAACAGCGGTGTTGTTTGCGCCAGATGTAATGAGGTCATATATGTGAACTGCATGGCAGTATGTTTGGGAGCTTTCGTAGCGTTGTATCGTGACAACGCTGTGTTGAGCCTGCCACACTGTATGGGGACTGCACCAAAAATATATCACGTTGCTCGCCTGTCTGCGATCCGACCAGCATGCGCCATCATTGATATATGATGGGTTATGTATGCGGAGTTGGGATGGATTTCGAGATCTGTGGATGGTTGTGCGGGCGTGTATACGCTGGTGCAGGCAAGACGACTCCTGCCTCGGACACGCGCGAGCGTCAATTGGCGGGTGATTGCACTGCATCACAGCGTTATATAATAATTATATAGTGTATCGGCGCCTGTAACGGACGCTAATGTGCGGTTTGCAGATTGCGCGCTCAAGACTTGCCCTCATCAACGGCAAGTCTATTGCGTGCCCCCAGTGGTGCGTGCAGCTGTGATACCGGTTTCCTCCGCAAGTACCACATACTATACGATACGGTTGGCATTTCCCCACTGTGTGTCGTTCATCGGCGTGAGGCTGGATGTCTTAGCCGTGGCTGCACACCACCACCTGACTTGTTTAGCGCCTTATATGTTGCCCGGTCATGCCGCACACGCCTGGCGCGATCCCCTTAGCTACATACGGCTCAATGTGATAGCCTTGCTTTGTTTTTAGCCTGTTTGCGCCTGTTTATCGTGCGCGCGGTGCTGCGCCTGAGCTGCCCACCTTGCCTTGCCCACGCGCCCTACTTGCCACTGTACCAAGCTGCAGGTGCATGCGCGTGGGCAAGGCGGGGTGGGCAACTAAAAAACCAGGTGGTCAAGTCAGGTAGGCAGGTCGCATGGGCAGCATGTGGTATAGCAGCAATGCTACATTGCCGGTAGTATTTACTGCACCGTGTATTCAGTGCTGTTACAGTGGTGCTTCATCACCATCACTGGCTACTGGTAGCTACCCAGCTGCCACCACTGGCCACTCGCCAGTGGCCACTGCCACTGCCACAGCAGTATCCTATGCTCATAATGCGCTGAAGGCCACTCTATTTATCAATGCACCCAACTTGGATGCAAATGTACTACTGATCTGACTCTGACTCCGTGTCCTCGGACGGGCTTGGGCTCTTCCTACGCCTGCAAGCACAACTCAAACAGTTTGCCTGGTGGTCAGGACTCCCAAGTCCGGAACATTAACAATATCACGTGCTGGTATTTCAGTACTAGCATATTACCGCGAAGGCACTCACCTGTTGGCAGGACGCCTCGCTGTTGTGCGCTTCCCTCTCGCAGCATTCGTACGATTAGACGGTTGATTGTCCTGCACGAGCGCATCCTGTCATGCACTGCTATCAAATACGTTTCATGCTCGTAGGCCTTGATGTCAACACTACCTTAGATAAGCGCCGAGCTGCGATGAAGGGCGACACACCTGAGTAGATCCGGACGCATCCGATAGCTGCTTGCCCTTCTTCGGTCGCTTGCTCTTGGGCTGTTTTGCTGCACGTGTTGCAGCTCTCTTCTGTCGTTTAGTTAGGCCTCCCGCATCTGCCACTGCATCCGTCTGTTCATCGGCTGCTTCATCAAACACTGGCTGCTCGTCTGCATCGTCAGCTGGAGTATCCGACGCTTCTTCAGAATGTACTAAATTTCTTGGTGGCTGTGGGACGACACTGGCAATATTTTCAAAAAACTGGCTGAGTTCACGTGGATCCCTGATCCCAGTCTCTCTGAAGCAATGTTCCTGCAGGCACCTCACCTGCAGGATTGCATGAACATAGGCAGTATTGGAACGTTTGATTAATATCAGCAGGAGGTGAACACACCACAAAGGCCAAGATGCATCGGAGCATGAGAATCTGACCGACAGTGATGAAATCCCTGTGCAGCTTCCCAACCGGCACCCGGGATGAACTGCCAACCTGGTCCTCAGTCTGGTCAAACTCTGGCACTGGCACTCGCCACAACATAAATTCATGGTACCGCTCAAAGTTGGAAAATCCACTCAAGTGGTCGTACCCAATGGCTGCAAAGGCAGTCTTCAAGAAGTCTGTTGGTGGGGGGCTACATAGCTGAGCCCCCCGCTGAGCTGCACCGGCCCATGTGTTGGGTAGCTCATCCGGTATAACAATCTGAAAAGGCGAGGCAGCTGCCGGCTCTCCAGCCGTACCCCATGCCAGAGGCCATGCACTCACCCCTTGTGCATCAGCTGCGGCCTCAGCTGGGCCTGCTGCTGGGGCACCGTCTGCTGCTTCAGCTGCTGCAGCTGCGTCAGCCGCATCAGAGGCACCAGCTGGTCCTGCTGTAGCATCACCAGGTTCAGCAGTCGCTGCTGCTACATCGGTCGAAGACCTGCTTGTCGGTGGCAGGGGAGCTGGCATGTTATCTACTTGTTCAGCTGCCCAAGCAAGCAGCAGTGCCCGCATGCCCTGCAAGTACGTGCATAGCTAGACAGCAGATACAACGTGCGTCAGACTGTGGACCAATACTGGTCATTGCAACCGTAGGTGAGCACTCAGGGCTGAGCATGCACTCAGGGCAGGCACACCTGGGGGAAGTGTGAATCGGAAGATAGGAGTACCATGGCTGTATGGACATCCTTGCGGAAGTTGAGAGCCTGGTGATGCCTTGAGGGATCCGCAAGGCGCTGCAGCACAGGCCTCAGCTCTGCTAGGAACCTGGTGATATCATCACCAGTCAACGCCCATCGGTCGTCTCTGAGGATTACCTCGAGCTCACCAGCTGCATCCTTACTTTTTGCCCAAGACATAACCCAAGCCTGCATGGTAGGCTGGCTTTTATTCCTGGCATTGCGGTTCCCTAGCTTACCGATTGCATCCAGGGCTTTGACAATGCTGCTGCCCTGGGCGGTGGAGCCCTCCTTGTCAGCGACTGCAACCACGTAATCTTTGCACAGTCCGACAATCTCTGTTAGCCCATTCCTAAGGCTGTACCCATGCTGCAGTGAACATAGGCCTGCCATGTCCTGCAACACATCTTCGTCAGCACACCGATGAGATGCGCCTGGCACTAATCAGAAACTTTTTTCATTGAGTATAATAGGCTCAGGCAAGTTGACCAGTACTAACAGCCGCGGACGTTACCGTTGTATGGCCAACAGGCCTGGTGGTATTGCTCCAGGCTCGTTTAGCTTTCAGGCTGCTCCTGACATTTGCCGATGTCATTGAACCTACTGTCAATCCTGGTTCTGCTAAAATAGTTGTTGCAGGCAAGCATGTGGCCAGGTACAGAAAACCTGGCCTAGTTATGTATGGGCAACAACGGTGTAGCCGTGCGAGCATGAGATTTTCAGCCTGCAAAGTAGGCTAAAACTACAACTCTGCCTACATTCAAGGCCACTGGATGGTACCATATAGTTCGCGGATAGCCAGTATTCAAGTTGCAGTCTACAGGCAGCGACACCGACAGCTTTCACACCACGCATTTGGCACCGGGATAGCTGAAATGTCAGCATTGACAACCGTACCTCATCCCTGGTCCGCCTGGGCGTCCCTGAAACTGTAGTCGCGGAGCGCATACCGGCACCGGGGCTGGCGGTGTTGACAGCCGAGGTGTCCGGCAACACTACACCGAAACAGCCCGTATGATTGTCCAGCGCGAATGCCCAATCTTCGCCTTGTTCATACGGGATGCCGAATACTTCGGCGAAAATTTGATCAGCGGATTCTTCTCTAATGGTGGTACTGCCATAAACGCTGTAGCAATCACACGCCCGGCGCTGCAACAGTTTGTGGACGAAGGTTTTAGCAATGTTATTCAAATGATCTGCTATGGAAATGCCCTCTCTTTTGCGGACGGCTACGGTGAATGGCCCTCCAGGCGTGCTAACAAGAAGAGAGTGGAGGTCTCGGACACGCATAGCTCTAGTGGTGACGTACGTTTCGCGAATCGACAATGGGAAAAATTAGCGGTGTCGATTGACTGGCCAGGTTAAGCACAACGGCCGACATCGTTGTTTATGCAGGGCGCAGGTGTATTGTGGCAGGTGGCTGCAGGGGGAAACAGACAACACCAGAAACGCATTTTTTTTACTCTGTCCTTCCCGTCTCTCCAAAAGCAGAACGCAGGCAGTCTTTATTTCGCATGGCATGAATGTAATGAATTTTTGTGAGCGAGTCAGTTGATACTGAATGGCACGAGAACAAGTTCTGGTTTGCGCTAAATTAAAATTTGACTAGTGCATGCAATGTGATGCAGCTCTGTAGCGGAGCTAAAACAGCACCAAAACTTCAATGCAGTATCACGAGAACGTCGCAGGAACTATTCGTTGCTGCTGGAGCCTCAGCTGTCTGTACGTGCACTTATATTTACACGTACACACTCTACCCCTGCAGACTGTATCTCGCTATGGAAACTGCAACAGAAAATCTGCAAACGCTCAATCATCTACGTACTGCAAATCCTTCCTCCCATGGAATCCCATCTTATGGCTAGTCAGGAATGTGTCCCCAGTGACACCATAAATGCAGGAGCAACTGCAATGAACTTGGCTGAGATGCACAGCCCATTTATACCCACGTTTCCTGTCACTTGCACTCAAAAACAGTGCACTGGGGACCACACAGGCACCCTGTGCTGGATCATCATTGTATGCAGACTGCAGCCCTGCACCCCGATGCACTGGCAGCCTGTCATACAAGATGCCTACCGCAATCCTGGCCTCATCATTCTGCCAGCCCATCCCTGCCTGCCTGACAAGCAGAATCTGTTCAACGTGCATCACGCACGGATTCTGTGTCCTGCCAGACAGGAACGGGACATAAGCAAAGTGGTCACACCGTGTCCGTCCGTGAGCCCCTGAACCAGTCTCAGTGCGGATGATGGAAGCTCCGCGCTGAATGGAGGCTGAGTCTGCGCATAAGGCCTCAGCAGCCCCCTTGAATTCTGCCCCATTCGCAACCCCCAAGACGTGCTGCCGCAGCAATCGCCCAGCAATACCCAGCTCCCCCTCCACCTGGTGGGCGCCATTCTTGACTCTAGCTTCCATGCTGTCCAGCGACTCGACGAGTTTGCTCAACTGCATGCACACGAGTTCGTGGTATCCCTGCAGCGACAAAGGTAGAAAATATGCCCGAGACAAAACAGGATTTACTGTCAACACACTCGCTGTACATTCCAAGGAGGGACTCAGCATTCAGAGTTGACTGCAGTCATGCAGTATCATGGTCATGCGGATACCGCACCTCATCGTCCTCTTCTCCAGTGTACGATTCCTTCAACTCGTGCAGCTGTACACCATCAGAGCCTCCCTGATCAGTCTTCCTCCGCCTCTTCTTGAGCTTCAGCTTCCTCCTCGGGGCGTCAAAGTCGTTGTACTTCCTCTTGTGTCGGCGCAGGCACATCTCCAGCACACAACATTGCGCTGAAGCCTGTGCCATGTTGCTGCAGGCGTGATGGGTGATCTTGTGCTTCGTTTCCCGAATGCCGCGCTCGCCAAAGTCCTCTCTCAGGAATGCGCCGGGGCCAGCTCTGAGGATCATCTCAGGAATATGCACCAGTGCCCTGTGCAACAGTAGGGTGCACATCTTACCCTGCAAGTACTCCTCAGCAAATTCGGCAAACATGAATAGGTGGTTCTGCGCTGTACGGATCTGCAAGTATGTGTGTTGGCCAGGACTGTAGTACATAAATACATGGCAAATGTTCGGATGTGCTCCCACATCTCCACCATCCGAGGTGGCGATGGCGAGGGTCATCCTTGCACGTCCAGAAGGCAATCGCCCCGGACACCTCCAGAAATGTCGCAACTTCTTCGAAGTACCATCTAGACACAGCAAGTTCCCTGCAAGGAAGCAGGTACGTGAGAGAGAGGCACAGCATGTCTAGACATGGGGAGTATCAGGCATCGTAGGGATTTGCTCGGACACACGTGTCTGATGGTCCCCGATAGCAGTCGGACGCCCCGATTGTACGCACTGGTGAGATGGATGCGCTTCAAGATGTTGTTTCATGCGGGCCATCAGGGCCGTCTTTGTCGGTTGAAAGATGCCATGGCCTGCCATTCACAAACACTCCATTGCCACTGTCGCAAATAAGGTCAATGAACGCCTTGACAATCCCATACAGGATCGTATGGGACATGGGCTCAACGAATGTAGACTGAAACCTGCAAAGCAATGCGGTGTCATAGTAGACACCTGCTGTGCCGCGGACAC
This sequence comes from Ulva mutabilis, assembly GCA_900538255.1. Lineage (NCBI taxonomy): Eukaryota > Viridiplantae > Chlorophyta > Ulvophyceae > Ulvales > Ulvaceae > Ulva > Ulva mutabilis. The sequence continues at coordinate 297,114 of UNSF01000063.1, read as the reverse complement.
CTGATGTGCCCGACCGCACCTGCGGAAGATAATCACTGAAGTCAGGCCATACACCACAATCGAACCGCTTAAGCCAATGGTGCTGAGTAATCGGAACACACTCGTACGGACTTCAGGCCAGATGCCTGGAACGCGTTGATGCCCCTGCAGCCAACATCCTTGTGCGCCTCATTGACTTTGTCATGCCGCGTCTTGTACTTCTGTTCACATTCTGCAACCAACCGCCATTGCATTACGTGAACACAAGCACCATCGACTTGAGACCAGTACTAGCATCACACAAGATGGCTGCGCGCAGCTGCCGCAGACCCACCCCCTGCCATTGCGCAGACACAGGAGGGATGCGCGCAGCTGAGCGAGACCCCCCCCCCCTGCATGCGCAGACCCTGGATGGCTGCGCGCAGCTGCCGCAGACCCCCCCCCCTGCATGCGCAGACCCTGGATGCTGCGCGCAGCTGCCGCAGACCCCCCCCCTGCAGGCCGCAGACCCTGGATGGGCTGCGCGCAGCTGCCGCAGACCCCCCCCCCCCCCCTGGCATGCGCAGACCATGGGATGGCTGCGCGCAGCTGGCCGCAGACCCCCCCCCCTGCATGCGCAGACCCTGGATGGCTGCGCGCAGCTGCCGCAGACCCCTGTTGCATTGAGCAATTGTCTTGGGCTGAGCATGACATACCCCAGGACAGTATCCTCTCGGTCTTGGAGTTGGGGTCGGCACCATGCCGGCCACCATCAGCCGCCCCTGCAGGCAGGGGATTCGAAATGAGCCCCCTGGCGGTCTCCTGCTCGGCCAGCTCGCTGCGATGACGATGCATGTCGTCCGTTATCTCAATGGACTTCAGGGTGGTGTCTTCGAATGAGGTGACTCCTCGACGAGACTTCCTGACGAAGCTGGCTTGCTGAACTAACCATTCCTGTAAATCGAATACAGGCTAGGCGGGCTAACGTGTGGACGGCAGAAACTGCATGTCAGGGAGATCGGCCGCTGCGTTGACAGGATATAACATGCAAGTGTCAGTCAACAACATGCAAGAACAGTATCCATCTCCACCTGTGAGCCCGGCTCGCCTGGCTTGGGGCAAAGCTTGAGTGCTGCAGTCGGCCCTCGGTAGCCCAGAAATCGAATTGTCGACAACGGCGTCCCATCCCACAGCAGCCTGACTCCCCGGATCCCACACTTGTCGCACCCGCTGCGCCCGGATGCTCCACAAGTGAGGGCCCAGCCTCGTCTTGCAGGAGTGTCAGCGTATGCAAATACCAGCACTGGGAAGACCCGACGCATGACATTGCGATAGGAATCATGGACCGTAACCGGCGCCCCTGTCACAGTGATATTCCCTGCGCATGCAAACGCGAAAGCTCATGATTGAGCTGCAGATTCAACTCAATACAGGCATATTCACAGTATGCACACCAGGGTTGGGTTATAAGCATGGATTCTTGGGGGTATAATTGTAAATATTAGATAGAGAAAATAATATGTGTTCTATCTATCCGGGCCCGATGACCCAACTGTAGAGCACCGCAGCGTATACGTATGAACAGTGATGTGCAACGCACCATCGGCAGTCTCAACGCCTGTGGGTTCGAAAATCTTGAACTGCCTCAGAATGGCCATCAGCAATGTTGTCATGCAGGTGGGCTCTTTGGGACCTTCGACGAACGCAAGGGTATATGTGGCCAGGTCGGTGTTTGCCAGGAACCCTGGCAGGTCCAGGCACTTGAGGCAGAACACAGTGGTTGTGGACCTGCCATGCTGATGCAACTGCACGCCATCCACGAACAGCCCAAATAAGAGGACCATGTCTGTACCGTACGCTGTCATGACCTCGTCTCTTGGGTCAGCATCAGCGAGGAAGTCTGCAGTAGGGTCTGTATCAGGGGTATCGGGCACCTGGTCAGGGGCAGGCCCTGCACTGGGGGGAGGCTGGTCTATTGTGGCTGCAGCTGGCGAGGCGACACCGCGGTCACCGGATGGAGTAGCAACGACTCCATCGGCGTGCGCCGCAGCAGGAGAGACGGGGCCTAGGTCGGCTGAGCCAGAAGCCCCGCCATCCCCCATCAGCGCGTCCTCCGGCTCAGGCTCTGACAATGCTGTGAGGGCGCCGCCATGTGCCCGGTCAAGACGGCCGTACACCTCGCACTGGAGCATTGCCACAGTCCGGGTGCCGGCATACCTCGCAAACATCGGTTCACCGAAGAGGTGATTGATGACATCTGCCAATGGCAGAATGAAAGCGCTGCACCAAAAACAGAACGGTACGGATATTAAACAGGAGCCACATCGCCCAATGCATGACAACCGGGGGTTAACATAACAGGGATTCATGCAGATCTGCATGGGTCAGGGACCCTAGTGCGCAATAAAGCCGTTACGTCATGTTTGAATAATGCCGCCGGATCAATTGCATCAAACTTGATTGAGTGGACACACCGTCGGACCGCCTTCAGCTGCCGGTTGCGCTTCTCGTACCGATGAGCACCACAAATGGGACATCTTTGGCCCATGTGACGCTTCCTCTCGTGGACCGGCAGTGGCAGGCCATAGACATGTGGACAGCTACCAGTGCTGCACATGTCGATGGTGTAGGTCTCTACAGATGGGACACCCAAAACGCCCTTCACCATGTGATGGGACCTGCAGAAACAGTCTTTGTGTGTGTGTGTGTGTGTGTGTGTGTTCTTGTATCCCAGGCTGTCCACATGCAGAATGATGGTGTACTCGCCGGCACGGGCCATTGCGTCCCGGACCTGCCGATCCCCTTGGAGCCATCGGTGAAGGCGTTCTGCAAAGACGACACTAATGAAGGTTGCACCAGCCCACCCACACAAACATCAGCTCTCTCACGCGCAGGTCTACGTAGTGGTAAGTACACCACTGGGCGGTCATACCTGGGTGGAAAACCATCATCAGACTCCAGTGCGCATTCTTGTTCACCGTGTGAATGACAGCAAGCCGTTCGTCTATCCCACTGGCAAAAAGATTTACCTTCCGGCACCACCGCTGAATTGGTCGTGCGTTGCCCTCTTTGTTGAGAGAATCCCAGTACGATTGCATGTCGCATGGGTCGGCCAAGATCCACTTTCCCCCCCCACGCCCGCGCTAGCGCTGGTGATGCCATGAACTCCATCGCCGTGTTACTCACCGACTCACCGGGGCGGAGACTGAACACGCACTTCGGCGAGAATTTCCATGGCGGCCTTGCCACACGCCTCGGTACAGCGGGAATGAGACGATCTGCTGCACACAAATGGAACTGTTCCGCAGAACTGATAGCCGGCTGCTATAGGAGCATATGTGCATGCAGTACAGGACCTGTACAACCAGAATAGCACATGTTTGCTATTAGGACGTACCCCCATCGGGTCCAGCCGCTGTCCTTGGCTCTTCGTCGCTGCCCTCATCGTCGTCGACAAGAATGACCCCGGTACGCTTTTGCTTGGCNGAAGGGGCTGAAACATCGGATCAGGCGCTATTGAAGCAAGGAGGAGCGTACTGGACAATATCTCGGTAGTGTTCTTCATCAGTGCGATCTTCCTCACCCCCACTTGCACTCCCCGGTGTGTGATCTTCCGCCGGATCGCCACCGGAAGAACGTATCTGCCGCCGCTCCTTGTCGCTTTGCCGATGGGCCAGGTATCCACTGCTTCCAGAAATCCTTCAGATTGCCCAAAAGGAAGATGTGGGCGACGCCAAAGCGTAGAAAAAGTACAGGGGCTGCACATGTGCAGGGAGAGGGTCAATGATTGAGGTGGCTCTCACACAAGTATTGGGGAGGGGGGGAGCAGAAGGATGTAGGAACCAGCAAGCAAAAGATGTAGGACCAGCGAGCGGGCAGGAGCACACTTGAAGTAGGAGAGTTTGTGGAACAGTGGCCGCCCCCACAATCCCAGCTCCAGGCACTCGGCGCGTGCGCGATTCTGACGGGTAGAACGGGCAGCGATTCCACTATACGGCGGACGTGTAGGTGTCCACCTGCACAAGAGAAAGGTGCAATGCAATGGCAGTTAGGATGGCCGCATCCGGGCATTGGGTGACATCCCTAACAGAAAGACGCCGCATGGACGCCGCATGGACGCATCAGGTCGGTCGGTGCACCAAGAGGACCGGTGTGGGGAGCACGGAGGGCACAAATGCATGGCGAACCTGGGACATGATCTCTGCAGCTGTCTCAGCTGTGTTTGTGATCTCTGCGCCAGACCACTTCAGAACGCAATCATCGCACCAAGTGCCCTCTGCAGTGACAGTGGTTTCCTCAGTGTACCCCTTGCGAACATCATGTACATTCGTGTCCATGGTCATGTAACCAGGGGGCATGCGCGGCTTGGCGGGAAAGCCACCCTGTGTTGCGCCGTCTTGTGGTGGGAGCGTGCATCCTCTCGAGTCACAGGGAACCGCTTGAACAATGTCGCGGTAGCACAGCCACCTGCACCCAGCTTAACTGTGGCTTCGCAAAGACAGAGCGGCGTATGGACGACAAGCAAGGTCAGTACCCTTCACTGCGAGATGTCACACCGGACTGTGTTTGCTTCCTTCACTGTGACGCCTCGGAAGGCGCAACGCAGGCAAGCTGCCTTGGCCCCATGGCCAACAGAGTTGGCGATCTTCTCCAATGGGTATGTCGCCCTCCGCCCAGCCACACACGGGCCACAGCTTCACCGTCCTCTTGCCCAACTCGGGTCGATCTGGGTCATTCCAGATCTCCACAGTTATTGGAGTCGTACCATCCCTGCCTGCAGAAGCGGGTTGCTGCACATACAACTGGTCTACAGCGCGGAACAGGTGCTGGCAAACACAGTGTGGTACACAATGAGATGTGTAGGACCCAGCAGCGCCGAGGCACAGAGCACTAGGTACGCAAACAGACAAAGCAGCTCAATACCCTGGCCAACCGAGCGTGACACAGTCGGCGGTAGGGGGACGCCATACCGGGATCGTGTGCGAGGAAGAAGTCTGCCAGCGAAGAGAAGATGCTGTCAAGGCTCGTGGGCTCGGTTGGCCCCTCCACAACGCCGAGTGGAGCCCAGGTATCGTGCTTGGCGGTCATCTCGGGGTGGAGATCCTGGAGCCGCATGCCCCAGATCAGCGCGCCGTGTTGCTTGTTTACGAACAGCTGACCTCCATCAGCCCCTACACCAAGCATCACCGTATCAAGAGATGGTCACACGCAGTAGGAGGTAATAAAGGGGACCGATGGCGGCGCAACCATACGACAGACTGCGGCATGGCGGGAGCACACCTAGGCTCACTAGCACAGCGAACTCGTCGGCGTCCGGGACGTCTGGTCAAACTTGTTACGGCACCGCTCATTCAATTCCTTGCCAGCAGGCGAGCCCCAGAAGGATTCTGGGTCCTTAAAAGATTCCTCCCGGTGACGTAACATCGCAGGCAAGCAATGTGCGGCTGCCGCAAAAGGTCCACAAAGGTACCCTCGTTCCCGAAGAAGAATGCACTGCGTTTGGGGGTGACATGCCCTCCCGGGCCACGCTTGAATCGAGGTTGCAACAGCGCTGGTCGCTGGCAAACATCGTCAGCGTGTGCTCCATGACTGTCTGACGGGATGTCTGGGAAGACATGCCAACAAGAGTCGCACACGTGACTCTCGCAGTCATGCTGTCTTCTGCGGCCAGTGCACATTGGAGCATGTGGTAGGAACGGGGAAATAGATTTTCCGGTGGCAATAGCAAGAAATGCACCATCTGGCAGAGCGAGTCCATAGCTGCATTTGGGATGCGATGCTGTGAAGCCAGCCTGGTCAACCACACCGCCACCTCGCGCACCTTGACATCATGGTCATCCGTGATGGGTTTTGCGAGGCTGTAGTGGAGATAAGCCCCGGTATCTCGTCTGGGCACCTTGACAGGCTCGTCATCCTCAGGAGGGGGAAGCATAGGGGGATGCAGAGGGGGGTGGAGGGCCTCGTCGTCTACTGGGTCCTCTTCCCAGTCCTCGTCATCGCCCTCCTCGGCGTCAAACCACACCTCCTCGTAATTGTCCTGTAGGGGGTCGAACCCATCATAGATGGGGTCGGCTTCAACTGCGGGTACAGCCGCAGGCACGAGATGCGCCTGCATACAAGATTCGGTCGGGCAGCCTTGCCGGGAGCAAGTCACGTGGCAGAGGACTCGTCAGGAGCCTGCACTTGCGAGGACGCTTAACTCTGACCCCATGCGGATTGACCACAGCAACGTACCGGAGCTTGTGGGTACTCGGGGTCCCCGACTGGAAAGATGTCCCCGATAAGGGGCCAATCCGGGACGGGGTGCGGAACATGCTGCGAAGGCGATGGGAGGCAGAGGGGCACGTCGGCACCTCCACTGCCCGCGGGCTGATCGACATCCATATTGCCACTGGCACCAGCGTCGTTTGCCACTGGCAAGCCATCAAAATCGACCGCATTGTCTTGCCGCACTGGCTTTGCAATCGGTTGCTTGTGCGCGTCTACGGCCGCGAACATACGCTGGCGACATGCTCGAGGCACGAAATGCGCCTCCAACTTGGTGACATCACGGAGAGGAGTGGTACAATAATTACATATGTAATGTTTTGGTTTAGAGCCGCTCTTAGGAACAATAGACACGTTGAACAGATCACACAATTCGCCGATCTCACGGGCCGAACGACGGCGCTTTGGGGCGCCTCCGCTGGACATTTAGTCACCGCTCCCGAGAAACGTACGGATACACTGAAGGGTTTTATACGATGCGTGATTCAGCGGGCTCCGCGGACTCAGTGGTCTCCCGTACTGCCCGACTTACTTGCCGAACTGCGCCTGTAGACACATAATCGACATCGCGGGGCCATTCCGTGTAGGAAAAAATCCGAGTGGGCCCATCGGTTCCGACTTCAACAAATCAGCTGGCTGCCTGCCTGAGAATACTTCATCAACGCTTATGTGCTTTCTGAACAGCAGGACTTACTATACGTCACCGCCGCGGCCACAGCACAACAGCAACGCAAGATGCAGGATCCCACGAAAGACACCACGATCACGCTGAGGTACGATCGCATAGCGGCTGATATAATATGTTTACAAGTGATGGAGAGCAGTCACGAGCTTTATGTTCAGCGTGTGTCGTGAATCACCGCTGCGTAACAACTCCACGGCTGCGTGCATTGACGCCCCAGTCGTCCCTGCTGCAGAGCTGGCTCAGCCACACCGTTCCAGTGGACTGCTGCTCTCAAAAGCGAGCCGCTGGCCCGGAGCATGAAAGCCACCCTCTTTAGTGCGTGTGGTGCAGTGCAGCCATACTGTATGCAGTCGGTGCGACTGGTCAGCGAGACCAATCCCGACGCTTATCTAGATGTTGGCTTCAACGACTTTGCTCAGGTAATGAACCTTATTCGCACTTCGGCGGAGCCGATCAAGGACGGTTTGCACCCGCCTTTTGCATGCACGCTGCTAGAGCCCGAGTCACCAGCTCATCAGCCCGCTTCGACTGCGGGTGCATCCGTAGTGTCGATGGACGCAGATTATGTCAGCGTTAACCATAATCGCCGTCCCGCTCTGCGACTGGAGTCGCCGTGGGTGATGTGGCGGGATCGGTGCCTGATGTCTACAGACAGGATCCAGAGCACGTTGAAGGACATCCCGACGGCGTTGAAGGACACCCTAGCGGCCTTTCAAGACGCCAAGACTCTAAATGAATGCTTTGAAAAGTTTGTCCACAGGAAGCCGGGAGAATACCTAATCCTGGCAACCGTTGAAGCTTGCGAGGTTTTATGCGCAACGGTACGATGCGTATCTTCCCTGTCTCGTTACGGGCCAGACAACAGTAACCTAATTGCTATATATTCTAGCGGTTCATCTGACAGCTTACACTGTCCGTCCATGCTATGTCGCGGTGCACTTGGTCATCAACGACGCGAATACCGCCGTCCCGATTAAACTCGAGAGGCGTGTAGCGTTCCAGATCCCTGAGTCAATTTGTCGGATGTGTCGGCTGTGTTAATCAGAGAAGTACCGATCGTTACGTGCAGCTTTGGCCAAAGCTGCAGTGTCAGAGCGGTTGTCATGCCATGGGCGGTTGTTACGCGAGTTTGGCAAGGCGAAAAACGTGTACAGGCCCGTAGGCCCATCCCATTGCAATCGGTGGTACACGTTAGCAGCATGGCATGCAATATCGGTCATAGGTGATATGTTACGACAGCTTGTGCGTGCGGATGTATGGAGAATTGTGGCGACGAGTGCATGGAGTCCGAATAGGCCTATTCGGACACTCGTTCCGACGACGGCACTTAGCCAATACGCGACTAGGTAGGGCCGCGTCGAGCATTGTGGCGACACGTGCATGGAGTTCGAATAGGCCTATTCGGACACTCGTTCCGCCGACGGCACTTAGCCAATACGCGACTGGGTAGGGCCGCGTCGAGCATTGTGGCGACGAGTGCATGGAGTCCGAATAGGCTTATTCGGACACTCGGTCCGACGACGGCACTTAGCTCAATACGCGACTGGGTAGGGCCGCGTCGAGCATTGTGGCGACGAGTGCATGGAGTCCGAATAGGCCTATTCGGACACTCGGTCCGACGACGGCACTTAGCTCAATACGCGACTGGGTAGGGCCGCGTCGAGCATTGTGGCGACGAGTGCATGGAGTCCGAATAGGCCTATTCGGACACTCGGTCCGACGAGGGCACTTAGCTCAATACGCGGCTGGGTGGGGCCGCGTCGAGCATTGTGGCGACAAGTGCATGGAGTCCGAATAGGCCTATTCGGACACTCGGTCCGACGACGGCACTTAGCTCAATACGCGACTGGGTAGGGCCACGTCGAGCATTGTGGCGACGAGTGCATGGAGTCCGAATAGGCCTATTCGGACACTCGGTCCGACGACGGCACTTAGCTCAATATGCGACTGGGTAGGGCCGCGTCGAGCATTGTGGCGACGAGTGCATGGAGTCCGAATAGGCCTATTCGGACACTCGGTCCGACGACGGCACTTAGCTCAATACGCGACTGGGTAGGGCCGCGTCGAGCATTGTGGCGACGAGTGCATGGAGTCCGAATAGGCCTATTCGGACACTCGTTCCGACGACGGCACTTAGCCAATACGCGACTAGGTAGGGCCGCGTCGAGCATTGTGGCGACAAGTGCATGGAGTCCGAATAGGCCTATTCGGACACTCGTTCCGACGACGGCACTTAGCCAATACGCGACTAGGTAGGGCCGCGTCGAGCATTGTGGCGACAAGTGCATGGAGTCCGAATAGGCCTATTCGGACACTCGTTCCGACGACGGCACTTAGCTCAATACGCGACTGGGTAGGGCCGCGTCGAGCATTGTGGCGACGAGTGCATGGAGTCCGAATAGGCCTATTCGGACACTCGTTCCGACGACGGCACTTAGCCAATACGCGACTAGGTAGGGCCGCGTCGAGCATTGTGGCGACAAGTGCATGGAGTCCGAATAGGCCTATTCGGACACTCGTTCCGACGACGGCACTTAGCTCAATACGCGACTGGGTAGGGCCGCGTCGAGCATTGTGGCGACGAGTGCATGGAGTCCGAATAGGCCTATTCGGACACTCGGTCCGACGACGGCACTTAGCTCAATATGCGACTGGGTAGGGCCGCGTCGAGCATTGTGGCGACGAGTGCATGGAGTCCGAATAGGCCTATTCGGACACTCGGTCCGACGACGGCACTTAGCTCAATACGCGACTGGGTAGGGCCGCGTCGAGCATTGTGGCGACGAGTGCATGGAGTCCGAATAGGCCTATTCGGACACTCGTTCCGACGACGGCACTTAGCCAATACGCGACTAGGTAGGGCCGCGTCGAGCATTGTGGCGACAAGTGCATGGAGTCCGAATAGGCCTATTCGGACACTCGTTCCGACGACGGCACTTAGCCAATACGCGACTAGGTAGGGCCGCGTCGAGCATTGTGGCGACAAGTGCATGGAGTCCGAATAGGCTTATTCGGACACTCGGTCCGACGACGGCACTTAGCTCAATACGCGACTGGGTAGGGCCGCGTCGAGCATTGTGGCGACGAGTGCATGGAGTCCGAATAGGCCTATTCGGACACTCGGTCCGACGACGGCACTTAGCTCAATACGCGACTGGGTAGGGCCGCGTCGAGCATTGTGGCGACGAGTGCATGGAGTCCGAATAGGCCTATTCGGACACTCGGTCCGACGAGGGCACTTAGCTCAATACGCGGCTGGGTGGGGCCGCGTCGAGCATTGTGGCGACAAGTGCATGGAGTCCGAATAGGCCTATTCGGACACTCGGTCCGACGACGGCACTTAGCTCAATACGCGACTGGGTAGGGCCACGTCGAGCATTGTGGCGACGAGTGCATGGAGTCCGAATAGGCCTATTCGGACACTCGGTCCGACGACGGCACTTAGCTCAATATGCGACTGGGTAGGGCCGCGTCGAGCATTGTGGCGACGAGTGCATGGAGTCCGAATAGGCCTATTCGGACACTCGGTCCGACGACGGCACTTAGCTCAATACGCGACTGGGTAGGGCCGCGTCGAGCATTGTGGCGACGAGTGCATGGAGTCCGAATAGGCCTATTCGGACACTCGTTCCGACGACGGCACTTAGCCAATACGCGACTAGGTAGGGCCGCGTCGAGCATTGTGGCGACAAGTGCATGGAGTCCGAATAGGCCTATTCGGACACTCGTTCCGACGACGGCACTTAGCCAATACGCGACTAGGTAGGGCCGCGTCGAGCATTGTGGCGACAAGTGCATGGAGTCCGAATAGGCCTATTCGGACACTCGTTCCGACGACGGCACTTAGCTCAATACGCGACTGGGTAGGGCCGCGTCGAGCATTGTGGCGACGAGTGCATGGAGTCCGAATAGGCCTATTCGGACACTCGTTCCGACGACGGCACTTAGCCAATACGCGACTAGGTAGGGCCGCGTCGAGCATTGTGGCGACAAGTGCATGGAGTCCGAATAGGCCTATTCGGACACTCGTTCCGACGACGGCACTTAGCTCAATACGCGACTGGGTTGGGCCGCGTCGAGCATTGTGGCGACAAGTGCATGGAGTCCGAATAGGCCTATTCGGACACTCGGTCCGACGAGGGCACTTAGCTCAATACGCGGCTGGGTAGGGCCGCGTCGAGCATTGTGGCGACGAGTGCATGGAGTCCGAATAGGCCTATTCGGACACTCGGTCCGACGACGGCACTTAGCTCAATACGCGACTGGGTAGGGCCGCGTCGAGCATTGTGGCGACGAGTGCATGGAGTCCGAATAGGCCTATTCGGACACTCGGTCCGACGACGGCACTTAGCTCAATACGCGACTGGGTAGGGCCGCGTCGAGCATTGTGGCGACGAGTGCATGGAGTCCGAATAGGCCTATTCGGACACTCGGTCCGACGACGGCACTTAGCTCAATACGCGACTGGGTAGGGCCGCGTCGAGCATTGTGGCGACGAGTGCATGGAGTCCGAATAGGCCTATTCGGACACTCGGTCCGACGACGGCACTTAGCTCAATATGCGACTGGGTAGGGCCGCGTCGAGCATTGTGGCGACGAGTGCATGGAGTCCGAATAGGCCTATTCGGACACTCGGTCCGACGACGGCACTTAGCTCAATACGCGACTGGGTAGGGCCGCGTCGAGCATTGTGGCGACGAGTGCATGGAGTCCGAATAGGCCTATTCGGACACTCGTTCCGACGACGGCACTTAGCCAATACGCGACTAGGTAGGGCCGCGTCGAGCATTGTGGCGACAAGTGCATGGAGTCCGAATAGGCCTATTCGGACACTCGTTCCGACGACGGCACTTAGCCAATACGCGACTAGGTAGGGCCGCGTCGAGCATTGTGGCGACAAGTGCATGGAGTCCGAATAGGCCTATTCGGACACTCGTTCCGACGACGGCACTTAGCTCAATACGCGACTGGGTTGGGCCGCGTCGAGCATTGTGGCGACAAGTGCATGGAGTCCGAATAGGCCTATTCGGACACTCGGTCCGACAAGGGCACTTAGCTCAATACGCGGCTGGGTAGGGCCGCGTCGAGCATTGTGGCGACGAGTGCATGGAGTCCGAATAGGCCTATTCGGACACTCGGTCCGACGACGGCACTTAGCTCAATACGCGACTGGGTAGGGCCGCGTCGAGCAGTGTGGCGACGAGTGCATGGAGTCCGAATAGGCCTATTCGGACACTCGGTCCGACGACGGCACTTAGCTCAATATGCGACTGGGTAGGGCCGCGTCGAGCATTGTGGCGACGAGTGCATGGAGTCCGAATAGGCCTATTCGGACACTCGGTCCGACGAGGGCACTTAGCTCAATACGCGGCTGAGTGGGGCCGCGTCGAGCATTGTGGCGACGAGTGCATGGAGTCCGAATAGGCCTATTCGGACACTCGGTCCGACGACGGCACTTAGCTCAATATGCGACTGGGTAGGGCCGCGTCGAGCATTGTGGCGACGAGTGCATGGAGTCCGAATAGGCCTATTCGGACACTCGGTCCGACGACGGCACTTAGCTCAATACGCGACTGGGTAGGGCCGCGTCGAGCATTGTGGCGACGAGTGCATGGAGTCCGAATAGGCCTATTCGGACACTCGTTCCGACGACGGCACTTAGCCAATACGCGACTAGGTAGGGCCGCGTCGAGCATTGTGGCGACAAGTGCATGGAGTCCGAATAGGCCTATTCGGACACTCGTTCCGACGACGGCACTTAGCCAATACGCGACTAGGTAGGGCCGCGTCGAGCATTGTGGCGACAAGTGCATGGAGTCCGAATAGGCCTATTCGGACACTCGTTCCGACGACGGCACTTAGCTCAATACGCGACTGGGTAGGGCCGCGTCGAGCATTGTGGCGACGAGTGCATGGAGTCCGAATAGGCCTATTCGGACACTCGTTCCGACGACGGCACTTAGCCAATACGCGACTAGGTAGGGCCGCGTCGAGCATCGTGGCGACAAGTGCATGGAGTCCGAATAGGCCTATTCGGACACTCGTTCCGACGACGGCACTTAGCTCAATACGCGACTGGGTTGGGCCGCGTCGAGCATTGTGGCGACAAGTGCATGGAGTCCGAATAGGCCTATTCGGACACTCGGTCCGACAAGGGCACTTAGCTCAATACGCGGCTGGGTAGGGCCGCGTCGAGCATTGTGGCGACGAGTGCATGGAGTCCGAATAGGCCTATTCGGACACTCGGTCCGACGACGGCACTTAGCTCAATACGCGACTGGGTAGGGCCGCGTCGAGCAGTGTGGCGACGAGTGCATGGAGTCCGAATAGGCCTATTCGGACACTCGGTCCGACGACGGCACTTAGCTCAATATGCGGCTGGGTGGGGCCGCGTCGAGCATTGTGGCGACAAGTGCATGGAGTCCGAATAGGCCTATTCGGACACTCGTCCCGTCGAGGGCACTTAGCTCAATTCGGCCCACATCTCGCATGATCGATTGGCACCGCCAAGTACAGGTGGCATGCCGTACTTCAGTCAGCCCACCGGTGTTGTGCAGGAGCTCGAGTCATTCTTTGCGGAGCATTCCATGTCCGCTGCCAATCGAACGGCCGTTGAGGAGGGTGTCACCTTGTGCAAGAACCTAGGCAGAGCATGGCGGGCTATGATGCAAGAAGCTCTAAAAGAGAACATTACGTGTGTGCATGCTGCTCACCTGCCTTCTGCCCCCAGGTCGACTGCCACCTCACACATTTACACTGGGTTTGCTGCAGATACGACCAGCTGCGCACTGGTCTGTCTAATCGCAATAACCGACGAGAGAAAGAATTTGGCAAGGCCACGATGAAAGATATACCACATACCTCGCAATATGCTGTCAATCTGAAAGCTTTCACTACAAATCTGGTATGCCGCCCGCACCGTCACCTAGACTTGGCAAATACCAACTCATTCGTGTTAAGCGTACGTGTGGATGTGTCAGTGTTGCTGTGACTGTCAGGAACAGCATCGCCATGCAGGTACAAGGCACTGTCGTCCAGGGGCATGTGATGCATTTTGACCATCGCATGTCAGCGATTGACAGTCTCCGTTCCTGCGGGTGCGAAACCCAGCTGACCCCAAGGCACCTGCACGGACATGCGAAGACTGGGCAATGCGTGGTGTCTATGCGGTTCCGGCCAAATGGGGGAACAGCGCCAGGAGGGGTACGGAGAAGCGCAAGCCACCCACTAAGGTGGTGAAGGCACCAGTCCGTGTTAACTCAGAGGCCGCTGAAGATGTTGCAGAGTCGCCGGCAAAGGCAGCCGACCCGACTGAGGACGACGGGGTGCAGGCATGTCATCAGCTCCTCTGCAAGCCTGCTTACCTTACCATGCTAACCCAACCATGCGCCCTGATTGCATACAAGCAATTGTGTTAACTGTTCGCTGGCATGATACCAAGGCAACTGCCAGCCAATAACTCGTTGCACTGTGTAGAGAGGTGCCGCGCGCCGGAGGCTGGATGTTGATCAGAGCGAGCCCAAGCCCAACAGTCAGCCAGGCGCCATGAGCTCGCCTGTACCAAGCTCTAATGTCCAGGCTCGTGAAAGTACTCGATCATCAGGACACGGGGCTTCTTTGACCACCGATTTCAACCCGCCCGCTCAGGTAAGACTTGACTGACTTTTCATTGATTTTGTCAGTGCTGTGCAAACCAGGCAGCGTGGCTCAAAAATTTGCCTTGCTTATCGGCACAACCAGCACAATATCTCCAACATCTTCTGTCCTGACAGAGTCAGGTGTGGTGCAGCGCACGGTCCAGCGTGGCAAAGACCTTCAAGAGCGGGTTAACATGCTAAAAGGATTGCTGAAAGACCAAACTCCAACAACTGTAGGCGCCACTGCGCCGATGTGGGACCTGCTAGCAACTGCTGAGGTAAGATCCACCTCGCTAGATGCATGAACTGCGCGAGTTTGTGTTGATGAGCGTTCATGGGCGACGTTGACAGGTTGGAGCCCATAGTATATGCTGTTTCACATGGGATCCCTGCCACGACCAACCAATTCCACCCACCTGAAAAAAAAAACCTTGCAGGCAGAGTTGGCTGCACTGCAGAAGCAGATCGACGCAGCGTTGGAGGACGCCATGCCTTAGATCGCACAGGATCGGCATGGCTGGCGGCCATGGTAGCAGCAGGATGAACTGCCTGCCAGAATGGAGTCTGGACATGCATAGAGGAGCATGCGGGGATGTAGGGAGGTGAGATGTAGTGAGCTGGTGTGTCTCAGTGACACGAGCGCTGTTGCCAGGGAGCCCTGCATAAGGCGCCGGCAGTGCGGTTTTGCGATCCGAGGAGGACGTCCTCGGTGACGCGGGTGGGGGACTCGAGTCCGAGGAGGACGTCCTCCTATGAACGCCATCGGGATGTGATCTTGGTGGCAGGCGGACCTGCGTCTCCGACGAGGACGCCATGATGACGCTTAGGTGACCCATATTTTATACCCACCATGCCATCATGACGCCCGTGCCTCGCCATAGTGACGTCATCATGTAACATGTAATCTTATCATTGACGTCACTTCGACGACATCCTCCTGTCATCCGAGCGTCATCCAGCCGTCCGCATAACATCGTCGGGTCATCGGAGCATCCGCCTTGCATCATCCACGTGTCCTCATCCTGTCCTGATACCGTACTCGTTAGTTTGAGTATGCCATGCCACTATCCCGATGACGTCCCTCCGCCGTCATCCGACCGTCACTTTCGTGCCATCCGCATATCCTTCGTGTACGTCCTCCTCGGGCTGGCAGCATCATTATAGTGTCAACGGGGTGCCTCGGTAGTTAGCGATCCGATGGGGCCACTAGTAGACAAGCCCAGCGACATGGACGCTCTCATACACGCGGAAGATTACTTCAGCGCGACTGGAACCGAGGAGAGATTCAGAAGTCAACGGGACATGCTACTGGTGGCGATGGCAAGGCCAAACAACAGCGAAACTCAGCTTGCGTACTGGGACTTCCGAATCAGAATCTTTGACGCGGCCCGCCAGAAGCATACAGCATGCCCAAACGAGTCGCTGGGAAGCCTGCCTAGCGGAATAGCGACAGGCGGTAATGGCTCAGGGGGAGAGTCAGCACCAAGTGCCGCGAGGGGCAGCGGAGAACGTCTGGATCGGCCACGTGAGGTGAGGGTTCGGTGGGTTCCAAAGCCTTTTCACTTGATTCGCAAAATCTTAAGACCTGCTGTCCATGCTGTGGGAGCAATTGTGAGTGATGCTGCTGTTGAGCGCATTTCCCCGGAGGAAGCACGTGAGCATGTGAGTGATGCTGCGAGCCCCACAGTAATGAATGATGATGAGAATGACGTCGGTGACTTGTCTGATGGAGTGTCAGCTGCAGCTGACAGTGTGCCTCCTGATGCAGAAAAGACGACGGGACAGAAGGTGACTCCAAACGGTGGCCCTACTGCTAGCCTTTGTGAGTCCAGGCGTGCAGCTACCGTGAGGAAGAGGGTCGAGGCCGTAGTAGATGATCCAACGGTGCAGCAGGCCATGCGTGGTGCTCATCGTGAGAAGTGGATCACGGCAATGCTCGATGAGCTGACCTCCTTAAGAGAACATGATGTGTTTGAGCTGGTTGAGTGCCCAACAGGAGTGAAGCCTGTGACAAGCAAATGGGTGCTTAAGATCAAGCGAGGAGCACAGGGTGAAATTGAGCGTTTCAAGGCCAGATACGTAGCCAGGGGATTTACGCAAGTGGAGGGCGTAGATTTCTTTGAGACATGGGCACCTGTGGGCAGTTATGCTACCTTCAGGGCTCTGTTATCAGTCTGTGCAGTAGAGGATCTAGAGACGAGGCATATAGACATCAAATGTGCTTTCCTGAATGGTGTTCTGGAGGAGGAAGTGTATGTGGCACAACCTCCGGTACTGGACGATGGGTCTGGTATGGTGTGGCGTCTGAAAAAGGCGTTGTATGGTCTGAAGCAAGCTGCCAGGGAGTGGCACAAAGCGCTTGCAGAACTCTTGTTGAATATGGGTTTTGTGAGATCAGCCAGTGACCCTGCACTGTTCATTTGCAAAGTAGGACGTTGTCTTATTTTTCTGTGGGTCGATGATCTGCTGATTTTCGGCCACAGAGAGCAGATGGATGATGCCATCAGAAAGATCCTTGAGGCATTTGAGGGTCGTGACCTGGGGGAGCTGGGATATGTGCTGGGCATGGAGGTCATACGTGATCGAGCTGCTCGCACTATCACCATCACACACAGAAAGAGCATCAGGGACATGCTAGAGAGATTTGGCATGAGTGAGTGCAGACGGGCGCCAACTCCGTTGGTACCAAAACAGAAAATGTTTAGTCTGAAGGAAGATCCTAGCCAGGCGAAGGCTACAGGCACAGAGCATAAGAGGTTTATGCAAGCCGTAGGAAGCATCCAGTATGTGGCAGTTGTGTCGCGTCCAGATATTGCGTTTCCGGCTAATGTCTTGGCCAGGCATATGGCTGGGAGTGCTAAATGTCATTGGAATGGTGTCCTTCACGTACTGAGATACCTGCGAGGGACCATAAACTTTGGCTTGACCTTTAGTGGCTCCAATGGGGGATGTGAGGTGTTGGAAGCATTTACGGATGCTGACTTCGCCAATGGTGCTTGCTTGAAGAGTGTGTCAGGAGTAGTAGTCCGAATGCATGGGAACTGTGTGTTCTGGCGTTCGAAGAGGCAGACTATTGTGGCTGGTGATACAACTGAGGCAGAGCTCATTGCTATGAGTTCAGCAGCCAATGAGGTGATGTGGGCTGAGCAGTTGTGCACTGATCTTGGTTTGTCGGCTGTGAAGCCAACGCTGTGGGGTGACAACAAGAGTGCCAACTTGCTAGCAGTGAACCCCATCTCTAGTGACCGCTCCAAGCACATCAGGGTCAGGGACCTGAGGGTCTGAGAGTTCGTAGAACTCGATGAATTGACTATCAGCTGGGTTAGCACGGTAGACATGCTAGCTGATATGTTCACTAAGGTTTTGGCAGGACCAGCACTGGCAAAATTTAGACATAGACTGCAGCTTGCGGTAGTACAAGCTTAGTCTAGGGGGAGTGTCGTGATCCAGCCATGCACAGGACTACAGTGACCATGCATGGTGGCATACACAGGACTACGGTGACCATGTATGCGGGGAATCACGGTGCTGATCCGGAGTGGCTATGGGGCAGCCATGCACCGATGGCTGACCATATGCACGAGCAATGCATGCAAGATTGCGTGCCAGCAGACATGGATTCTGATCGTATCCGTATGAGACGTTGATTGAACGCTTATATAGGCTCTACAGATCGTAGTGTAATCACTCTCTCTTCTACTGTCCAAAGTCTCACGTGCATTCATCCTCCAACTGAAGGTACAGGTGCTGTCACGGACAGATACCTAAGACAGCAAGGTATGTGACAGCACCAACCCCTGCGCATGACGACATGCTCAGGATCCCACAGGCCTTAGGCCGCGGTCCACTGAATTACGTCACCAGCCGCGTATTGAGCTAAGTGCCCTCGTCGGGACGAGTGTCCGAATAGGCCTATTCGGACTCCATGCACTTGTCGCCACAATGCTCGACGCGGCCCCACCCAGCCGCGTATTGAGCTAAGTGCCCTCGTCGGGACGAGTGTCCGAATAGGCCTATTCGGACTCCATGCACTTGTCGCCACAATGCTCGACGCGGCCCCACCCAGCCGCGTATTGAGCCAAGTGCCCTCGTCGGGACGAGTGTCCGAATAGGCCTATTCGGACTCCATGCACTTGTCGCCACAATGCTCGACGCGGCCCCACCCAGCCGCGTATTGAGCTAAGTGCCCTCGTCGGGACGAGTGTCCGAATAGGCCTATTCGAACTCCATGCACTTGTTGTCACAATGCTCGACGCGACCCCACCCAGCCGCGTATTGAGCTAAGTGCCCTCGTCGGAACGAGTGTCCGAATAGGCCTATTCGGACTCCATGCACTTGTCGCCACAATGCTCGACGCGGCCCCACCCAGCCGCGTATTGAGCTAAGTGCCCTCGTCGGGACGAGTGTCCGAATAGGCCTATTCGGACTCCATGCACGCGTCGCCACAATGCTCGAGGCGGCCCACCCAGCCGCGTATTGAGCTAAGTGCCCTCGTCGGGACGAGTGTCCGAATAGGCCTATTCGGACTCCATGCACTTGTCGCCACAATGCTCGACGCGGCCCCACCCAGCCGCGTATTGAGCTAAGTGCCCTCGTCGGGACGAGTGTCCGAATAGGCCTATTCGGACTCCATGCACTTGTCGCCACAATGCTCGACGCGGCCCCATCCAGCCGCGTATTGAGCTAAGTGCACATGCGACAGATACATATACAAGACTCGGATCTACGTTCGGAGGAGCTTTGCGGGCCCCAGACACGGTAGCACTTTCCTGCTGTTGCCCTCGCTGCCGGGCTCTTGCGTTCAAATCCGTGTAACACGGTAGCACGTGCGAGGGAACGTAGCGTCAGCACGAAATGCATGATGCATGAAATATTGGGGAAACAAAATTGAGCCGAGGTCTCCCGCGCGCGGTCATGAGATCATCATGCCAAGCTGATGTGGCAATGACGTGTACATCGTTGAAAACAAACAGTGCGCGTTCAGCGTCCTTGATATCATGACACAGAGTCGACTCGGAACAATAGCCTGAGGCGAAACAATTAAAATCTGGTGCATCGCTGTGCCACCGCGGAGACGAGAGTACGTAAAATGCTTGTTGCGCAGCAAAGAAACACAACAATGTCAAGAAGGACTTGGAATAGAAGACACTGGTCTCGAAGGGTAGAGAAGATTTGCGATAGATGGACACATAATAGACACATGTTAGATGTTCGCGCGCTATTACTTTTACTGAGATAGATAGATAGATAGATTCAAGCGCGCTATTACAATTGAAGAGATAGCAGCTGCAAGACAGTCACAAGCTCAAGCCGGGTATGTTCTCAGATGCACTTTATCAGAATGCCTTCTGGACGGGATGAGCAAGTTGAAGAGGTATCACACCATCGCGGCTCAGAACTCGAACGCTTCGACGGCCCCCAGCATGATAAGTGAATCCGATATCAAGCTCACGAGCTCAGCGAATCCGTGTTTCACAGCCTTGGTGTCGCAAAAATGATCCTGCTTGTCCCTTACAGCCTCAGGGATGTTCTTCAACATATTCTGCACAAAATCTGGTCGGTTGACAACAGCATGCGTCTCTGCTAAGTCACAAACGCCCGCACCACTCGAAGAGGTCGAGGTGCGCCAGACTGGACAGCACTGGCATCTACTGTGTTCACGCATACTGCGATTATTATTGTGCCGGTGGTCTCGACAGGGTCGACGTCATGATCATCCAAGAGCGGGCAGAGAAAGGGCAATTGCGGGCTTGATCAGCTATTCCAACGTGCACACCACATTCAGACTCGAAATCGGTACAAAGCCACAATAGCGAGAATCAAAGGTCCAGGATAGCATCGAGATCGGACTGCTGAGACTTTAGCCATAGCGTGGGGCTGCTAAGCACCACAGGGCGCGATAGTGGTGTCTTTCATAGCCCTCCAGAGCACCATATTCGAATGTTCAGATCGTCTAGCTGACCATATCGATGGTGTGGCTGTGCCAGCATTTCATCATGAACCGTGGGGAGGCGTCAAGGCACGCAGCCGTGGAGTTGTTAGTCGACGTCAAGCCAGGTCAGACGATGTAACACAGAGCTCCACTCACCACTTCAGCTGTGATACAATGCACGATTTACTCGATGTATGATCGTACCGCAGCGTGATCATGGCCACATTGGTTGGATGTACCATCTTGAGTTGCGTTAACGTTGGGCACCTCCAAGCTGACTTCATTACAGCTCTGCTATGCCTAGACGTAGAGCAGAGTGGATCAACTGTAATACTGGCGTATTGACTTCACTTTGTTTCAATTCGTGTAGACAGGACGAAGCTGGCTTTGCGAACAGTGCGACCCGCGCCAAGTCGCGTGCGTGTCTACAAGCGGCCCTCTGGAAGCCGCTGTCGGCGGTGGAGTACGCAAGCCCCACTAGTGTATCTTGATCGGCCCTCAGGACACGCTTGTTGATTAATTTTTCCCATAGCACTAATAACAAAATGGAATGCGGGGATGCCACGAAGCGCCGTCGCACGCAAAAGGAGATCAATGCCAATGAACAGCTTGTCCCAAACAGTATGAGCCTAGGGCATCCAGGGATCCTCAGAAACCAAGCACTTGTGTAAATTTTGTTTTTGCGACGTTTACAGAGTGAAACCGTGAACCCCCAACTTGTCGCATGCGGATATCGTGCTCTGGTTCAGCTACCAGCTCGGGAGCTAGACTTCGCAGATCTGCGCCGCAAAAATATGCAACATTTAAACATTACTTAAACTTCTTTAGTGTTCTGGTGCGAATTGCAGCGTGGACCGGGTGGGGCTCTAGACGCCGCGGACACTGGAGGGGACCCTCGACAAGCACCACCACGTACGCCATCACCTACTAGCTATAGGCCATGTTAGCCCTGACCATAGAGGGTAACCTCATCAAAAAATTTGGCACATTCTTAGTTTTCATCAGCAGGCTACAAAAGCTCTCACCCACTGCACAGCCACGCCACGCCACCCAACCGCCAGGATGATTTTGATAATCTGTCCATCTGCTTGGATCGGGGCTCGCACGCTAGCAGGGAGTGGAACAGATAGAGCCGAAACAAGCTCAACTAGACGTCAACAGAAACCCACGGCAGTCTGCTGTGCCGGTGTGGCCAATGCACAAGTTGATTCACATAGCACTCAGCTATGCCAGTGTGGCCCATGCGAACATGCAGATAAGCATGCTGCATGCACTGTCACGGCGCTTTGCTGTGCCGGCGTAGCTCATGCGCGCTTGCAGTTGAGCATGCTGCATGCATTGTCATGGCAGTCCACTGTGCCGGCGTAGCTCATGCGCACTAGCAGTTGAGCATGCTTCATGCACTGTCATGGCAGTCCACTGTGCCGGCGTAGCTCATGCGTACTAGCAGTTGAGCATGCTTCATGCACTGTCATGGCAGTCCACTGTGCCGGCGTAGCTCCTGCGCACTTGCAGTTGAGCATGCTGCATGCACTGTCATGGCAGTCCACTGTGCCCGCGTAGCTCATGCGCGCTTGCAGGTCAGCATGCTTCATGCACTGTCATGGCAGTCCACTGTGCCGGCGTAGCTCATGCGCGCTTGCAGGTCAGCATGCTTCATGCACTGTCATGGCAGTCCACTGTGCCGGCGTAGCTCATGCGCACTAGCAGTTGAGCATGCTTCATGCACTGTCATGGCAGTCCACTGTGCCGGCGTAGCTCCTGCGCACTTGCAGTTGAGCATGCTTCATGCACTGTCATGGCAGTCCACTGTGCCGGCGTAGCTCATGCGCACTAGCAGTTGAGCATGCTTCATGCACTGTCATGGCAGTCCACTGTGCCGGTGTAGCTCATGCGCACTAGCAGTTGAGCATGCTTCATGCACTGTCATGGCAGTCCACTGTGCCGGCGTAGCTCATGCGCACTAGCAGTTGAGCATGCTTCATGCACTGTCATGGCAGTCCACTGTGCCGGCGTAGCTCATGCGCACTAGCAGTTGAGCATGCTTCATGCACTGTCATGGCAGTCCACTGTGCCGGTGTAGCTCCTGCGCACTTGCAGTTGAGCATGCTTCATGAACTGTCATGGCAGTCCACTGTGCCGGTGTGGCGCCTGCGCACTTGCAGTTGAGCACGCTTCATGCACTGTCATGGCAGTCCACTGTGCCGGTGTGGCTCATGCGCACTAGCAGTTGAGCATGCTTCATGCACTGTCATGGCAGTCCACTGTGCCGGCGTAGCTCATGTGCACTTGCAGGTCAGCATGCTTCATGCACTGTCATGGCAGTCCACTGTGCCGGCGTAGCTCATGTGCACTTGCAGTTGAGCACGCTTCATGCACTGTCATGGCAGTCCACTGTGCCGGTGTAGCTCATGCGCACTAGCAGTTGAGCATGCTTCATGCACTGTCATGGCAGTCCACTGTGCCAGTGTAGCGCCTGCGCACTTGCAGTTGAGCATGCTTCATGCACTGTCATGGCAGTCAACTGTGCCGGCGTAGCTCATGTGCACTTGCAGTTGAGCATGCTTCATGCACTGTCATAACAGACCACTGTGCCGGCGTAGCTCATGCGCGCTTGCAGGTCAGCATGCTTCATGCACTGTCATGGCAGTCCACTGTGCCGGCGTAGCTCATGTGCACTTGCAGTTGAGCACGCTTCATGCACTGTCATGGCAGTCCACTGTGCCGGCGTAGCTCATGCGCACTAGCAGTTGAGCATGCTTCATGCACTGTCATGGCAGTCCACTGTGCCGGCGTAGCTCATGCGCACTAGCAGTTGAGCATGCTTCATGCACTGTCATGGCAGTCCACTGTGCCGGCGTAGGTCCTGCGCACTAGCAGTTGAGCATGCTTCATGCACTGTCATGGCAGTCCACTGTGCCGGTGTAGCTCATGCGCACTAGCAGTTGAGCATGCTTCATGCACTGTCATGGCAGTCCACTGTGCCGGTGTAGCTCCTGCGCACTTGCAGTTGAGCATGCTTCATGCACTGTCATGGCAGTCCACTGTGCCAGTGTAGCGCCTGCGCACTAGCAGTTGAGCACGCTTCATGCACTGTCATGGCAGTCCACTGTGCCGGTGTAGCTCATGCGCACTAGCAGTTGAGCATGCTTCATGCACTGTCATGGCAGTCCACTGTGCCGGTGTAGCTCCTGCGCACTTGCAGTTGAGCATGCTTCATGCACTGTCATGGCAGTCCACTGTGCCGGTGTAGCTCCTGCGCACTTGCAGTTGAGCATGCTTCATGCACTGTCATGGCAGTCCACTGTGCCAGTGTAGCGCCTGCGCACTAGCAGTTGAGCACGCTTCATGCACTGTCATGGCAGTCCACTGTGCCGGTGTAGCTCATGCGCACTAGCAGTTGAGCATGCTTCATGCACTGTCATGGCAGTCCACTGTGCCGGTGTAGCTCCTGCGCACTTGCAGTTGAGCATGCTTCATGCACTGTCATGGCAGTCCACTGTGCCGGCGTAGCTCATGCGCGCTTGCATGTCAGCATGCTTCATGCACTGTCATGGCAGTCCACTGTGCCGGCGTAGCTCATGCGCACTAGCAGTTGAGCATGCTTCATGCACTGTCATGGCAGTCCACTGTGCCGGCGTAGCTCATGCGCACTAGCAGTTGAGCATGCTTCATGCACTGTCATGGCAGTCCACTGTGCCGGCGTAGCTCATGCGCACTAGCAGTTGAGCATGCTTCATGCACTGTCATGGCAGTCCACTGTGCCGGCGTAGGTCCTGCGCACTAGCAGTTGAGCATGCTTCATGCACTGTCATGGCAGTCCACTGTGCCGGTGTAGCTCATGCGCACTAGCAGTTGAGCATGCTTCATGCACTGTCATGGCAGTCCACTGTGCCGGTGTAGCTCCTGCGCACTTGCAGTTGAGCATGCTTCATGCACTGTCATGGCAGTCCACTGTGCCAGTGTAGCGCCTGCGCACTAGCAGTTGAGCACCGCTTCATGCACTGTCATGGCAGTCCACTGTGCCGGTGTAGCTCATTGCGCACTAGCAGTTGAGCATGCTTCATGCACTGTCATGGCAGTCCACTGTGCCGGTGTAGCTCCTGCGCACTTGCAGTTGAGCATGCTTCATGCACTGTCATGGCAGTCCACTGTGCCGCGCGTATGACTCATGCGCGCATTGCATGGCAGCATTGCTTCATGCACCGTCATGGCAGTCCACTGTGCCGGCGTAGCTCATGCGCACTAGCAGTTGAGCATGCTTCATGCACTGTCATGGCAGTCCATGTGCCGCGTAGCTCAGCGCACTAGCAGTTGAGCATGCTTCATGCACTGTCATGGCAGTCCACTGTGCGGCGTAGCTCATGCGCACTAGCAGTTGAGCATGCTTCATGCACTGTCATGGCAGTCCACTGCGGGTAGGTCCTGCGCACTAGCAGTTGAGCATGCTTCATGCACTGTCATGGCAGTCCACTGTGCCGGTGTAGCTCATGCGCACTAGCAGTTGAGCATGCTTCATGCACTGTCATGGCAGTCCACTGTGCCGGTGTGCTCCATGGCACTTGCAGTTGAGCATGCTTCATGCACTGTCATGGCAGTCCACTGTGCCGGGTTACGTAACCGGGACGTCATCGGTCCGTCCGCTGTTCGGACAACGGGGCTGTCATGCAGGACGTCACGTTCGAACCTGTTCATGCTGCGCGATCAAAGGGGACGGTATGTTCGGACCGACAAGCCTACGCAGCGGCTCGCCGAGTTAATTAGTATGCCGCCCGCCTGACGCCCGGAACTAGTCTCCAATCGAGGGAGACTGCATGCGAGATAGCATGTACTTGTACGCGTAGAGGCACCGTCGATAGGTAACGCTTGACAAGCGCTAGGCTGAAGGCTCGAAAGTAAGCTATCGAGCCGGCTGACGAGCGAAACAAGCCCACGGGGCAGACATGCTCCGATCGCATCGTCATGTTATAATGGATGAATTCTATATTAGCAGCCGGATGCCTCGCCCCCGGCTCCATCGTCCAGCAGCCCACACCAGAAGACCTCGCCAATCTCCAAGACCTCCACCCCCCAGGAGAACCAGCCCAGCCACCTCCATCGACACAGCCGCACCACACATCACTGTGGACGACCTAGAACGTGTCCTCGGCAAACTTCCCAACTCCTCTGCACCCGGCCTGAGCGGCTGGACGTACGAACACGTCAGATCCGCCGCATCCGCCAGCACCGAGGCCAGAGACGCCATCCTCCACCTCATCAACCAGGTCATCAGCGGCCAGTTCCCGCAGGTGACAGCCCTCCTCAGCACCAGACTCGTCCCATCCGCAAGCCAGACGGCGGCATCCGCCCCATCGCCGTCCAAGAAGTCTGGGTCCGCATCGCCAGCCTCTGTGCACTCAGAGCATGCAGCGAAGTGGGCCCCAGCCTTGCCCCGCTGCAGGTTGGTGTCGGTATCTCCGGCGGCGCTCAGACCATGGGCCATGCGCTCTCGTCTGCCGCCGTTGGGAATCTCGACACCGTCATCCTGTCGGTGGACTTCAAGAACGCATACAACTCCATCCACACCCAGTCCATGCTCGACGCAGTCCACCAGCGCGCCCCACAGCTCCTCCCATACGCCATATGGGCCAACACAGCACCAACCCAGCACCACGTCATAGGCGCCCCACCAGGCACAGCCCCGATCACATCGACCAGAGGTGTGAAACAGGGCGACCCCCTTGCCAGCCTCCTCTTCTCACTGACTCTGCAGCCGGCTCTCGAAGCCGCCCAAGCCACCGCAGATCCCGCCGACGCAGCCCTCCTTGCCTATGCCGATGACTGCAGCATCCGCGGCACCGGCGCACCCATCATCAAGGCCTTCACCACCCTGGAGGAACACGCCCACCCGATCGGCCTCCGCATCGGCCGTGCGAAGAGTGCAGCCACATCCATCATTGATCGCGACGCGGCCCAGAATGTGGCCGACGCCACAGGCGTGCCGCTGCGCCCACACGGCGTCACCTGCGCAGGCACGCCCATCGGCCACACCCCCTACGTCAAGGACTACTGCAACCGCCGCGCGACAACCGCATGTGCGAAGATTGATCGCCTCCTCTCTCTCCCCCTGCCTGCCCAGGACAAGTTCCTGCTGCTCCGCGGCTCTGTGCAGCTTGCCCTCACCCACCTAGTCCGTGTCGTCGCGTGGGACTCGGTCAAAGACGCGGTGCAGCGGCTGCAAGACAGGGTAATGGCGGCGGCGCGGGAGATCATGCACCACCCGCAGATGCCCACCGTCGCCGAGGAGCAACTCCGCCTACCGCTGCGCCACGGCGGATTTGGCCTCATGGACGTCACGGAGCACGAGGCAGATGCAGCCTATCTGTCCAGCGCCGCGCTGCAGCCATGGCGCATGACGCCATGCGCGATGGCCCCCCGACTTCCGCCCATTCGCCGAAGGCGACGTTGCCAGGCCTACAAGAAAAATGGACAGCGCTGCGTGCAGCAATGCCGCCGGAGGCAGACTGGGGGCCAGAGGAGCTCGACAACGTCTTCATCGCCACTGGCCTTCCCGGTGTGAGCAGAAAAGTGACCAGGGCAGTAGCGCAGACACGGCACGACGCGCTGCTGCAACAGCTGGGCAGCACCCCTGGTGGTGCAAAGGACCTTGCACGCATGCGCAGCTGCGCCTGTCGTGTTGCCTCACTGTTCCTGGATTCCCTCCCAACCAACCGCATGCTGACTCTGAATGATGGGGATTTTGTGCATGGGATGCGGTTCAGGGGCGGACTTTCCCCCCTGCCGCCGTTAGATGGGGAAGTGATATGTGATTGCAATGCTCGGGTGAAGCCCGGCGACGTAGATCATGCCATGACATGTCGACACAATGCCGACTGCTGGACGTTGCGCCACAACATTGCCGTTACGGCTTGGCGCCGTCGAGTAAGAGCGGCAGGGGTGTCCACATCAATTGAGCCTGTGATGCGCAGCCTGGACAGACGCTACAGGGACGACAGTAGGGGGGACATCCTAGCAAATGGTCCGGACGTGGACGTGTATGTACTAGATGTCAGCTTCATCCACCCATCTGGGGTGGCTGTGGTGGGGAAAGCATCGGGGGCACAGGGGCACGCGGCCGCCGTACGCGAACAGTTCAAACTCAACAAGTACAAAGAGAGTGTGCAGGGATCGTACAAGGTGGTGCCGGTTGTGCACGAGACATATGGCAGACTAGGGTCGCATGCCATGCAGTACCTCAACACGCTGGCAGTGTCGTTGGTTGGGCCGTTCGACAAGAGAGCAAAGGCTCGCTGGATTGAGAACTCCTTGCGGGAGTTCAGTGCGGCGACAGTGAAAGGAAACGGGTTTGTGATCAGAAAGACCATGTCCAGGGTAGCACGGCTCACGGGTGCGCAGTTCGTGCCAGGTGATCGCCTGGCCGGCTCGCATCTGCTGGGTAGCATGTGAGTCTAGACTCTAGTTGTACGTTCGCTTGGTGCACTGGATCGGAGCCCCTCGATGTAACAGTATATATATATAACTATATATATATTATATTTGAGGCTGCCCCACAACTAGAGCACATCGACTCTGTACAATGCCCGCAGTGCAGAAGTACTCAGCTACCCATCCCGCTCACACAAAATAGCAGGCGCAGGCAGCGCAACGTGCACCCACAAGACCTCACCGAAGAATCAAGCAGACACCGGCAGGCAGTGAATGCCAGAGCCAAGCCCATCCAAACACCACCCCACCAGCGAGCCCAACAGCCCCACGCAGCACATCCCATGCGCCTCCGCCGCAGCAACCCCCACCCCCCCAGCAGACCAGTGACCACACACCCACCAAACACCCCCAACATTGACAACGATGACCGACCCAGACCAAGACAGACCATCCCAAAAGGCTCCGCGCACGCCTTCGGGGACGGCCTGGCCAAGCTCGTCACAGCCATGACCGATGCCCCAGACCACGCCGCAGCCACAGCTGCAACCACAGCCATGTTTGGTACCCAGCCCAGATCCTGACCGACGACAGCCACAACGGACTCGAGCGCCGCATAGCAGCACGGATCCTTGCCCACAGCGAAGGCAGGGATCCCATCCAATACGAAGAACGCCGCAAGAAACCCCGCTCCAACCCAGCCAAGCAGACAACCGACCAGCGCACAGCAGCCCGCATACACACAAAGCTGACCATGCACAGCCTCTCCCGAGCAGCCGGATGCCTCGCCCCCGGCTCCATCGTCCAGCAGCCCACACCAGAAGACCTCGCCAATCTCCAAGACCTCCACCCCCAGGAGAACCAGCCCAGCTACCTCCCATCGACACAGCCGCACCACACATCACTGTGGACGACCTAGAACGTTCCTCGGCAAACTTCCAACTCCTCTGCACCCGGCCTGAGCGGCTGGACGTACGAACACGTCAGATCCGCCGCATCCGCCAGCACCGAGGCCAGAGACGCCATCCTCCACCTCATCAACCAGGTCATCAGCGGCCAGTTCCCGCAGGTGACAGCCCTCCTCAGCACCAGACTCGTCCCCATCCCGCAAGCCAGACGGCGGCATCCGCCCCATCGCCGTCCAAGAAGTCTGGGTCCGCATCGCCAGCCTCTGTGCACTCAGAGCATGCAGCGAAGTGGGCCCCAGCCTTGCCCCGCTGCAGGTTGGTGTCGGTATCTCCGGCGGCGCTCAGACCATGGGCCATGCGCTCTCGTCTGCCGCCGTTGGGAATCTCGACACCGTCATCCTGTCGGTGGACTTCAAGAACGCATACAACTCCATCCACACCCAGTCCATGCTCGACGCAGTCCACCAGCGCGCCCCACAGCTCCTCCCATACGCCATATGGGCAAACACATCACCACCCAGCCACACGTCATACGGCGCCCCCAGGCACAGCCCCGATCACATCGACCAGAGGTGTGAAACAGGGCGACCCCCTTGCCAGCCTCCTCTTCTCACTGACTCTGCAGCCGGCTCTCGAAGCCGCCCAAGCCACCACAGATCCCGCCGATGCAGCCCTCCTTGCTATGCCGATGACTGCAGCATCCGCGGCACCGGCGCACCCATCATCAAGGCCTTCACCACCTGGAGGAACACGCCCGCCCGATCGGCCTCCCACATCGCGCTCGGCCTGCGAAGAGTGCAGCCACATCCATCATTGATCGCGACGCGGCCCAGATGTGGGCCGACGCCACAGGCGTGCCGCTGCGCCCCACACGGCGTCACCTGCGCAGGCACGCCCATCGGCCACACCCCCTACGTCAAGGACTAACGCAACCGCCGCGCGACCAACCGCATGTGCGAAGATTGATCGCCTCCTCTTCTCCCTCTGCCTGCCCAGGACAAGTTCCTGCTGCTGCTCGCGGCTTGTGCAGCTTGCCCTCCCACCTAGTCCGTGTCGTCGCGTGGGACTCGGTCAAAGACGCGGTGCAGCGGCTGCAAGACAGGGTAATGGCGGCGGCGCGGGAGATCATGCACCACCCGCAGATGCCCACCGTCGCCGAGGAGCAACTCCGCCTACGCTGCGCCACGGCGGATTTGGCCTCATGGACGTCACGGAGCACGAGGCAGATGCAGCCTATCTGTCCAGCGCCGCGCTGGCGCATGACGCCATGCGCGATGGCCCCCGCGACTTCCGCCATTCGCCAAGGCGACGTTGCCAACAGGCCTACAAGAAAAATGGACAGCGCTGCGTGCAGCAATGCCGCCGGAGGCAGACTGGGGGCCAGAGGAGCTCGACGACGTCTTCATCGCCACTGCCTTCCCGCTGTGAGCAGAAAAGTGACCAGGGCAGTAGCGCAGACACGGCACGACGCGCTGCTGCTGCAACAGCTGGGCAGCACCCCTGGTGGTGCAAAGGACCTTGCACGCATGCGAGCGCAGCTGCGCCTGTCGTGTTGCCTCACTGTTCCTGGATTCCCTCCCAACCAACCGCATGCTGACTCTGAATGATGGGGATTTTTGCATGGGATGCGGTTCAGGGCCGACTTCCCCCCTGCCGCCGTTAGATGGGGAAGTGATATGTGATTGCAATGCTCGGGTGAAGCCCGGCGACGTAGATCATGCCATGACATGTCGACACAATGCCGACTGCTGGACGTTGCGCCACAACATTGCCGTTACGGCTTGGCGCCGTCGAGTAAGAGCGGCAGGGGTGTCACATCAATTGAGCCTGTGATGCGCAGCCTGGACAGACGCTACAGGGACGACAGTAGGGGGGACATCCTAGCAAATGGTCCGGACGTGGACGTGTATTGTACTAGATGTCACTTCATCCACACCCATCTGGGGTGGCTGTGGTGGGGAAAGCATCGGGGGCAAACAGGGGCACGCGGCCGCCGTACCGAACAGTTCAAACTCAACAAGTACAAAGAGAGTGTGCAGGGATCGTACAAGGTGGTGCCGGTTGTGCACGGAGACATATGGCAGACTAGGGGTCGCATGCCATGCAGAACCTCAACACGCTAGCAGTGTCGTTGGTTGGGGCCGTTCGACAAGAGAGCAAGGCTCGCTGGATTGAGAACTCCTTGCGGGAGTTCAGTGCGGCGACAGTGAAAGGAAACGGGTTTGTGATCAGACAGACCATGTCCAGGTAGCACGGCTTCACGGGTGCGCAGTTTGTGCCAGGTGATCGCCTGCCGGCTTGCATCTGCTGGGCCTTCTTCTTGCTGCACCGCTTGACGCAGACGCCGCACTTCTTCCCCCCACGCCGTCGTGAGCTTCTATGTCTGGCACCCAATGCACCACCGCTTCGCATACATGCAGGTGCGCTGCACGTGCCAGATGACCCGTGCCTCCCGATGCTTCTTGCACACTCTTGACTTGTGCCACTTGCGGGTCTTGTTTCCGCTCTGTGGCACCGTCCCAGTGCACCCACGCACGGCACAAGCATCTTGCAGCTCCGTGTGCGATCGCCAGCCCTGCCGTGTCGGGATCTGAAGCTGTGGCATGAATTCCGCCCCGGGTGGGCCTGGGGATCAGGGCGAGGATGTCCTTGTACGCCGGCGAGATGTCACGAAGCTTATCCTCGCGTTGCATGTAGCTACAGACCTTGCAGAAGGCAGTGTTGGTCTCGTCGAAATGCGTCTCCTGTGCGCACAGCCGCTCGCACTTACCGCAGCGCGAGCAGAGGGTGCCGTTCACGTCTAGGTACAGTTTTCCCTGCATACCACGCTTTCCAAGGTCGACCTGACGATGCCTTTGTGTACACGTGACCTCCGGCCCGCCCTGCCTTCCCGCGAGCCACCGTGGGGGGAGTGATGCGGCGCCGCCAGTGCCCTTCGCGCCCGCCTGCGGCCCCTGCGGCCCTGGGGCCGGGCGGCGGAGGGGGAGGGCTGGTACGCCTTGCACTGTGGGGGGCGTGAGCCCCCGGGCTCTCATGTGCGGGGGCCCGTGATGGAATGCTCCAGTGGGGCCGGATGGAGTGGGGGTGCTGCTGTTGGGGGTCGGTGGTGGCTGGTTTTGTTGGGTGGGCAGTAGTGCGTTGGTGGTGGTTGCTGTGTGCGGTTGTGGCGCGGGTGCCGTGGTGGAGGGGTGCGGGAGTGCGCATGCGTGTGGGTGCGTGGGTGTGGTTGTGTCGGCTGTGTCGGTTCGTTGTGGCTTTTTCGCCTGGGACAGTGATTGCTTTTTGCTGGTGTCTTCTTTCGGGGGTTTTGGCCGTCTACTTTCCTTCTGTTGCCCTCGCTGCCGGGCTATTGCGTTCATCTCCGTGTAACACTAAGCTGGTGGTGGGAACGTGTGCGGAATCGAGGGGACAAGCACGAGGCTCCACGGGCGATCATTGGATTTTGTGGATATCACAGCGTCTACGCCGAATTGGCTCACCCATGGGTGGGACAGCAGGGTGGGAAAGTTGGAACGGTTCAAGAAAACTCTGAAACGGCCGTTTTTTGAAGTTCTGATGCTTCCGTGTAATAGTATATACTCATGTGAATGCTGTGGAACAGAGCCGGCTCAAATCAGCCAAGTGTGTGCGATGCAATGAGTCGTCTAGTGCAGTGTGTCACACGAGCATCGCTGACTGCAGAGGGGGTACTTGGCGATATCAAGGGCGCTGAACGCAAAGAATGAACTACTAAATCAATTGCCTTCTATTTCGCGACGGCTGGGTGCTCGTAGACTTGTCCACATCAGGTCTGGCGATTCTGTGGGGCTGCACGTCTTCAGCAGGAGATGTTCCCTGCTAACGGATGACACCAAAACAGACTCACAAACGTCTTTCATAATATGTTGAATATTTCCTGAGTTGTTGTGACGCCTGAATGTATGTGCTGATCGGATTGTGGGCCGACTGCTCTCTCGCGGAGCTGGTGCGAGCCAGTGTCAAGAACGTATATGGGCTCCAGTGAATGCTACATTACTTTGAAAGAACAAATTAGAGGCTCATAAATAGCGTATCTGGTGATTTGCGTGGCTACCTAATGTGCCTGGCCAATGGGAGGAGACACCAGCGGCCATGCGCGTCCTCATCGATGCGGCCAGAATTCCGTTGATTTGAAATAAATGCGGCACTTAGGCCAACTTATATGTATCCTTCTGTGTATGCAAGATGTATTTAAGCGAATTCATGTCTAACGGCCAATAAACTCGCGTACTGCCAGTTGATTACGGCACAAGAATGTCGCTACGGACGATCATCAAGTGCATCTTCCATACGATGAACATCTCGACAACACGAAAATGAGTTCGGGGTCTAGTATGTTGCAGCGAGAGCTACTTCATGTATGTGCCTGTCAACCGCGCCTTGTATTGTGGTTGGCTGGTAGTGCGCTGCACCGGTACACACGCACCCTCTAGCCCCTCAGTACCGAATCAGCCACCTTTGTACATATCATATACATGTGTGGACGTGGATTTCAATGCAGACTGCCGCAAACGAGCGTGCGCGCAGCCTGGACCACCGTCAAGTTTCCCACCCCGGGAGTCTTCCTCGCGCGAAACAAACGCATGCATGGAGGTGGGCCGACACATTGTGTGCCAACTCGCACCCGTGCGCAAACGATGGCAGGGTGCACGCACAGCGCGATAGAAAGCAGTACATTGATAGACGATGGAACTGGATCATGTTACAGTGTTTCACTATCATCCTATTGACCACCACATCTACACCAGCTGGCCTCCTCGGCAGCATGCCATCACAACTGCCAGCGTCAAAGCACAAGTGCGATTACCTCAAAATGTATACGTCGATAATATCTTGACGCAAGTTTCTCTCGATGATGGGATCCCGGTCATGCTGGTGGCCGTTAGCCAGCCAACCTGCATACCAGCAAGCCCTCTGGTGACAGGTCAGATGGCTCCACTCGTCCTTGAAACATGCAAAGGGCCTGCCGCCGAGGCAAATTGGCTACTCACCTCGAAAAATAATGCCCAATTAACTGGTAGTGACCATCCCACTCACAGCTGGCCTCCTCGCCAGCATGCCAACACAACACAGCCAGCATCACTGCCATCACCGAACACATGACCCGATGATGTAGCAAGTCGACTGCATCATCGTCTCAGCTTCAACTCGTGCCAAGGTGCTAAGGCGATAGGCGATGCTGATGGCTGAACCTGCAAACAGACTGTGGTGAGGAGTGTAGCTCAACACTCCAGGCAGCAAGTTCGAGTGTGTACGCACAGTACCATTCCCATCAGGGACAGAAAAACAGCTGTTGAGCACATTTACACACCTGCCATAGCGCTCCCTGACTTCACAGCTGTCACAAGTGCTAAAACTTTCAACTGCCGACTTGTGACCCACAGAAAGCATGTACCTACAGAGCAAACCAGAATTGTATCATCATTGCTAGCTGTCATCCAAGTGAGTTCGCGGCCGAACGGAATAGATCCCGTGTAGGCCACTAGGATCCAACTCACCTGAGTGCCAAAGGCTGCAATTTCAGCTGCAGCTGCTGAGGCTGGCGGCTGCACAGCATAGGTACAGTAGGAACCTGTATATCAGCCAGCATGTACTTGAACATAACAAAGCTGGCCACGATGACAGCCCAGCACCCAGTCAAGTACAGCATCACAGAATCTCACAGGGCGCTGCAACAGGCTCGTGAGCTTACCTGACTGTCAGACGTTGCAACTGCTGCTGCTTAAGATCATGGCTGTACGACATAGAAATTTGGGTGACCTGCACACCAGCACACTGCTGAAAAAGCTACATCCAGCTGTCAGACCAGTGCAACATGAGCTAAACCGAACGAATACAGCACATCATTGACTTTTGCATGACACCTTTGAGCACATCTGACCGTCAGAAGCTGCAGCGGCTGCTTGTGAAGGCACTGGTTGGACAGAGTGAGAGAGCCATAGACCTGCAAGACAGCGAGTGGTTGATGAAAGCACAGCCCCTGCTATGCACGGCCGTTGAGAGCTGTTCTGTGCACTTCGAATTTTCGTGAAACAGCGGTTTTGCGTAGCAATGGTCAGGCTAGCTTCTTCGATTCAAGTTGCACACTCTGGGAACACACCAGAAATACAACTGTGACGAAATTTGAACCACACAGGTTCACGGAAGAGACGAACCTTCTGTAGAATTCTCACAGCGTAGCTGCGTCAGACAGTAGCGAACTGTCCAGCTGATACTTTTGCTCGGCATTTGAGGTCAACAACGGCTGCGCTGAACCCCTGCAACAACCGTGCACGCCATGAGTGACAGGCCAGCATACATTGAAAGCTATACTGATGCATAATAATGTGTTACACGCGCCAAACCTTGCCGATCTAGGAGGCAGTGCGACATCGCTGGACGCCAGTGTTAGTCGGCTTGCGACTCGCCCGTGGCCGGAATCCATGATTCAGTGTGATCTAAGACAAATAGAGATAGCGTCAAGCTTGATGAGGTCAGAGCATGCAAGCTGGCAAGTTCGTTCGCCACTCGGGCGCATAAGGAACGATCTGACAGTGCAACTTCACAGGAACTACGGAGCTGCGAGAGGAAGTCTAACAAGAACAAGCACAGCCGTACATGCCATACACGCCTGACAAGTATGCGCTATTCAGTGGTAGCGCGCTACAGTGATTGCTTCAGCCGGGCACAAACTTGCTCTGCATGCAGCGGTACGTGACCATGTGGCGTGGTGCACTAGTACGTGAATAGACGACCACTCCAACTTGCGTGATCACCTGGGGGCTAGGCGAGGACGTGGACGCAACGGCTTTCCAGCTTCTATATAAGTAACTATCGAAGCTCAGACAGGGCGAAAGAGCCCCTGTTTGTGCCACGCAGGAAAGCCTGCCCCGTTCTCGAACAGCGGCAGGCGGACGTGCACTTCATTCCGGGTGATTCAGCTGCACATACATAAAAAATTTTCGTAATTGTTTAGAGTGTTATGCCTTCTCACATTGCATCACAGATGGCAAGCACCGCACCAGCGCCCATCTGCGGAGCCCGGACCACTGCAGCCCACCTCATCTGTCGCTCACCCTCTGGGTGGCCTTCGCGAGAGACAGTCATCACACAGACGCCAACCATGACCGTTCTCAGGCCATCCAGACCCAGTGAATATCTTGATCAGCTCTTTCAAACGGAGGCATGTCAGAATCCACTGCCTACTTGTGCATTTCCAAACAGTTCTTCACAAACACCCATGCCTGCAATTTTCACTCTTTCCACATTCCCCAGCATTCCACATGCACGTGCACATGGTGCATTCAACCATATTACCACTTGAATTATGCCAAACATGCCTTGTTGATCCAAAACGTTCCACTTTGCCATTCAATTACTCATTTGCTCCAAAGGCCGCCTGCATGCTCACTGTAGATCTTCTCACCTTTGCAGCTGGCTCACCCCGTTGTGGGAGATACAAATAGCTGCCACCACGAAACAGCCAGCACAATGGCTCAAATGATCATCTGAACATCCACAAGCACCTTACACACCTCAGGGATCACCATTACATTGAGTGTGACCAGTTTTACGCATTTCTCAGTGACCTGCTGATAAGGCCACCTCAGTATTCCACCTTACCAGTTGGCCCACCCAGGTGGTCCAGTTTGGCGTAGACGCTGTGATGTGTCATTTGCCAGATTGTCATCGGCCATCACATTCGTTACGTGATACATGGTGGCTGTGCTACGTGGTACATGGCGGCTGTGCTACGTGATACATGCACCTCGAGTTGCCATGACACATGAAGGTGACCCGTGGTGGCCTCGCATCAACCTACACATAAGCACACGGGATAGATGGGAGGTACCGCACCAGGTTGTGTTCGTCACACGATATGCTCCCTCCTGGGTGCGTTGTCGCAATTCAGCGCCTCGCAAACCTCCATGCGTCGGATGTCTGCACCGCCGTGGACTCTGGCCGCCAACGTCTTCAGCGGCACGGGGGTTGCCAACACCACGCCCGCGATGTGCTCTTGCTCTCCAGGTGTCCCGACGGAGGGCGTGCCCCCATCCGCAAGGCGGCCCTGTGGGTGCAATGTGCACCACGGCCAAAGCCCATGAACTCATCCAGGGGCAGAACTCTGCGGCAGATTTGGTTTTGGCAGAATCGCAGCAGGCAGCCATGCCCCGGCTTGGCGGGGTCCTCCTTGAAGATCACAGGCGCGTGCAAGTGATCAAAGCAGATCTGATGCTGTTGCTGCACGGCGCCACTACACGGAGTGTCACAGAACACAGTTGAGCATGCTTCATTGCACTGTCATGGCAGTCCACTGTGCCGGCGTAGCTCATGCGCACTAGCAGTTGAGCATGCTTCATGCACTGTCATGGCAGTCCACTGTGCCGCGTAGCTCATGCGCACTTGCAGTTGAGCATGCTTCATGCACTGTCATGGCAGTCCACTGTGCCGGAGTAGCTCATGCGCACTTGCAGTTGAGCATGCTTCATGCACTGTCATGGCAGTCCACTGTGCCGGCGTAGCTCATGCGCACTAGCAGTTGAGCATGCTTCATGCACTGTCATGGCAGTCCACTGTGCCGGCGTAGCTCATGCGCACTAGCAGTTGAGCATGCTTCATGCACTGTCATGGCAGTCCACTGTGCCGGCGTAGCTCATGCGCACTTGCAGTTGAGCATGCTTCATGCACTGTCATGGCAGTCCACTGTGCCGGCGTAGCTCATGCGCACTTGCAGTTGAGCATGCTTCATGCACTGTCATGGCAGTCCACTGTGCCGGCGTAGCTCATGCGCACTTGCAGTTGAGCATGCTTCATGCACTGTCATGGCAGTCCACTGTGCCGGCGTAGCTCATGCGCACTAGCAGTTGAGCATGCTTCATGCACTGTCATGGCAGTCCACTGTGCCGCGTAGCTCATGCGCACTAGCAGTTGAGCATGCTTCATGCACTGTCATGGCAGTCCACTGTGCCGGTGTAGCTCCTGCGCACTTGCAGTTGAGCATGCTTCATGCACTGTCATGGCAGTCCACTGTGCCGGCGTAGCTCATGCGCACTTGCAGTTGAGCATGCTTCATGCACTGTCATGGCAGTCCACTGTGCCGGCGTAGCTCATGCGCACTAGCAGTTGAGCATGCTTCATGCACTGTCATGGCAGTCCACTGTGCCGGTGTAGCTCATGCGCACTTGCAGTTGAGCATGCTTCATGCACTGTCATGGCAGTCCACTGTGCCGGCGTAGCTCATGCGCACTAGCAGTTGAGCATGCTTCATGCACTGTCATGGCAGTCCACTGTGCCGGCGTAGCTCATGCGCACTTGCAGTTGAGCATGCTTCATGCACTGTCATGGCAGTCCACTGTGCCGGCGTAGCTCCTGCGCACTTGCAGTTGAGCATGCTTCATGCACTGTCATGGCAGTCCACTGTGCCGGCGTAGCTCATGCGCACTAGCAGTTGAGCATGCTTCATGCACTGTCATGGCAGTCCACTGTGCCGGCGTAGCTCATGCGCACTAGCAGTTGAGCATGCTTCATGCACTGTCATGGCAGTCCACTGTGCCGGCGTGGCTCATGCGCGCTTGCACGTCAGCATGCTTCATGCACTGTCATGGCAGTCCACTGTGCCGGCGTAGCTCATGCGCGCTTGCAGGTCAGCATGCTTCATGCACTGTCATGGCAGTCCACTGTGCCGGCGTAGCTCATGCGCACTAGCAGTTGAGCATGCTTCATGCACTGTCATGGCAGTCCACTGTTCCGGTGTAGCTCCTGCGCACTTGCAGGTCAGCATGCTTCATGCACTGTCATGGCAGTCCACTGTGCCGGCGTAGCTCATGCGCACTAGCAGTTGAGCATGCTTCATGCACTGTCATGGCAGTCCACTGTGCCGGCGTAGCTCATGCGCACTAGCAGTTGAGCATGCTTCATGCACTGTCATGGCAGTCCACTGTGCCGGTGTAGCTCCTGCGCACTTGCAGTTGAGCATGCTTCATGCACTGCCATGGCAGTCCACTGTGCCGGCGTAGCTCCTGCGCACTTGCAGTTGAGCATGCTTCATGCACTGTCATGGCAGTCCACTGTGCCGGCGTAGCTCATGCGCACTATCAGTTGAGCATGCTTCATGCACTGTCATGGCAGTCCACTGTGCCGGCGTAGCTCATGCGCACTAGCAGTTGAGCATGCTTTATGCACTGTCATGGCAGTCCACTGTGCCGGCGTAGCTCATGCGCGCTTGCAGGTCAGCATGCTTCATGCACTGTCTTGGCAGTCCACTGTGCCGGCGTAGCTCATGCGCACTAGCAGTTGAGCATGCTTCTTGCACTGTCATGGCAGTCCACTGTGCCGGCGTAGCTCATGTGCGCTTGCAGGTCAGCATGCTTCATGCACTATCATGGCAGTCCACTGTGCCGGCGTAGCTCATGCGCACTAGCAGTTGAGCATGCTTCATGCACTGTCATGGCAGTCCACTGTGCCGGTGTAGCTCCTGCGCACTTGCAGTTGAGCATGCTTCATGCACTGTCATGGCAGTCCACTGTGCCGGCGTAGCTCATGCGCACTAGCAGTTGAGCATGCTTCATGCACTGTCATGGCAGTCCGCTGTGCCGGTGTAGCTCCTGCGCACTTGCAGTTGAGCATGCTTCATGCACTGTCATGGCAGTCCACTGTGCCGGCGTAGCTCCTGCGCACTTGCAGTTGAGCATGCTTCATGCACTGTCATGGCAGTCCACTGTGCCGGCGTAGCTCATGCGCACTAGCAGTTGAGCATGCTTCATGCACTGTCATGGCAGTCCACTGTGCCGGCGTAGCTCACGCGCACTAGCAGTTGAGCATGCTTCATGCACTGTCATGGCAGTCCACTGTGCCGGCGTAGCTCATGCGCGCTTGCAGGTCAGCATGCTTCATGCACTGTCATGGCAGTCCACTGTGCCGGCGTAGCTCATGCGCACTAGCAGTTGAGCATGCTTCATGCACTGTCATGGCAGTCCACTGTGCCGGCGTAGCTCATGCGCACTAGCAGTTGAGCATGCTTCATGCACTGTCATGGCAGTCCACTGTGCCGGTGTAGCGCCTGCGCACTTGCAGTTGAGCATGCTTCATGCACTGTCATGGCAGTCCACTGTGCCGGCGTAGCTCATGCGCGCTTGCAGGTCAGCATGCTTCATGCACTGTCATGGCAGTCCACTGTGCCGGCGTAGCTCATGCGCACTAGCAGTTGAGCATGCTTCATGCACTGTCATGGCAGTCCACTGTGCCGGTGTAGCTCCTGCGCACTTGCAGTTGAGCATGCTTCATGCACTATCATGGCAGTCCACTGTTCCGGCGTAGCTCATGCGCACTAAAGTTGAGCATGCTTCATGCACTGTCATGGCAGTCCACTGTGCCGGTGTAGCTCCTGCGCACTTGCAGTTGAGCATGCTTCATGCACTGTCATGGCAGTCCACTCTGCCGGCGTAGCTCCTGCGCACTTGCAGTTGAGCATGCTTCATGCACTGTCATGGCAGTCCACTGTGCCGGCGTAGCTCATGCGCACTAGCAGTTGAGCATGCTTCATGCACTGTCATGGCAGTCCACTGTGCCGGCGTAGCTCATGCGCACTAGCAGTTGAGCATGCTTCATGCACTGTCATGGCAGTCCACTGTGCCGGCGTGGCTCATGCGCGCTTGCACGTCAGCATGCTTCATGCACTGTCATGGCAGTCCACTGTGCCGGCGTAGCTCATGTGCACTAGCAGTTGAGCATGCTTCATGCACTGTCATGGCAGTCCACTGTGCCGGCGTAGCGCATGCGCACTAGCAGTTGAGCATGCTTCATGCACTGTCATGGCAGTCCACTGTGCCGGTGTAGCGCCTGCGCACTTGCAGTTGAGCATGCTTCATGCACTGTCATGGCAGTCCACTGTGCCGGCGTAGCTCATGCGCGCTTGCAGGTCAGCATGCTTCATGCACTGTCATGGCAGTCCACTGTGCCGGCGTAGCTCATGCGCACTAGCAGTTGAGCATGCTTCATGCACTGTCATGGCAGTCCACTGTGCCGGCGTAGCTCATGCGCACTAGCAGTTGAGCATGCTTCATGCACTGTCATGGCAGTCCACTGTGCCGGCGTAGCTCATGCGCACTAGCAGTTGAGCATGCTTCATGCACTGTCATGGCAGTCCACTGTGCCGGTGTAGCTCCTGCGCACTTTCAGTTGAGCATGCTTCATGCACTGTCATGGCAGTCCACTGTGCTGGCGTAGCTCATGCGCACTAGCAGTTGAGCATGCTTCATGCACTGTCATGGCAGTCCACTGTGCTGGTGAGGCTCATCCGCACGTGCAGTTGAGCATGCCTCCTAGATAGCTACGCGCTCCCGGCGCTCCTGGTGCTCTGCCCTGCTTGTGTGGACCATGCAAGTAAATAGATGAGCATGCTGCATGCACTCTCTTGTCGCTCTGCTGCAGTGCTGATCAGGTGCTATGATCATAGCGGTTATCACAGCCCGCCGCGAATATTACATGTACCTACACTACAACGTCTGCAATACATACAAATATAATCGCCTAGTGCAATACACTGCACAATGTGCAACAACGCAATGTCTGCTCAGCTCTGCTCTGCGTTGGCCTGCATTGTGTCACACAGTGATAGACCTAGGACTCAGCAGCGCCGAGGCAACAGACCAGGCAACATGCACATAAACAGACCGGCCACCGCAAGCACCAAGGCCACGCGCCGCACGAGCAAATGCCAGAACGAACTAACGCCACTGCGAAAGCCGACACGCACACACCTCGCAGTACGACGCAGGCCATGCGCACACCAAACACACAGCTAGCACTCGCCGGGTCCACAAGCGGTCATCGACTCGACACTAGCAGTCTGCACGGGCGCGACAGCGTGCGCTACGGCCATGTTCGAGGCCGCGAGGCACCGGTTCCAGGATCCGTAGCCTCAGCCAGCTCGGCAGCCCGAGCGGTGTCCGGGGAGGGGCGCAGAGGAGAAACGGCGGACGTGCGCTGGGAGGAGGGAAGAGGGAGGGAGGGAAGAGGGAGGGATCGGGTGCGGGGGGGGGGGGGGGGGGTGGGGGGGCTGCAGGGTGAAATGGGTGGAGGGGGGGGGCTCTCGGGGCGGGATGGGCGAGGGGGGGGGGGGGGGGGGGGGCGACGCAAACTTATGCGCGATGGCCTGTCAGCGCCGGCAGGCCGTCTGTGGGGACAGGAAGGCCCGGCAGCAGCGCCCGTCCGACCAGTCTAGCACGGAGGGGCGCGGCCGCGCGGGCTTGGCGCGCCAGCGCGCGGCACAACGTTGTGGACAGGTCGCGCATGGCATTGAGAAGGAAAGTACGCTTTGACACCGCCCCGTGTCCCGCGGCAACCTCCGCGACCGTCTGGAGGAAGCGGTACGCGTCCCGTCCAACCCTGCCATACGTCTCATGCACGAGCGGGATGAACTGGCCTGCATTGTGTCATATGCTTGCTTGTCATATCAAAGTGCGGCATAAAGTGTGCCACATAATGCATGTGGCCTTGGTGCTTGCGGTGGCGGGCCTGTCTGTTTGCCTGTTTCCTAGTCCGTTGCTTCAGCGCTGCTGAGTCCTGGATCTATCACTTTGTAACACATAATGCATGTTTTACACGGTGATAGATTGGCCCGCCCTGCCTTCCCGTGAGCTGCCGCGCGGAGAGCAAGCTGCTGTTGCCCTCGCAGCCGGGCTCTTGCGTTCATCTCCGTGTAACACGGTGACAGATCTAGGACCCAGCAGCGCCGAGGCAACAGACCAGACAATACGCAGACATAATGCATGTGTAGCACCATGTGGCCCAATGAAACACGGGAGTTCACCTCAAACGTGGTCGCCACCGGATTGTCGCGGTAGTGGCTTGCACGCGTACACGTCGTTCAAATCGCTACAACGCCCCCGGATGAATGTGCAGGTGCCAGCATGAAGAATATAGACAGTGCTTCAAATCCAACATATGTTTTGTTTACAATGACCTGTCCCGCCGGCGCAGCCTCGCTCGCCGACGATTCAGTGCGCTGCACATCAATTGACGCTGCTGATACCATCGCTGATATCTTACGTGGATACCATCTTACCATCTCTTATATTCGGTACTGAAAGTTGAGACCACGTTGCGCTACTGCTTGTTCGGTATTGGCACGCGTATTTGCCCGATGGTGGCTACCATGATGCCACCGGTCATGCAAACAACTGGCCGGCTCCACAGCCAGTCTATCTTTGAGCTTTGACTCTCCTGTATGACCTTAAGCAGGTCCAGTGAGTCAAGCCGGACGTTTGCGGACTGGGAGCTTCGGTTGTTGCCACTCCTTCGAGATCGTCCGCTGCGTTGTAACCCCGCCATCCAGCTAGCGGGCAGGTAAATCCCATCTAAGTACATCTGTAGTATTTGTATAGCAGTGCTATGCTATTGGTGCCTTCTAGCACGCTCGATGTGTGTCCGGCACGCGTGTTTGCGCGTTATTAGGTACCATGATGCCGCCTGTCCACGAGCGACGGGCCGGCTCCATAGTCGGCCTATTTTTAAGCTTTGATGCTCTTGTTCGACGTTATGCTAGTCCAATGAGTCCCGCCGGACGTATGCGGGCAGGGAGCTCCTATTGTTGCCACTCCTTCGAGATCGTCCGCCACGTTGTAACCCCGCCCTCCCAGTAGCGGGCAAGCGACTCACATTACCATCTAAAAACATCGTTGGTGTTTGTGTAGCAGCGCTGTGCTCCTGATGCCTTGCAGCATGCTAGGTGCATGTGGACCGAATGCACACGTTGCCGACGACTGCACAATCAAGTGTCCTTTGCTGCCATAGGTATCCTTGATAGACACCTCGACATCGTATTTTAGGTATGTCTACCCAATAAGGGGGACACTCGTGCCTGGTGCAGCGGTTACCGGAGAGGTGGGTGTCCAAATAGGCCTATTCGGAAACCCAGAGTTGGGAGTCCGAATAGGCCTATTCGGACACCCACCGCTCCGGTGAAGGTGGCATGGGCACCTGCCTTTTCGCTACAAGTGCTTCATGTCGCCCTCGCGTACACATGCAGTGCATAACAGACATACAGTGTTCCACTTCTCCTGCTGGCAACGTTGTGTGTGGACCA
The DNA here is from genome assembly GCA_900538255.1 of Ulva mutabilis. NCBI lineage: Eukaryota > Viridiplantae > Chlorophyta > Ulvophyceae > Ulvales > Ulvaceae > Ulva > Ulva mutabilis. The sequence goes on along the minus strand of UNSF01000063.1, from coordinate 253,223 downwards.
TGTGAGCATATGGAGCATATGGACCATTCCATGAGGTTGATCTCACGTCCATATTGACCTATTGCAACTCCATCATTGGCTATCCAATCCATGTCAAAATCGTAGCCTTCCGTTGTTTCGAGGTCTCTGTTGTGATGTGCCACAGTCACAACATTCCACGGCCATTAGTGGTAATTTCTCCGACACAAAGTCTACTTAAACGTCCTATATGTGCTCTAGCCAGGGCATCTCTTGCTCACCCGAGCAGGACGTCACCGATTACGTCCGGGTTACGTCACCAGCTACGCGCACCACCCAGGACGTCATCGGCATGTAAGCCGTCTCAGTGGCGGAGGCCGTGACGGCATCAAGGTGTCCCACCTGTGGGTCATCCGGATGTACCCCAGCCGTGCGCATGATGGCATGGGGACGTCATACCCAGCCGGCCACCAGCCAGTTACGTCATCTTGGCGCCCTTGTCTCCCGAGGACGGGATTGTGATCGCTAGATGACGTCCCTCTCGAGTCACGATGGCGTCCTTGGTGCTTTTTGCCGCCTGTGTCCTCGGAGTACGTCATTTTTCGACTGGCAGCATCGTCCTAGTGTCCAAAAATCCAGTAGAACGAGCTTCGAATTCAAACGGGGATGGTGGGTGGGTGCGTTTGCTTTTCAAATTCTCAGTGATAACGCTGAATAGAGCCAGACTCAGACGGAAGGCCACGACTACTGCGCTGCTTGACCGTATCTAGTGTGGGCAATTGCTGCTCAGGTCAGGAGTTGTGCCTGTCGTCAGGCCTGTCGCAGCCTCGATATGTCGAGGCGTCTAGTGGCTGTCGGAATCATCAGCTCCACTTGGGAAAGTGGCGAAATCCCACTGCTAGGACCCACCAGCGCCGAGGCAACAGCTAGCTCCGCGGAGCTCCGGTAGGACGCGGACGCGGACAGTTACTGGTCGTTTAATGGAATGTGCCGATGACACACCTGATAACACACCTGATGACTGGTTGCTTTTTGCTGGTGTCTACTTTCGGGGGTTTTGGCCGTCTACTTTCCTTCTGTTGCCCTCTCTGCCGGGCTATTGCGTTCATCTCCATGTAACACACCTGATGACACACCTAACGACATGCCCTGCCTTCCCGAGAGCCGCCGCAGGGGGAGCGATGCGGCGCCGCCAGTGCCCTTCGCGCCCCGCCCTCAGGCCCCTGCCGAGCGGCCGGAGGGGGAGGGCTGGTATGCCTTACACTGTGGGGGACGTGAGCCCCCGGGCTCTCGTGTGCGGGGGGCCCGTGATGGAAACACTACAACGATGCTGCCGGTCCTGCGAGGACGTCCTCGTGGGGGCCTCGCAAAAATATGTACCGATGATATCACCAGGACGCTGAGGTGCTGTCACGACACCGTCATGGACAAGTCCTGATGTAACGATACAAAGCTGTACGCGGCACCACAAGCCTTTGTAGCATAGATTGGTAATCTGTGAAGCGTCAGAGTGCGCCATGCCCGTGGTCCATGCATGGGTTAGGGATGGCTTGGTCAGTCATCCTCACACCATGCGCACGGTAGCATAGAGGAGGTTGTGGTGAGTGGTCACCAACATTGGCCTACGAGATAACTTGGTTGCATGACCAGGTCTCGTAAGCCAAGGGCCTCTAACGGGCGTGTTGGCGTATGCGGGGATTGGCAACATTGCACATGTGCCAAAGGCAGGATTCACACACAGGCCGAACACTATATAAGCTTATGGTGTGACGGCTGGACATTAGAGGGTTTAAGTACAGCTTTAAGCTTACACAAGGTGCTACATCAGTGGCACCGTCACACCTGATGGTCGCGAGGGGGCCTAGGGACGTCACAGGATGACGATAGTCCTGCCATGACGGCATTGCGCCGTCACGCATTGAGTCGGTGAAGCGAAATAGGGACGTCTGGGTTACGTCATCTCAGCCGCCGACAAGGCGGCTCGCAAGACGATGACATCACGCGCATGGTGTTCCGTGGGTGACGTAACCGATACGTCATGGGACCGTCCGCTGGTGCGGACGGCGGGGCCGTCATGAGGACGTCACGTGCATGGCGTACCGTGGGTTACGTAACCGGGACGTCATCGGTCCGTCCGCTGTTGCGGACAACGGGGCTGTCATGCAGGACGTCACGTTCGAACCTGTTCATGCTGCGCGATCAAAGGGGACGGTATGTTCGGACCGACAAGCCTACGCAGCGGCTCGCCGATGTTAATTAGTATGCCGCCCGCCTGACGCCCGGACTAGTCTCCAATCGAGGGGAGACTGCATGCGAGATAGCATGTACTTGTACGCGTAAGAGGCACCGTCGATAGGTAACGCTTGACAAGCGCTAGGCTGAAGGCTCGAAAGTAAGCTATCGAGCCGGCTGACGAGCGAAACAAGCCCACGGGGCAGACATGCTCCGATCGCATCGTCATGTTATAATGGATGAATTCTATATATAGCAGCCGGATGCCTCGCCCCCGGCTCCATCGTCCAGCAGCCCACACCAGAAGACCTCGCCAATCTCCAAGACCTCCACCCCCCAGGAGAACCAGCCCAGCTACCTCCCATCGACACAGCCGCACCACACATCACTGTGGACGACCTAGAACGTGTCCTCGGCAAACTTCCCAACTCCTCTGCACCCGGCCTGAGCGGCTGGACGTACGAACACGTCAGATCCGCCGCATCCGCCAGCACCGAGGCCAGAGACGCCATCCTCCACCTCATCAACCAGGTCATCAGCGGCCAGTTCCCGCAGGTGACAGCCCTCCTCAGCACCAGACTCGTCCCCATCCGCAAGCCAGACGGCGGCATCCGCCCCATCGCCGTCCAAGAAGTCTGGGTCCGCATCGCCAGCCTCTGTGCACTCAGAGCATGCAGCGAAGTGGGCCCCAGCCTTGCCCCGCTGCAGGTTGGTGTCGGTATCTCCGGCGGCGCTCAGACCATGGGCCATGCGCTCTCGTCTGCCGCCGTTGGGAATCTCGACACCGTCATCCTGTCGGTGGACTTCAAGAACGCATACAACTCCATCCACACCCAGTCCATGCTCGACGCAGTCCACCAGCGCGCCCCACAGCTCCTCCCATACGCCATATGGGCCAACACATCACCAACCCAGCACCACGTCATAGGCGCCCCACCAGGCACAGCCCCGATCACATCGACCAGAGGTGTGAAACAGGGCGACCCCCTTGCCAGCCTCCTCTTCTCACTGACTCTGCAGCCGGCTCTCGAAGCCGCCCAAGCCACCGCAGATCCAGCCGACGCAGCCCTCCTTGCCTATGCCGATGACTGCAGCATCCGCGGCACCGGCGCACCCATCATCAAGGCCTTCACCACCCTGGAGGAACACGCCCACCCGATCGGCCTCCGCATCGGCCGTGCGAAGAGTGCAGCCACATCCATCATTGATCGCGACGCGGCCCAGAATGTGGCGGACGCCACAGGCGTGCCGCTGCGCCCACACGGCGTCACCTGCGCAGGCACGCCCATCGGCCACACCCCCTACGTCAAGGACTACTGCAACCGCCGCGCGACAACCGCATGTGCGAAGATTGATCGCCTCCTCTCTCTCCCCCTGCCTGCCCAGGACAAGTTCCTGCTGCTCCGCGGCTCTGTGCAGCTTGCCCTCACCCACCTAGTCCGTGTCGTCGCGTGGGACTCGGTCAAAGACGCGGTGCAGCGGCTGCAAGACAGGGTAATGGCGGCGGCGCGGGAGATCATGCACCACCCGCAGATGCCCACCGTCGCCGAGGAGCAACTCCGCCTACCGCTGCGCCACGGCGGATTTGGCCTCATGGACGTCACGGAGCACGAGGCAGATGCAGCGTATCTGTCCAGCGCCGCGCTGGCGCATGACGCCATGCGCGATGGCCCCCCCGACTTCCGCCCATTCGCCAAAGGCGACGTTGCCACAGGCCTACAAGAAAAATGGACAGCGCTGCGTGCAGCAATGCCGCCGGAGGCAGACTGGGGGCCAGAGGAGCTCGACGACGTCTTCATCGCCACTGGCCTTCCCGGTGTGAGCAGCAAAGTGACCAGGGCAGTAGCGCAGACACGGCACGACGCGCTGCTGCAACAGCTGGGCAGCACCCCTGGTGGTGCAAAGGACCTTGCACGCATGCGCAGCTGCGCCTGTCGTGTTGCCTCACTGTTCCTGGATTCCCTCCCAACCAACCGCATGCTGACTCTGAATGATGGGGATTTTGTGCATGGGATGCGGTTCAGGGGCGGACTTTCCCCCCTGCCGCCGTTAGATGGGGAAGTGATATGTGATTGCAATGCTCGGGTGAAGCCCGGCGACGTAGATCATGCCATGACATGTCGACACAATGCCGACTGCTGGACGTTGCGCCACAACATTGCCGTTACGGCTTGGCGCCGTCGAGTAAGAGCGGCAGGGGTGTCCACATCGATTGAGCCTGTGATGCGCAGCCTGGACAGACGCAACAGGGACGACAGTAGGGGGGACATGCTAGCAAATGGTCCGGACGTGGACGTGTATGTACTAGATGTCAGCTTCATCCACCCATCTGGGGTGGCTGTGGTGGGAAAAGCATCGGGGGCACAGGGGCACGCGGCCGCCGTACGCGAACAGTTCAAACTCAACAAGTACAAAGAGAGTGTGCAGGGATCGTACAAGGTGGTGCCGGTTGTGCACGAGACATATGGCAGACTAGGGTCGCATGCCATGCAGTACCTCAGCACGCTGGCAGTGTCGTTGGTTGGGCCGTTCGACAAGAGAGCAAAGGCTCGCTGGATTGAGAACTCCTTGCGGGAGTTCAGTGCGGCGACAGTGAAAGGAAACGGGTTTGTGATCAGAAAGACCATGTCCAGGGTAGCACGGCTCACGGGTGCGCAGTTCGTGCCAGGTGATCGCCTGGCCGGCTCGCATCTGCTGGGTAGCATGTGAGTCTAGACTCTAGTTGTACGTTCGCTTGGTGCACTGGATCGGAGCCCCTCGATGTAACAGTATATATATATATATATATATATATATATATTAGGCTGCCCGACCAACTAGCAGCAATCGACTCTGTACAATGCCCGCAGTGCCAGAAAGTACTCAGCTACCCCATCCGCTCACACAAAATAGCAGGCGCAGGCAGCGCAACGTGCACCCACAAGACCTCCACCGAAGAATCAAGCAGACACCGGCAGGCAGTGAATGCCAGAGCCAAGCCCATCCAAACACCACCCCACCAGCGAGCCCAACAGCCCCACGCAAGCACATCCCATGCGCCTCCGCCGCAGCAACCCCCACCCCCCCCAGCAGACCAGTGACCACACCCACCAAACACCCCCAACATTGACAACGATGACCGACCCAGACCAAGACAGACCATCCCAAAAGGCTCCGCGCACGCCTTCGGGGACGGCCTGGCCAAGCTCGTCACAGCCATGACCGATGCCCCAGACCACGCCGCAGCCACAGCTGCAACCACAGCCATGTTGTGGTACCCAGCCCAGATCCTGACCGACGACAGCCACAACGGACTCGAGCGCCGCATAGCAGCACGGATCCTTGCCCACAGCGAAGGCAGGGATCCCATCCAATACGAAGAACGCCGCAAGAAACCCCGCTCCAACCCAGCCAAGCAGACAACCGACCAGCGCACAGCAGCCCGCATACACACAAAGCTGACCATGCACAGCCTCTCCCGAGCAGCCGGATGCCTCGCCCCCGGCTCCATCGTCCAGCAGCCCACACCAGAAGACCTCGCCAATCTCCAAGACCTCCACCCCCCAGGAGAACCAGCCCAGCTACCTCCCATCGACACAGCCGCACCACACATCACTGTGGACGACCTAGAACGTTTCCTCGGCAAACTTCCCAACTCCTCTGCACCCGGCCTGAGCGGCTGGACGTACGAACACGTCAGATCCGCCGCATCCGCCAGCACCGAGGCCAGAGACGCCATCCTCCACCTCATCAACCAGGTCATCAGCGGCCAGTTCCCGCAGGTGACAGCCCTCCTCAGCACCAGACTCGTCCCCATCCGCAAGCCAGACGGCGGCATCCGCCCCATCGCCGTCCAAGAAGTCTGGGTCCGCATCGCCAGCCTCTGTGCACTCAGAGCATGCAGCGAAGTGGGCCCCAGCCTTGCCCCGCTGCAGGTTGGTGTCGGTATCTCCGGCGGCGCTCAGACCATGGGCCATGCGCTCTCGTCTGCCGCCGTTGGGAATCTCGACACCGTCATCCTGTCGGTGGACTTCAAGAACGCATACAACTCCATCCACACCCAGTCCATGCTCGACGCAGTCCACCAGCGCGCCCCACAGCTCCTCCCATACGCCATATGGGCCAACACATCACCAACCCAGCACCACGTCATAGGCGCCCCTCCAGGCACAGCCCCGATCACATCGACCAGAGGTGTGAAACAGGGCGACCCCCTTGCCAGCCTCCTCTTCTCACTGACTCTGCAGCCGGCTCTCGAAGCCGCCCAAGCCACCACAGATCCCGCCGATGCAGCCCTCCTTGCCTATGCCGATGACTGCAGCATCCGCGGCACCGGCGCACCCATCATCAAGGCCTTCACCACCCTGGAGGAACACGCCCACCCGATCGGCCTCCGCATCGGCCGTGCGAAGAGTGCAGCCACATCCATCATTGATCGCGACGCGGCCCAGAATGTGGCCGACGCCACAGGCGTGCCGCTGCGCCCACACGGCGTCACCTGCGCAGGCACGCCCATCGGCCACACCCCCTACGTCAAGGACTACTGCAACCGCCGCGCGACAACCGCATGTGCGAAGATTGATCGCCTCCTCTCTCTCCCTCTGCCTGCCCAGGACAAGTTCCTGCTGCTCCGCGGCTCTGTGCAGCTTGCCCTCACCCACCTAGTCCGTGTCGTCGCGTGGGACTCGGTCAAAGACGCGGTGCAGCGGCTGCAAGACAGGGTAATGGCGGCGGCGCGGGAGATCATGCACCACCCGCAGATGCCCACCGTCGCCGAGGAGCAACTCCGCCTACCGCTGCGCCACGGCGGATTTGGCCTCATGGACGTCACGGAGCACGAGGCAGATGCAGCCTATCTGTCCAGCGCCGCGCTGGCGCATGACGCCATGCGCGATGGCCCCCCCGACTTCCGCCCATTCGCCAAAGGCGACGTTGCCACAGGCCTACAAGAAAAATGGACAGCGCTGCGTGCAGCAATGCCGCCGGAGGCAGACTGGGGGCCAGAGGAGCTCGACGACGTCTTCATCGCCACTGCCTTCCCGCTGTGAGCAGAAAAGTGACCAGGGCAGTAGCGCAGACACGGCACGACGCGCTGCTGCAACAGCTGGGCAGCACCCCTGGTGGTGCAAAGGACCTTGCACGCATGCGCAGCTGCGCCTGTCGTGTTGCCTCACTGTTCCTGGATTCCCTCCCAACCAACCGCATGCTGACTCTGAATGATGGGGATTTTGTGCATGGGATGCGGTTCAGGGGCCGACTTTCCCCCCTGCCGCCGTTAGATGGGAAGTGATATGTGATTGCAATGCTCGGGTGAAGCCCGGCGACGTAGATCATGCCATGACATGTCGACACAATGCCGACTGCTGGACGTTGCGCCACAACATTGCCGTTACGGCTTTGGCGCCGTCGAGTAAGAGCGGCAGGGGTGTCCACATCAATTGAGCCTGTGATGCGCAGCCTGGACAGACGCTACAGGGACGACAGTAGGGGGGACATCCTAGCAAATGGTCCGGACGTGGACGTGTATGTACTAGATGTCAGCTTCATCCACCCATCTGGGGTGGCTGTGGTGGGGAAAGCATCGGGGCACAGGGGCACGCGGCCGCCGTACGCGAACAGTTCAAACTCAACAAGTACAAAGAGAGTGTGCAGGGATCGTACAAGGTGGTGCCGGTTGTGCACGAGACATATGGCAGACTAGGGTCGCATGCCATGCAGAACCTCAACACGCTAGCAGTGTCGTTGGTTGGGCCGTTCGACAAGAGAGCAAAGGCTCGCTGGATTGAGAACTCCTTGCGGGAGTTCAGTGCGGCGACAGTGAAAGGAACGGGTTTGTGATCAGACAGAGACCATGTCCAGGTAGCACGGCTCACGGGTGCGCAGTTTGTGCCAGGTGGATCGCCTTGCCGGCTGCATCTGCTGGGTAGCATGTGAGTCTAGACTCTAGTTGTACGTTTGCTTGGTGCACTGGATCGGAGCCCCTCGATGTAACATANTCCCGCTGTGAGCAGAAAAGTGACCCAGGGCAAGTAGCGCAGACACGGCACGACGCGCTGCTGCAACAGCTGGGCAGCACCCCTGGTGGTGCAAAGGACCTTGCACCATGCGCAGCTGCGCCTGTCGTGTTGCCTTCACTGTTCCTGGATTCCTCCCAACCAACCGCATGCTGACTCTGAATGATGGGGATTTTGGTGCATGGGATGCGGTTCAGGGGCGACTTTCCCCCCTGCCGCCGTTAGATGGGGAAGTGATATGTGATTGCAATGCTCGGGTGAAGCCCCGGCGACGTAGATCATGCCATGACATGTCGACACAATGCCGACTGCTGGACGTTGCGCCACAACATTGCCGTTACGGCTTGGCGCCGTCGAGTAAGAGCGGCAGGGGTGTCCACATCAATTGAGCCTGTGATGCGCAGCCTGGACAGACGCTACAGGGACGACAGTAGGGGGGACATCCTAGCAAATGGTCCGGACGTGGACGTGTATGTACTAGATGTCAGCTTCATCCACCCATCTGGGGTGGCTGTGGTGGGGAAAGCATCGGGGGCACAGGGGCACGCGGCCGCCGTACGCGAACAGTTCAAACTCAACAAGTACAAAGAGAGTGTGCAGGGATCGTACAAGGTGGTGCCGGTTGTGCACGAGACATATGGCAGACTAGGGTCGCATGCCATGCAGAACCTCAACACGCTAGCAGTGTCGTTGGTTGGGCCGTTCGACAAGAGAGCAAAGGCTCGCTGGATTGAGAACTCCTTGCGGGAGTTCAGTGCGGCGACAGTGAAAGGAAACGGGTTTGTGATCAGACAGACCATGTCCAAGGTAGCACGGCTCACGGGTGCGCAGTTTGTGCCAGGTGATCGCCTTGCCGGCTTGCATCTGCTGGGTAGCATGTGAGTCTAGACTCTAGTTGTACGTTTGCTTGGTGCACTGGATCGGAGCCCCTCGATGTAACTATATATATTAGGCTGAATATTCGGTATGTCTGTATATATATATACGTAGGTAAAGAAATGTATGTAAATACGTAGGTAAAAACAACCATGTTACAAACCATAGTATTGACACGGTTTCCGTTTCCGTGTCGTGGCCGACCAGCGTCAACCCGACCCGGCTCAGTAGGACCGCACAAAACCCCGTGCCAAAAGAATGCTGTGATTATGTAATGTTGTAGAGTGTCTGTGCAGTTTCTCTGGTAAAAATAGCGAGTGTGCGCGATACAACCATGTTCGTTGTTACGTCGCTGAGTTGTGTAGGAACGCGCCAAAAGAACCCGCGCGTGCAGATGCAAAAAGAAAACTACGCATCTGAGTGTAGACTGTAGATGTTCGTGTCCCCGTTTCCGCCCCCTGAGCCCAGAAGAGGAAGCGGCCATGCAACTTCTCTGGAATAGATGATTTCGCGACCGACCTGACCAACCAGGCCGGCCGTCCGCGCGCCAATCAGGCCCACGTAGATGATGATTAGTATGGTATCGACAGCTGACTGCTGTTTCGTGCGCGTTCCGACGCACGTAGTCACGCCAAGCTGCACCCCGCAGCACGGCAAGTAGAAGCTTAGGAAAGTCCCAAAAGTAAACATGCACAATGACCCACAAAAGAAAACAGAGTGGTCAGTAGCTTGTATTAACTGTCCCCGCAGACAGATTTGACAACCCCAGCCCAACGGCGTCCCTCCCAGCAACCACCACCATGCCAGCAACTCGCCACATCCACCTCACAGCATCAACACCCAAAACCAGATGACCAGATGACCCGACCAACACCAGCCACTGGACTACGATGTCCGCATCCAACCTGCAAATGTGCTCGCCAGGACTCCAATTCGCTCCGCCAGCATGTCAACCAAGATCACCCGACAGCCCAATGGCAGCCCGACCAACTATCAGCAATCGACTCTGTACAATGCCCGCAGTGCCAGAAAGTCTCAGCTACCCCATCCGCTCACACAAAACAGCAGGCGCAGGCAGCGTAGCGTGCACCCACAGGACCTCCACCGAAGAATCAAGCAGACACCGGCAGGCAGTGAATGCCAGAGCCAAGCCCATCCAAACACCACCCCACCAGCGAGCCCAACAGCCCCACGCAAGCACATCCCATGCGCCTCCGCCGCAGCAACCCCCACCCCCCCCAGCAGACCAGCGACCCCACCCACCAAACACCCCCAACATTGACAACGATGACCGATCCAGACCCAGACAGACCATCCCAAAAGGCTCCGCGTACGCCTTCGGGGACGGCCTGGCCAAGCTCGTCACAGCCATGACCGATGCCCCAGACCACGCCGCAGCCACAGCTGCAACCACAGCCATGTTGTGGTACCCAGCCCAGATCCTGACCGACGACAGCCACCACGGACTCGAACGCCGCATAGCAGCACGGATCCTTGCCCACATCGAAGGCAGGGATCCCATCCAATACGAAGAACGCCGCAAGAAACCCCGCACCAACCCGGCCAAGCAGACAACCGACCAGCGCACAGCAGCCCGCATACACACAAAGCTGACCATGCACAGCCTCTCCCGAGCAGCCGGATGCCTCGCCCCCGGCTCCATCGTCCAGCAGCCCACACCAGAAGACCTCGCCAATCTCCAAGACCTCCACCCCCCAGGAGAACCAGCCCAGCCACCTCCCATCGACACAGCCGCACCACACATCACTGTGGACGACCTAGAACGTGTCCTCGGCAACCTTCCCAACTCCTCTGCACCCGGCCTGAGCGGCTGGACGTACGAACACGTCAGATCCGCCGCATCCGCCAGCACCGAGGCCAGAGACGCCATCCTCCACCTCATCAACCAGGTCATCAGCGGCCAGTTCCCGCAGGTGACAGCCCTCGTTAGCACCAGACTCGTCCCCATCCGCAAGCCAGACGGCGGCATCCGCCCCATCGCCGTCCAAGAAGTCTGGGTCCGCATCGCCAGCCTCTGTGCACTCAGATCATGCAGCGAAGTGGGCCCCAGCCTTGCCCTGCTGCAGGTTGGTGTCGGTATCTCCGGCGGCGCTCAGACCATGGGCCATGCGCTCTCGTCTGCCGCCGTTGGGAATCTCGACACCGTCATCCTGTCGGTGGACTTCAAGAATGCATACAACTCCATCCACACCCAGTCCATGCTCGACGCAGTCCACCAGCGCGCCCCACAGCTCCTCCCATACGCCATATGGGCCAACACAGCCCCAACCCAGCACCACGTCATAGGCGCCCCACCAGGCACAGCCCCGATCACATCGACCAGAGGTGTGAGACAGGGCGACCCCCTTGCCAGCCTCCTCTTCTCACTGACTCTGCAGCCGGCTCTCGAAGCCGCCCAAGCCACCGCAGATCCCGCCGACGCAGCCCTCCTTGCCTATGCCGATGACTGCAGCATCCGCGGCACCGGCGCACTCATCATCAAGGCCTTCACCACCCTGGAGGAACACGCCCACCCGATCGCCCTCCGCATCAGCCGTGCGAAGAGTGCAGCCACATCCATCATTGATCGCGACGCGGCCCAGAATGTGGCCGACGCCACAGGCGTGCCGCTGCGCCCACACGGCGTCACCTGCGCAGGCACGCCCATCGGCCACACCCCCTACGTCAAGGACTACTGCAACCGCCGCGCGACAACCGCATGTGCGAAGATTGATCGCCTCCACTCTCTCCCCCTGCCTGCCCAGGACAAGTTCCTGCTGCTCCGCTGCTCTGTGCAGCTTGCCCTCACCCACCTAGTCCGTGTCGTCGCGTGGGACTCGGTCAAGGACGCGGTGCAGCGGCTGCAAGATAGGGTAATGGCGGCGACGCGGGAGATCATGCACCACCCGCAGATGCCCACCGTCGCCGAGGAGCAACTCCGCCTACCGCTGCGCCACGGCGGATTTGGCCTCATGGACGTCACGGAGCACGAGGCAGATGCAGCCTATCTGTCCAGCGCCGCGCTGGCGCATGACGCCATGCGCGATGGCCCCCCCGACTTCCGCCCATTCGCCGAAGGCGACGTTGCCACAGGCCTACAAGAAAAATGGACAGCGCTGCGTGCGGCAATGCCGCCGGCGGCAGACTGGGGCCCAGAGGAGCTCGACGATGTCTTCATCGCCACTGGCCTTCCCGGTGTGAGCAGAAAAGTGACCAGGGCAGTAGCGCAGACACGGCACGACGCGCTGCTGCAACAGCTGGGCGGCACCCCTGGTGGTGCAAAGGACCTTGCACGCATGCGCAGCTGCGCCTGTCGTGTTGCCTCACTGTTCCTGGATTCCCTCCCAACCAACCGCATGCTGACTCTGAATGATGGGGATTTTGTGCATGGGATGCGGTTCAGGGGCGGACTTTCCCCCCTGCCGCCGTTAGATGGGGAAGTGATATGTGATTGCAATGCTCGGGTGAAGCCCGGCGACGTAGATCATGCCATGACATGTCGACACAATGCCGACTGCTGGACGTTGCGCCACAACATTGCCGTTACGGCTTGGCGCCGTCGAGTAAGAGCGGCAGGGGTGTCCACATCGATTGAGCCTGTGATGCGCAGCCTGGACAGACGCTACAGGGACTACAGTAGGGGGGACATCCTAGCAAATGGTCCGGACGTGGACGTGTATGTACTAGATGTCAGCTTCATCCACCCATCTGGGGTGGCTGTGGTGGGGAAAGCATCGGGGGCACAGGGGCACGCGGCCGCCGTACGCGAACAGTTCAAACTCAACAAGTACAAAGAGAGTGTGCAGGGATCGTACAAGGTGGTGCCGGTTGTGCACGAGACATATGGCAGACTAGGGTCGCATGCCATGCAGTACCTCAACACGCTGGCAGTGTCGTTGGTTGGGCCGTTCGACAAGAGAGCAAAGGCTCGCTGGATTGAGAACTCCTTGCGGGAGTTCAGTGCGGCGACAGTGAAAGGAAACGGGTTTGTGATCAGAAAGACCATGTCCAGGGTAGCACGGCTCACGGGTGCGCAATTTGTGCCAGGTGATCGCCTGGCCGGCTTGCATCTGCTGGGTAGCATGTGAGTCTAGAATCTAGTTGTACGTTCGCTTGGTGCACTGGATCGGAGCCCCTCGATGTAACAGTATATACGACGTCCTACAGTCCAGAAGTAATACAGCCCCCTGGGTTGGGCGCTTTTCTGGTTCTTGACAGCGACGCATGTGTGCCAGTAGAGGCGGAGCATTAATTCCTCATTGTTCAAGGCCGGGCTGTCACGCCTTTTCATCTCGGTGTCTGACGTTGGCAAACTGCAAAATTAAAAAATCCTAACCGCCGACGTGGCGCTGCATCGAAGAGCGGATCATGTAGCAGCCGAAGAACGGCTCTCGCAGGCCGCACATTGCATCCAGCGCAACTTCCAGCGCATGCATTGTCGTCGCAGGAGTTGATGGGATGAGCGGTTTACACACAATCACACATGGGATGCGTGGTGTGTGCGTGTCTGCTTTCGCGCTGGCGATAGTTCGTTCTGGCATTTTCTCGTGCGGCGCATGACCTTGGTGCTTGCGGTGGCCGGTCTGTCTGTTTACTGTCTGTTTGCTTGTTGCCTGGTCTGTTGCCTCGGCGCTGCTGAGTCCTAGATCTATCACTGTGTAACACATGGGATGCATTGGCATGTGGCTGATGGCATGCTGATACGTTGATTCACGGATGAGCATGAATGTCACTGTGACAGACTACCCAGACTTTACCACCCTGCACTATGCTGCAGCGGTACATTACAGCAACTTATTTTGGGGAGGAGCTCGAACACTGATTCACTGTTGCTGGTTTACACGTGTCTCCAAGGCAGCATGCATGTTCCATCCATGCAGGCAGGTGGCAATGCGGACAGCCGCAAGGACAGCAAATGCTGCGAAAACTACAGTCATCTGGGTTCGAAATCCGCAGGCAGCACCCCCAGGATGCGACACCCCCGGGCGGCCCCGGGCGGCAGTCCAAACGAAGGTTTTGGGCACTATTTTTCAGTTTTCGGCGGTTTGGATGGGTTCGCATGTGCACAACACATCACAGCACCCGTGCAGACTGCTAGTGTCGCGTCGACGACCGCTTGTGGGCCCGGCGAGTGCTGGCTGTGTGTTTGGTGTGCGCGTGGCCTGCGTGGTACTGCGTGGTGTGTGCGTGTCTGCTTTCGCGATGGCGTTTGTTTGTTCTGGCATTTGCTCGTGCGGCGCGTGGCCTTAGTGCTTGCGGCGGCCGGTCTGTCTGTTTGCTTGTTGCCTGGTCTGTTGCCTCGGCGCTGCTGAGTCCTAGATCTATCACTGTGAACAAGAAATCAGCACAAGAAATCACAAGAATCAGCACTGGGTATCTGAAGAAAAGAAATCAGCACAAGAAATCAGCACTGGGTATCTCGTAGCATGCTATAGCATGGCAGGCTTTAAACAGCATACATCAGCCTCACTGCAGCTGCTCAGACCTATGGTTCAGATACGGACTGACTGCTCGTGCATGCGGTTCTTACATGCGATTCTTACAAACAGCTCATTCAAGAAGTCTCTTTCCATGTCAGCTGCTAGTGCACGCACGTGCTCCACTGGCAAACATACCAACGAGTTGTGGCACCAATCGGCACAAGCCACCATGACTCGTTGACGGCTTGAGCTAATGCTGGCAGGCATACTGTCGATGAGAAAATCAAACCATGCAAAGAGCTCTGCCCAATCATTCCGCGTGTATGCTAGAACACAGTCACATGTCCTCCAGGCCCTTGATCAGAACTTGACAGCCATGTAGAACGCCCCAGCGAGCAGGAAGAGAATGGTGTAGCTGAGCCTGCAGTGTGATATTGCCGGATGCTTTCTCCCCAGCATGCTTTCTTCGACGCCGCCATGCACGCCCGCGCCTACATCAGGAGGCATTGCAGCAGCGCAGCGAAAGCAGCAACAGCAGATGCGGCCAGTAGAGGCTCGGGGCTGGATTGGTTAATTTCGGCAGGTCCATTTTCGTCAAAACCCGCCTCTTCCCGCAGCTGCTCCGTCCCCACCCCAGCTGTTGCAGCCACGGGTCCGTCGACAGGCGGTGGCAGCGGCTCCAGGCCGCCACGGTCGCCGATCAGATCACTACTTGTCTCGATGGCAAGGTCCGGCGGCGCAACCACCGGTTCTTGCGCTGGTTCCGGGCAGTCATCTTCAAAGCACACGGGCGCCACAATTGGAATATTGTCAATGTTAATAGGCTCTACCAGAAGATTTTCGAGGGGCCATAGAATTGGAATGTCGTTGTGAAGCTCATCAATTGTGTCAAGGACCGGCGTGTCTGCCTGTAGGCACTCCATCTGCGAAGCTCGCAGCTGGAGTGACGCTACGCATGCCAATGCTGCTTGCCGGGTTTCGCTACATGCGGGATGATAGACTTCTGGATTTATGGGAGTGACACTAGTCAGCTCAAGAGCTGCAGAAACTGCACACAGTGGGATCGTGGCAAGGCCCCAGCGGTGGCTTAACCAGAATATTCTAGAGTGTGTCGCAGCGCGTTCAATTGCAGCAGAGTCATGCTCCGGGTACATGTGCTTGCACGAGCAGGGCAAGGGCCCAACTCCATGGAGTCACAGGCATTGCGGGACTATCATAGCGTACATGCATGCATGCCAAGGCGGTCCAGCAGTGCATGCGTAACGTATAGATATGGGCCAGGCAGGCATAATATGGGCCATGCAGTGCATCTAACTACGTGGAACCATTATCATCTCGCCATGGTGAGGTTAACATGGGCCACACCTCGGTGGTCACGTCTGAGCATGCGTCTTGAATGTTGTTTACGTTGGCTGCCACGCTAACGAGAAGCGTGGCCTCGGTGACGTTGAACATGCGTGCGTACGCGGTGGCGCAGGCGGGGGAGGTGACGATGAAGTGGCCGCTCGCCGTGAAGCAGTCGGGCTCGCGGCCAAAGGTTGGGTCGCATGCGAGCTTCACGCTCTTGTAGTCCCTGCCCAACACAGCATTTCAAGCTGCTGCACATAAAAGTTGAAACGATGTGAATCCACTGCATTTCTGCTCTACCGCGAGCATACTATATCGCTTGGGGCAGCAAGCTGAGGCTGCATCACGACGTTTCATCGTGCCATCACGTGATACTAAAGAATACCGGTGGAGAAACACTGGTGCACACTGGTGCAAATAAAGGGTGCGGAGCTCACTTTGCAAATTGGTCGTATGCGCACTGGGTATCAACGCACTGAACCATCGTGTTGTCACTGTCTAGGGCGTCCCGTTCGTCAAGATCCACCCACCATCTGTACTCTCGCGCCTGCGGGTCTTGGATGATTTCCGAGGCACAGTTCGTGCTGATGTATTCGGCAATGCGGTCAGAGTTGTCCAGCCACGGCACGAGCCACTGGTGTGCGTTGGGCTCAGTCAGGATCCATGCATACTCATCCAGATCAGCTGGCATCGGATCACCTGCAGTTGTGGGACCACCCGTTCAAAGACCAGGAATGATGCACAGCAGGGCCTGTGCAGACAGCCACGTGCGCAAGTCTCATCATGCCGCTTGCAGCACCCTGTACAAAGCCTACACAAACAGCACGCACACCGGACGTCGGTTAACGCAGATGTGTTGGGTCGGATTGAGGGCGCTCGTGCATGTTTCAAATCGTGACACACAACGCCCCAGCATGCCGACGGAAGAAAGCAGGGAACACATCAACTACATAGTCACAAGCAGCGCGGTCACGGCACGCGTCTGCATGATCCACACTCACCCAGAACAGAAATAGCAGCGCGCACACACAACGCATGAAGTGAGCGCAACACCGCGCACCCTCCAAAAGCCATGCATATACAACAGGTGCCGGGGACCACGGCGCTCAGCCGGCGCAGAGCCGGCTACGACAGCCCGGATGGACACGGGAGCGACACGCCGTTGCGTAAGCACACACGGTGGCCTTGGCAGCTGGTGCCGGAATCACTGCCAGCGAACGCAGCGGTCCAGGCGGCAGTCTAGGATGAGCCCGCCGAGAGGTGGACGAGTGGCGCGGGGGGGAGGGGGGGGGGGGGGAGTAGCATGGCAGTAGCCTGTGCTGTGTGCAAATGCAGCAGCATACTGAATCTCGATGTCCA
This sequence comes from Ulva mutabilis, assembly GCA_900538255.1. Lineage (NCBI taxonomy): Eukaryota > Viridiplantae > Chlorophyta > Ulvophyceae > Ulvales > Ulvaceae > Ulva > Ulva mutabilis. Next base: position 236,038 of record UNSF01000063.1, on the reverse strand, counting down.
TACCCGATGCGTCTACCTCGAAGACCCGGCGGTAGACGGAAGCGAGACCGGCAAGAAGCAGCGACGTCTCCTTCACTTCGGCGGGTGTTGGACACACCTGTACTAGCTCTTTGTGTGAACTGAGACATCACATCACAGGTTCAGGGCGCCGTCACCACAGAGGCAAACATCCAAGCACTACCATGGCCATGTTTGGAAAGCCAGAGGCAGAGTTGTTCACAAAAGTAAAAAAAACAAATAAATAAATCTAGCACACTGTAAATCAGCAGGGGCTGCCAGCGCATTGCCACTAGACAATGGAGCACACTGTCATGATCTATGGGACCTGCTAGAAGGGGCAGGGGAGGGCAGGGGAGGGCACGTTGGAAGGTATGACAGCTGAGACGCCGTCACCAGACGCGGGGCTGGGAGACGGGGAGTCAGCGCCAGAAAGGTCGAGCAGAGAGCGGCTTGCTGCGCGGCCACGCTCGGATGCACTCTCCGCTATCCTGCGCCCCATGCGTATCGCCTTGTTGACTTCCACAGCATCCTACATGCACAGTACAGCAAACGTCGCGTGCAGCCCAGCACCGGGCACAGACAGCGCACGACCATAATGGTGGTGCTCTGTAACTCTCAGTGTCGCATGCATGCATGCATGCATGCATGCGGGGGCAATGGGTGGGGTGTGAAAAACTCGCACATAAGGCCTTCAAGACATGTAGGTCCAAAAAGAAACCAGACTGGTGCGGCAGTGGTGCCTCGTTGCAATCCCCGCACCGGCTGGCTCCTCGCAGGCCCAGGTCAGCGCAACATGATGACACGAGCGACTGGGCACTGCCAGCGTGCATGACCGGAGTTTCCAGCAATTGCCGCCCAGCGCGGCCTGAGGCTTTAAATTTGGCGGCAGCGCACATTCTGGGAGAGCAGGCGGCGGCCGGTGCTAAGCGCGACGCTCAGTGCGACGTTAACCAACCGTGCTAATGTGGGGCATGCGCTGTAGAATCTGTCACCAGTTGAGTGGTCTAGCAGTACGACCAGCTCTGCGTGACGCTGGCATTTATTATGCATTTGTTGGAGCAACCAGCCCGGCTACAATCTCCTGTCCACACGCATGCCTGCAGCATGTGGGCTCTAATTAAGTCAGCATGCTTAACATTCAGCGCTAGCTTGTCACAGCATTGCATGGATGTGCTACACTGGGTGAAGTTAAGGCCTCAGCAGCAGCGAGGGAAGAAAGCAGGGAGCCAAACAAACAAACAATCGCAAGCAACGCTTTCACCGTCCGCATGATCCACACTAACTCAGAACAGATTCGGCAGCGCACACACAAAGTGCACGAAGTGAGTGGAGCACTGCGCACTCTGTGTGCATGACATGCATAGGCAACAGGTGCCGGGCGGCGCTCAGCCGGTGCAAGCCGACTAGCTCGGATGACACGGGAACGACACGATGCTGCACAGGTCCACGGTCATGCGTGGCGGCCGTGACCCCTGGTCCTAGGCCGCCTGGTGCTGGATACACTGTCACCACATGCCACAGTCAAAGCGGCCGCCGGGAATGGGCCGGGGCGAGAGGGGGAGGAAGGGGGGGGGGGGGGGGGTTGGGAGGGGGAAGTGCAAGGCCTCTGTGGCGGGCTTGCAAAGCAGGTTGTGTGTAATATGCTGTTCAGGAACTTGTTGAACGGCAGGTTCACAAGTGCCACCGTCGAACAGCTGAAACCATGGGCCAGTTGCAAAATTGTTAAGTTCACTCGTCGGCACACCACGCAGACAGAGGGTGCACGGGGAAATAGCAGAGACACCACGCTGTTCATTAGTCATGGTCTTAGTGTGCTAGAAGATGTTTCTGCGCCATTGGCCGAGGCTGCTTAGGGCTCCATGCCTCAAGGCTCCAGCTCAATTGTGGCGCCAACGGCGACACTCAAGATTTGAAAACAGCGGCCCATTGATCAGCATTAGACGCGACGTACGGTCGCCACTGTACCCTTCACAAGGACGCGACGCGACGCCACCAAGCTGGGCCCGGCCCGCCTTCAGCTAGCCCCGCCTGCGACCTGAATGGTGGCGGTGGGGGCCCAGCCCATAGGACAGCAGCAAAAGCAGGCCAAAGGTTGGGCGCCCAGCGGCATTGTTGTTAACGAAGGGCACCCTGTGTACACCAGCAATTGCAAACATCAAGCAGGCAGCTGGCCCAGTCGGCTGTTCAGCACGCCTGGCAGCCTCCCGGTATACCCCACAGCGCGCAGCGTAAGGCCATAGCACACACCGTTACGCGCGCCGGCGAATCCAGACGTCGACTCAACAGATGCATCTGTATTTATTCAGATTCAGCTGATGTGTCGACGTTTATAAACGATCAGAAGCGCACCGATGTCTATGAACTCTGTAGCAGGCAGCGGGTGCTCTGCGAAGGCGTCTTACCAGAAACACGCGACATGCAAGCCGACAGTATGGCGATGAGAGCAAGGCCTGTGCGCAACATGATGTTTTGGTGCCTACAGGCCGTTCACGCCGCGATAGCAAGTCGGCTTGTTCGTTCTACGAGATAGGCCCGCCAGGTCCAGACGGCGCTCGTACACGTGGAGCAGAGACAAGTCCTGCGTGCCCCAATTCTGATCTTTTGATGGCGTTGCTTCCAGTGACGTTCAGGCTTGAGATGCAGTGCATTGACTCAGTCGGACTCGCACGTGTTCGGAACCTGCAAGAGCGCGGAGGGGAAGGCATGCGCCACGGCCGGGTCCATGCATGACCATCATGGCTCATGATGAGCCTTGTCAACCTCGAAACCGTTGAATGTCGAGAGCTCGTGTTGCCACATGTCGCTTGCAAACGAACCGACCCAACCAACACAACAACACCCACGCATCTACACATGCGCGCACCATAGGCGGCCGCTGGCCGCCTTGCTGGACCGGGTGCCGCGGCTGCAGCAGCGCAGGCCGGCCCCGCGTCTGGTCGCGCTGGCCCGCCGAACCTTCCCGCGAGCCACCGTGGGGGGAGTGATGCGGCGCCGCTAGTGCCCTTCGCGCCCCGCCCCGAGGCCCCTGTCGGGCGGCCGGAGGGGGAGGGCTGGTACGCCTTGCACTGTGGGGGGCGTGCGCCCCCGGGCTCTCATGTGCGGGGGGCCCGTGATGGAATGCTCCAGTGGGGCAGGATGGAGTGGGGGTGCTGCTGTAGGGGGGTCGGTGGTGGCTGGTTTTGCTGGGGTGGGCAGTAGTGCGGTGGTGGTTGTTGCTGTGCGCGGTTGTGGCGCGGGTGCCGTAGTGGAGGGGTGCGGGAGTGCGCGTGCGTGTGGGTGCGTGGGTGTGGTTGTGTCGGCTGTGTCGGTTCGTTGTGGCTTTTTCGCCTGGGAGAGTGATTGCTTTTTGCTGGTGTCTACTTTCGGGGGTTTTGGCCGTCTACTTTCCTTCCGTTGCCCTCGCTGCCGGGCTATTGCGTTCATCTCCGTGTAACACAGCAACGTTATGTGGTGCGTCACGTGAGGCTGGCGCGACCGCCGAGAAGGGCGCACGGCAAAAGCGCGACAAATATGGCGCCATCACAGGTGCCGCCCACTTCATCCCGCTCGTGCATGAGACGTATGGCAGGGTTGGACGGGACACGTACCGCTTCCTCCAGACGGTCGCGGAGGTTGCCGCGGGACACGGGGCGGTGTCAAAGCGTACTTTCCTTCTCAATGCCATGCGCGACCTGTCCACAACATTGTGCCGCGCGCTGACGCGCCAAGTCCGCGCGGCCGCGCCCCTCCGTGCTAGACTGGTCGGACGGGCGCTGCTGCCGGGCCTTCCTGTCCCCACAGACGGCCTGCCGGCGCTGACAGGCCATCGCGCATAGGTTTGCGTCGCCCCCCCCCCCCCCTCGCCCATCCCGCCCCGAGAGCCCCCCCCTCCACCCATTTCACCCTGCAGCCCCCCCACCCCCCCCCCCCCCCGCACCCGATCCCTCCCTCTTCCCTCCCTCCCTCTTCCCTCCTCCCAGCGCACGTCCGCCGTTTCTCCTCTGCGCCCCTCCCCGGACACCGCTCGGGCTGCCGGGCTGGCTGAGGCTATTGCTCCTGGGACCGGTGCCTCGCGGCCTCGGACATCGCCGTAGCGCGCGCTGTCGCGCCCGTGCAGACTGCTAGTGTCCCGCTGACGACCGCTTGTGGGCCCGGCGAGTGCTGGCTGTGTGTTTGGTGTGCGCGTGGCCTGCGTGGTACTGCGTGGTGTGTGCGTGTCTGCTTTCGCGCTGGCGTTAGTTCGTTCTAGCATTTGCTCGTGCGGCGCGTGGCCTTGGTGCTTGCGGTGGCCGGTCTATCTGTTTGTTTGTTGCCTGGTCTGTTGCCTCGGCGCTGCTGAGTCCTAGATCTATCACTGTGTAACACAGCAACGTTACGCAAAGCACCTGCCACACCGCGGACTAGCGCCCACCCCAGCAAACGCGGCCACCACCGACCCCCCAACAACAACACTCCCACCACCGCCGGCCACGTGAGCACTCCAGCACGGGCCCCCCCGCCCATGAGAGCCCGGGGTCGCACGGCTTCCACAGCGCATCGCGTACCAGCCTGCCCCCTCCGGCTGCCTGGCAGGTGCCTGAGGGCGGGGTGCGAAGGGCACTGGCGCCGCCATATCGCGCTCCCCGAGGCAGCTCTCGGCCACCCGCGGTAAGGCAGGGCGGGCCAGCACGACAAGACGTGGGCCCGGCCTGCGCCGCTGCGACCGCGGCCCCCGGTCCATCACGGCAGCCAGCGGCCCCCTACAGAACGTCCGACTGGACAGCGTAGCCAGGCACCACCGCACGGCCTGCCAGCCGCATGCGCAGCGGAGCCGCAGCAAGGACCTGGCACGTCACACAACGGCACAGAGTTGTGGAGAGTTCGCACATGGAATTATGCAAGAACGCTCGTCTTGACACGGCCTCCGAAGCCGCAGCGAAGTCAGCGATCTTATTCAGGAAGACGAACGCACCCGTGCCCACACGACCAAACGCTTCATGCGACAGAGACACAAAGCGGCACGCGCCTGTGCCGGAGCGGCCTTACTTGACGTGCTTCCTATCGTCCATCAGCTGAGCGACAGAGCCTGGCGTGTTTGCCGCGGCTACGTCCCGGGAGGGGGCCACCGGACAGGTCACGCACACATCGGCCACGGCAGTATCGCGGGACAGCATCACAAGCAGATCGCCCTGTTCTAGGTCGCGCTGCGAGTGGGGGGGGGTGGGGGGGGGTGGGGGCAGAGGCCGGGAGTAAGCTGCGGCTGCGCGGCCCCGGCAACCCTTGGGCAGGCGCTGCGGCGGACCCGTGGCTGCCGAGTCCACCTGCGACTGGTGCTCAAACCGCACCGTTCGCTGTCCGACTGGGGCGGCCGCTTGCACGACCAAGGCCGTGGCGGCAGCAGCGGCGAGCACGGCCGCGGCAGCTGCATCCTCTGAGGTGCTGGCGGCCGTGGCAACGTCGCCGAGCGGGGCAGGGGTGCTCGCCGTTCCGGATGGGCGCAAGGGGGCTGGCGGGGAACGCGCCAGCGTCTGGGTGCCATATGAGGTTGAAGGCACGGCCGGGGCGCTGGGGGGCGGGGTGGGTGGAGTGAGCGCACCAGCAGCAGCACAGCTGGCAGATTCACAAGAGCGGCCGGGCGGCTGTGCAGGAGGCCCCGTGCCCGTCACATCCGTGTACTGCGAGAGGCTCTTGATGCTGGGCTCAAGAGACGTGGAGATGCCCGCCCTCATGATGAAGCGGCGCCGTGCCTGCGTGATCGCGTCATGGCGGGCCACCACCGTGCGCCACACCGCATTGCACACGAGGGCATGCGCGACCTGTCCACAACACTGTGCCGCGCGCTGGCGCGCCAAGCCCGCGCGGCTGCGCCCCTCCGTGCTAGACTGGTCGGACGGGCGCTGCTGCCGGGCCTTCCTGTCCCCACAGACGGCCTGCCGGCGCTGACAGGCCATCCCGCATAGGCTTGCGTCGCCCCCCCCCCCCCCCCCCCCCCCTCGCCCATCTCGCCCCGCGAGCCCCCCCCCTCCACCCATCTTACCCTGCAGCCCCCCCCCCCCCTGCACCCGATCCCTCCCTCTTCCCTCCGTCCCTCTTCCCTCCTCCCATCGCACGTCCGCCGTTTCTCCTCTGCGCCCCTCCCCGGACACGGCTCGGGCTGCCGGGCTGGCTGAGGCTATGGCTCCTGGGACCGGTGCCTCGCGGCCTCGGACATCGCCGTAGCGCGCGCTGTCGCGCCCGTGCAGACTGCTAGTGCCGCGCTGACGACCGCTTGTGGGCCCGGCGAGTGCTGGCTGTGTGTTTGGTGTGCGCGTGGCCTGCGTGGTACTGCGTGGTGTGTGCGTGTCTGCTTTCGCGCTGGCGATAGTTCGTTCTGGCATTTGCTCGTGCGGCGCATGACCTTGGTGCTTGCGGTGGCCGGTCTGTCTGTTTGCTGTCTGTTTGCCTGTTGCCTGGTCTGTAGCCTCGGCGCTGCTGAGTCCTAGATCTATCACTGTGTAACACACGAGGGCATGCAAACCATCAGCAGGCGATGCCCGGCCGCACACGCAGTCGCTGTCCGCCTCCTGTCCGGTGAACAGTGCCTCACCAAGGCGCAACCGCACATTCACGCGGAACTCTGTGGCAGCCAGCTCGGTCGCACCGGGCCTGGCTTTCAGGAAAGCCGAGGCCATCAAGCCAGCGCAGCTGTGCAGGTGCCTTGCATGTCAGGCTCTGCTCGCGCAACGCTGAGGACGGGCTGCGCGTTCCTTGATCCAGCGATGCAAGCAGCGCAGCCGCACGGGCGTCAGAGTCGGCCCGGCTGACCGCAGTTTGCAGTCGCAACATGCGGATGGCAGACCCTCCGCCACTCAGACCAGCCTTTTCTGCGGGCTCGGCGGGGCACTCACACAGCCCCGGGATGCTTGGCCACTGCTAGCGCAACTCGTCGAGAGTGTGGCGCATGGCGACACCCGCAGCGCCGCGGAACGGCAGGCCTCCGTCTATCCCTTCTGCGATGGCTGCATGAGCGAGTGCAGCAGACGACAGGCGAGGAGCGTAGGCGATGGATTGGGTGAACCTGCGCAGGCCCATGCCGCCGTGGCGGTGGGGAAGCAGGGCTTGTAGGCATTGCGCGTCTGTAAGACTAGGTACGTCCAGAATGTCGCCGAGGCCCTGCAGCAGCGCTTCCACCACCTGGTGCAGCGGCACCTTCAGAAACCGCCACTGCGTGCTGCGCAGCAAACGGGATTCTCTATCCTGTAGGCAGTTTTGCATGACAAGCCATTTCACCTGCGGGGACAGTGGCAGTGCGGTCAGGTTCGCGATCTGCGCGGGAGCGGCCGCGCAGCGGCGGGAGACATGCGCTGTGACGAACCCATCGCCACCCAGCGAGGTGCCGCACACTTTGATGCCGTCCGGGGCGACGTGCGCACCGAGCAAGGCGGCAACATTCGCCGCTGTGTCCGTGTCCTTGCAGTAGACGCTAGGCTTCTGCGGCTGGCACGGGTGCCTACCCATGATCAGTGCTGCGCCGGCGACATCTTGCGGTCTGCGACATCTTGCGGTCTTCCTTGCAGGTATTTGTCATCGTGGCATGCTGTGACCAGCACTCCGCCGCTGACCTCGCTCGCTGCTCGCAAGGTCGGCTGGTACATCAGGTTGAAGAGGAACGGCCCCATCCTGTCGCCCTGTCGCACGCCGGTCTCGCTCCACATCAGTCCATGTGCGCCGTCCGGGCGCCGGAGAAGCAGCGCCGATGCCTGCTGGTATGACATCCGCACGAAGGGCAAGAGACCCGGGGCGTGCTGTGCAATGGCGGCCAGCATGGCGGTCCGATCGCACATATTGAAGGCATTGCGGAGGTCGACTTGACGGCCACAACATCGGGGTCATGAACGTCAGGGTAAAGCGCATGGCCGGGGATCTCAGCTCCCTCAAAGGTGCCGACACTGGCATGCAGCGGGGCAAACAGGCTGGCTGCAGCTGGCAGCGTCGCCAGCGCGCAGATGCCCGCCAGGCGCATCAGCGACTCACTGATCTCGATCGGCCTGACACCGCTTGCCGGCTTGGCGAGGGCGATCAGCCGGCTGGCTTGAAGGAGCGCCCTGTGGAAGATGCTCCCCGATGTTGTAATTCAATGGACCGCGGCCTAGGGCCTGTGGGATCCTGTGAATGCCGTAGCCATGCGCAGGGGTTGGTGCTGTCGCATACCTTGCTGTCTTAGGTACCTGTCCGTGACAGCGCCTGTACCTTCAATGGAGGATAAATACACGTGAGACTTGGACAGACGAGAAGAGTGATTACACGACGATCTGTAGAGCCTATATAAGCGTTCAATCAACGTCTCATACGGATACGATCAGAATCATGATCAGAATCATTGCGCAATGTCTGCTGGCACGCAATCTGCATGCATTGCTCGTGCATATGGTCAGCCATCGGTGCATGGCTGCCCCATAGCCACTCCGGATCAGCACCGTGCATCTACCATGCATGCTCACCGTAGTCCTGTGCATGGCTGGATCACGACACTCCCCCTAGGGTAGGTGATCAAGCCGCGGCTTGCGCCCGGCCGCTACCCCCCCGCTCGCAGCGCGACCCGGAACGGGGTGATCTGCTTGTGATGTTGCCCTGCGACACCGTTGTGGCCGATGTATGCGTGACCTGTCCGGTGGCCCCCTCCCGGGTCGTCGCCGCGGCAAACACGCCAGGCGCTGCCGCCCAGCTGATGGACGACCGGAAGCGAGACAAGTACGGCCGCTCCGGCACAGGCGCATGTCGCTTCGTGTCCCTGTCGCATGAGACGTTTGGCCGTGTGGGCACGGGTGCGTTCGCCTTCCTGAATCAGATCGCTGACTTTGCTGCGGCTTCGGGGGCCGTGTCCAGGCGAGCGTTCTTGCAGAATGCCATGTGCGAACTCTCCACCACTCTGTGCCGTGGTGTGACGCGCCAGGTCCTCGCTGCGGCTCCGCTGCGTATGCGGCTGGCGGGCAGGGCGGTGGTGCCTGGCCACGATGTCCCGTCGGACGTGCTATAGGCGGCCGCTGGCCGCCTTGCCGGACCGGGTGACGCGGCTGCAGCAGCGCAGGCCGGCCCCGCGTCTGGTCGTGTTGGCCCGCCCTGCCTTCCCGCGAGCCACCGTGGGGGGAGTGATGCGGCGCCGCTAGTGCCCTTCGCGCCCCGCCCTGAGGCCCCTGTCGGGCGGCCGGAGGGGGAGGGCTGGTACGCCTTGCACTGTGGGGGGCGTGCGCCCCCGGGCTCTCATGTGCGGGGGGCCCGTGATGGAATGCTCCAGTGGGGCAGGATGGAGTGGGGGTGCTGCTGTAGGGGGGTCGGTGGTGGCTGGTTTTGCTGGGGTGGGCAGTAGTGCGGTGGTGGTTGTTGCTGTGCGCGGTTGTGGCGCGGGTGCCGTAGTGGAGGGGTGCGGGAGTGCGCGTGCGTGTGGGTGCGTGGGTGTGGTTGTGTCGGCTGTGTCGGTTCGTTGTGGCTTTTTCGCCTGGGAGAGTGATTGCTTTTTGCTGGTGTCTACTTTCGGGGGTTTTGGCCGTCTACTTTCCTTCTGTTGCCCTCGCTGCCGGGCTATTGCGTTCATCTCCGTGTAACACTCCCCCTAGACTAAGCGTGTACTACCGCAAGCTGCAGTCCATCTCTAAATTTTGCCAGTGCTGGTCCTGCCAACACCTTTGTGAACATATCAGCTAGCATGTCTACCGTGCTAACCCAGCTGATAGTCAATTCGTCGAGTTCTACGAACTCTCGGACACTCAGGTGTCTGACCCTGATGTGCTTGGAGCGGTCACTAGAGATGGGGTTCACTGCTAGCAAGTTGGCACTCTTGTTGTCACCCCACAGCGTTGGCTTCACAGCCGACAAACCAAGATCAGTGCACAACTGCTTTGCCCACATCACCTCATTGGCTGCTGAACTCATAGCAATGAGCTCTGCCTCAGTTGTATCACCAGCCACAATAGTCTGCCTCTTCGAACGCCAGAACACACAGTTCCCATGCATCCGGACTACTACTCCTGACACGCTCTTCAAGCAAGCACCATTGGCGAAGTCAGCATCGGTAAATGCTTCCAACACCTCACATCCCCCATTGGAGCCACTAAAGGTCAAGCCAAAGTTGATGGTCCCTCGCAGGTATCTCAGTACGTGAAGGACACCATTCCAATGACATTTAGCACTCCCAGCCATATGCCTGGCCAGGGCATTAGCCGGAAACGCAATGTCTGGATGCGACACAACTGCCACATACTGGATGCTTCCTACGGCTTGCATAAACCTCTTATGCTCTGTGCCTGTAGCCTTCTCCTGGCTAGGATCTTCCTTCAGGCTAAACATTTTCTGCTTTGGCACCAACGGAGTTGGCGCCCGTCCGCACTTACTCATGCCAAAACTTTCTAGCATGTACCTGATGCTCTTTCTGTGTGTGATGGTGATGGTGCGAGCAGCTCGATCGCGTATGACCTCCATGCCCAGCACATATCCCAGCTCCCCCAGGTCACGACCCTCAAATGCCTCAAGGATCTTTCTGATGGCATCATCCATCTGCTCTCTGCGACCGAAAATTAACAGATTGTCGACCCACAGAAAAATAACAACGTCCTTTTTTGCAAATGAACAGTGCAGGGTCATTGGCTGATCTCACAAAACCCATACTCAATAAGAATTCTGCAAGCGCTTTGTGCCACTCCCTGGCAGCTTCCTTCAGTCCATACAACGCCTTCTTCAGACGCCACACCATACCAGACCCATCATTCAGTATCGGAGGTTGTGTTACATACACTTCCTCCTCCAGAACACCATTCAGCAAAGCGCATTTCATGTCTATATGCCTCGTCTCTAGATCCTCTACTGCACAGACCGATAAGCGCGGCGACCTCTTGGCATTCCTCACCACGCGCATGGCGCTGCTGGACGTGAAGGTGATGCACCCGCTTGCCAGGTCGCATGTGCGCGGTGCGTCACGTGAGGCTGGCGCGACCGCCGAGAGGGGCGCACGGCAAAAGCGCGACAAATATGGCGCCATCACAGGTGCCGCCCAGTTCATCCCGCTCGTACATGAGTCGTACGGCAGGGTTGGACGGGACGCGTACCGCTTCCTCCAGACGGTCGCGGAGGTTGCCGCGGGACACGGTGCGGTTTCAAAGCGTACTTTCCTTCTCAATGCCATGCGCGACCTGTCCACAACATTGTGCCGTGCGCTGGCGCGCCAAGCCCGCGCGGCCGCGCCTCTCCGTGCTAGACTGGTCGGACGGGCGCTGCTGCCGGGCCTTCCTGTCCCCACAGACGGCCTGCCGGCGCTGACAGGCCATCGCGCATAGGCTTGCGTCGCCCCCCCCCCCCCCCCCTCGCCCATCCCGCCCCGAGAGCCCCCCCCCTCCACCCATTTCACCCTGCAGCCCCCCCACCCCCCCCCCCCCCCCGCACCCGATCCCTCCCTCTTCCCTCCCTCCCTCTTCCCTCCTCCCAGCGCACGTCCGCCGTTTCTCCTCTGCGCCCCTCCCCGGACACCGCTCGGGCTGCCGGGCTGGCTGAGGCTATGGCTCCTGGGACCGGTGCCTCGCGGCCTCGGACATCGCCGTAGCGCGCGCTGTCGTGCCCGTGCAGACTGCTACTGCCGCACCGACGACCGCTTGTGGGCCCGGCGAGTGCTGGCTGTGTGTTTGGTGTGCGCGTGGCCTGCGTGGTACTGCGTGGTGTGTGCGTGTCTGCTTTCGCGCTGGCGATAGTTCGTTCTGGCATTTGCTCGTGCGGCGCATGACCTTGGTGCTTGCGGTGGCCGGTCTGTCTGTTTGCTGTCTGTTTCCTTGTTGCCTGGTCTGTTGCCTCGGCGCTGCTGAGTCCTAGGTCTAGCCCTATGTAACACAGACCGATAACAAGGCCCTGAAGGTAGCATAACTGCCCACAGGTGCTCATATCGCAAAGAAATCTACGCCCTCCACTTGCGTAAATCCCCTGGCTACATATCTGGCCTTGAAACGCTCAATTACACCCTGTGCTCCTCGCTTGATCTCAAGCACCCACTTGCCTGTCACAGGCTTCACTCCTGTTGGGCACTCAACCAGCTCAAACACATCATGTTCTCTTCAGGAGGTCAGCTCATCGAGCATTGCCGTGATCCACTGCTCACGGTGAGCGCCACGCATGGCCTGCTGCACCGTTGGATCATCTACTACGGCCTCGACCCTCTTCCTCACGGTAGCTGCACGCCTGGACTCACAAAGGCTAGCAGTAGGGCCACCGTTTAGAGTCACCTCCTGTCCCGTCGTCTTTTCTGCATCAGGAGGCACACTGTCAGCCGTCGCCAACACTCCTTCAGCCCAGTCACCGACGTCATTCTCATCATCATTCATTACTGTGGAGCTCGCAGCATTACTCACATGCTCACGTGCTTCCTCCGGGGAAATGCGCTCAACAGCAGCATCCTCTCAATTGCTCCCACAGCATGGACAGCAGGTCTTAAGACTTTGCGAATCAAGTTAAAAGCTTTGGAACCCATCGAACCCTCACCTCATGTGGCGGATCCAGACGTTCTCCGCTGCCCCTCAAGGCACTTGGTGCTGACTCTCCCCCTGAGCCATCACCGCCTGTCGCTATTCCTGTACGCACATGGAGTAGCTCGCCTTGCCCCTGGCCCTCAGACCCAGATATATGTCTTGGCTCGTCATATCTGTCGCGGTCATCACGCACTGACACCGTGGACCCGCGGTGACTTCGGCCGCCGCCGTGACCGTCAGCTCGCACAGGTGGGGGTGGCTCACTCAGCTCCTTGCCCATCGACCGTTGGACTGGCTCCGCTGAGCGTGAGCGGGATCTAGATTCAGACTCAGAGTCATCCTCACCTCCATCACTAGACTCCGTATCACTCACTTCCTCATCAGTTGGAAGTGGATAGATATCACAATCCCCTATGTGCAGCACAGCTCTATCCCTCGTAGGGATCATCTCTGCCGGCCTAAACTCGTGGTGTAGAGGCTCAGACGGCTGGTTCGCTGCATCATAGTCCCAGTGTGCCACTGCTGCAGCACTGTCAGCCGCTGCATGATCACAGCGCGCTGCAACCACTGCCTCACTGATCTCTGGTGTGTGCCAGCGCTCATGTCGCGCCAGCAGCTCTGCACCCAACACTCTAGGAGAGAACTCAGGCTCACCTTCAGGTAGCTCGTCTTGCGGTTTGAAACGCCTATGCAGCGTTCTTCCTGGTTCCCAGTGTTGATGGCCCAGACCCGGATGCTCCCCCTCAGCCCAATCCACATTTCTGCCCCTCTCTGGCATCATGTGTTCAAGACTGGCTGGTGGACGCACTGCCCGCACACTGGTGCTCTTCACCCACTTCTTCATGTTGGGCAAGAACTCAGCCTCTGGCACTACACTTGTATACTTATCGGGTAGGATCTCATATTCACCCTGCTCATAGTTCTCTAGCACAACTGGGTCCGCCGTAGCCTCCCCAGCCATGTGAAATCGCTGCGCGAAATCCTTCACTAGAGCAGGTGGAGCAGCCGTGTGCCTGTACATCCGCAGGTCTGGATTATCTGTCATCAGTTTGAGAATCCGGTTGCCAGCATGGTGAAACGAGATGTGCACCAGGAATGCTGGGTCGAGTTGGAAAGAAGATCTCTGACCAATGGGTACACCATCTACTGCCGCGACTTTCGCCTGCTCACCAACCCATTTCCTATTTCTGTGGAAAAGATTGTTAGCACTGGTCCAGTCTGTCCCTGAATCTACAGGGCGCAGCTCCCACATTGGTCTGCCTGTCCCGCAATACCAGCTCAGTGTGGGGTTGTCCTCACTATCAACACCCTGCTCACAGTTGCCCACGAATGTCTGGGCTTGGTCATAGAAGCCAGGCATTTCTACTGTATTTGCCTTGCCTGTGTGCAAGTATATGTTCGATCGCTTCAGCACAATCGTTGATAGGATGTTTATCGGGCTGGCTGGTACCCAGTAAACATGATCTAGCTCAATGTCCACAGGCACCAGCTCGCCCTGTACTGTCACGTACTATTCGGCGAAAACGGGAGCAGACGGAGGACTGACAGATTAGGATGTTACAACTCTGCGTAGTGCTGAGTATATAGTGCCGCGGCACACTGTTGTGCCACGTCTGCTACTGAGAGCTGCATGGCTGACACACCAATGCATGGAATCCTAACAGTCCCCCCTGTGGCAGGCAGGCGGGAACAGAAACCACTCAGTCCTATCCGACGTATATTTCTGCAGGGAAAACCTGATGCCAGGGAAAACCTGCGTCACACGACACTTGCTCGTGCCGGCTCTGCTGCCCACTGCAGTCCCCAGCCTTCCCTACCTGCACTCTGGGCACACGAACTGCGTTCCACTAGCACGAGGATGTTACGGGATATTAATGGCCTAGTGCCGGAGAGTAGAGGCAGAGCCTGGATCGTGCCTCGAGTAGCTTTGGAGAGCTGAGTGCCTTGGTGAAACAGTCAGCAAGCTGCTGGTGCGTGCTGACCTGGAAAACACGCAACTGGTCAGCGTAGATGCGCTCACACACTGTGTGGTAGTGAATCGCAACGTATCGCATCTTCGCGGACTCAATGGGGTTCACTAGGACCTTAGTCGTAGCGACATTGTCACACAGGAGAGGGACCGGGGTGATCTCGGTCTTCATGTCGTCTTGGATCAGCTTGATTAGCGCCAGCGCGTCATCTGACGCCATAGATGCAGCGACGTACTCCGCCACCATCGTTGACTTAGCGACACATGACTGTTTCTTAGTCCCCCAGATGACTGGTGCTCCCCCGAAGGTGAGCACGAAACCGCTGATTGTGGCAGATCTAGGCTTTAGGCAACTGAGTGCAAGCTAGTCGTTGGTGTGGCCGCAGGTGCAGTGCAGCAATGCATGCATGAGACTGCGGGAGTAGGACGTTGATGCATAGATTTGAATGGTGATCAGCAAGTTCGCTGTCACATATAGGACTGACTGCCAGTTCACCAGTCGTTGTGTTTGACTGGCTGAATGGCAGGTACGTGTCTCTTGGACTTTGTTTGCATACTGCTGTGAGTTGGCACTGATACCTAGGACATTGATTGTGCTGTGTGCGAAGTGCAGGCTGTGACGTTGCATGTTGCTGCGGGCGAACATCGTAGACTCACAGTGCACATTCTGCCACAGGTGAGATCCATACAGCTTAAGTAGTATACAATATGTGAAGCTGTAACAGTTGTGTTTGACTGGCTGAATGGCAGGCTGTGACGTTGCATGTTGCTGCGGGCGAACATCGTAGACTCACAGTGCACATTCTGCCACACTGATGCTGCGGCGAGTGGCAGGACAAGTTGCCCAGTCGGAGTCCAAGAAGACGAGCAGCTGCGGCTGGCCTCGCGGCGGATCAGGCACACCTGCAGGGCTGAACTTGGGAGACATGCCAATAACAAGCCTGGTGTCGGCTGTGCCCTTGACGTACAGCATGGTGCGCTCAGCTGCGTCAAGATGTGGCTGTGACGGGTGCGCCATGTTGCGTGTCAGCAGTGTGGCTGCGAACGTGACATCTGGACGCATCATGCATGCCAGGTACATCAGAGTTCCCACGATGCTGCGATAGCGTGCGGAAAGTGCATGAGGGAGAGGGGGCGCATCTGAGACCGGATGTGCCCTCGGGAGGAGAGGTAAAGTGCTTGGGGCGCTGCCATCCAGGTCGAAACGCCGTAATGCCTCGCCCACCATCGCCTCTTGTGAGAGGGCGATGGTCCCAGCGTCGAAGTCCTGCTCGACTGCCATGCCGAGGACGTGGGTCGCCAGTCCGAGGTTCCGCCCAGGGAACTCGGCCAGAATGGGCTTGATCAAGTCGTCCCCTCGGCCGCGCTCTGCGATGATGATCCCGTCGTCCACATGCGTGTGCATGAAGGTGCGCGAGTCGCCGGGGGCGGCGCCATCGCGGACGTAGAGGGCAGGGTCGACAGAGGAGGGGCGCCAGCCGATGCGGAGGAGGCCGCCGGCGAAGGTACGCCACCAGGCGTTGCCGGCTTGGCGAAGGCCGTACAGCGGGCGACGCAGAAGCCAGACGCGGCCGGTGCCGTCATCGTGCAGCGGAGGCTGTCGCATGTAGACGGTCTCCAGCAGATCGCTTTTGAGGTAGGCAGCGGAGATGTCGAAAGCGCACACGGCGAGGCCGTGGTGAGCTGCAAACGCGAGGAGCACCCGCAGGTAGGCGCTGCGCGCCGTTGGAGCCGATTTGTCTTCTAACTCATCTTCGCTTTGGCCACAGCCTTGAACTACCAGGCGGGCCTTGTGCCGGACAACATTGCCATGCTCGTCGGTCTTGTAGGCGTAGACCCAGCGGCAGCCAAGGATGTGCGCGCCGTTAGGCGCGTCGACAAGGCTGCGGACGCCGTGCTCGTCAATGTTGCCCATCTCCACGTCCATGGCGCGCATCCAGTGAGGTCTTTCTGGAGAAGCAAGCATCTGTTTGACGGAGTTTGGCGCGGCTGCTGGCGGTGGGGCGGGTGCATCTACTGTCGGAGAGGCGTGCTGCGCCGCAGCAGAGGCTGCAAAGGCTGGCGCATGCAGGGTTTCGTTGATGCGCGGCAACTGGAGGGCGATGTCGGGTTCGTCATCCGCGACGGCCATGCAGCCCATCGCGGACTCCAGCTCCATGACGCAGTCCGCATTCGCCATGCCCGCGTACTCGTTGAAACCGAGTCGGGGCGGCGGGACGCCGCGGTTATCTCGCATCGATCGTCGCTGGTTAGCGGGCTCAGTGGCAGGTGATACAGAGTCGTGCTCTGTGGAGTGCAATCCCCCTGGCGATGGCAGGGGCGCATGTATTGCAACCGGATCTGCGGCTACAGGCGCTGCGATTGGCACTACGGGTGCTGCCGGCTCAGGAGAGACAGCGTCGACAGCAGCACGCGGCGCAGCGGTCAAATCTGAGTCGGGAAGAGCACCTGACCCCCGGCCGTGGACCGGATCCATCCGGCACTGTCAGTGCACCAGCCCGGGAGGATGCATGAACGGCTGCCGGGGGACGCTCATCGCAAATGATGTCTGCAGAGATGACCACCTTGCGGCTGGCGGGGTCAAAGACTTTGTAGACTGCGCTGCTCCCCCGCCCGCCGGATGCAAATCCGACCAGCGTGCCTTTGCGCCCGCGCTCCGTGAGCTTGCCGTCCGGGTCGTGGTTCATGAAGCGGCATGGGGCTCCGAGGGGCCGGAGATGGTGTAGGCCCTCCAGGGGCCTGTCAAACCAGCGTTCTGCTGGGATGGCATTGCCGATGCCAGAGTGCGGCATACGGTTGAGGATGTAGCACAGGCCCTCTACATAGCGCGGCCAGTGGTGCAGCGGGAGGTCGCGGTGGTGCATGACTGCGCGCAGGCGCGGCGCGAGCGTGCCGTGGAAGCGCTCAATCATGCCGTTGGACTGTGGCTGCCCCGGCGGGGAACGGCCTGAGCGTATGCCGAACTCATCTAGCTGCGTCAGGAACACTGTAGAATTGAAAACGCCATCGTTGTCGCTGCGGAGGCTGCTGACATCGCGCTTTTCGGCTTTGCATTGGCGAATGAACTGAATCAGCTTGGATGCAGCCTCAGCCTTGGTGCGCAGGGGCCACGCCCAGCACATGCGGCTATACTCGTCCACGAGTGTCAGTAAACACGTGAAGCCGTCGACACCGGCGCCCGGGAAAGTAATGTCTGTGTGCAGCACTTGACCAGCAGTGCGGTGGAGCGCTTTGTCACGGACGGACGACTGCCCACGCATCGTGCGGCGTTGCTTGCCTTTGGCGCAGCCCACACAATGAGCTACGTTGTCCGGGGCGCCCGTGTGTGCAGGGATCAACCCCCGGTTGACAAGTATAGCTAGCTGCTTGGCCGATGCATGGGCTGTGCGCTCATGCCAGGTCACACCACAGGCCATAAGGGCGACAGGGTTGGTGCTGAGGGAATCAGGCACCTCGACAGCGTGGCCGCTCAGTGTGAGCAGATCGCTGGGACGCGTCAGGGGAATGTGGATGCGCCCGTCTCGGTACAGGCCGATGAACTCTGAGTCGCCGACGATGGAGCAGCCCGTTTCTTTGAGGAAGCGGTGCCAGCCGATGAGGGTTTTGGTGCCCGGCTGGACAAGCGCCACTTGTGGTATGTCGGTGTGAATCGTTTTGCGGCCGATGCGGCTGACAAAATGGACGTCGCCGTGGCCGAGGATGGCGGCTGGGTCGCCGCCACCGTATGTCACTGTTGCCACCTCGCCGGACGCCAGAGGTTGATAGTTGTGCATGATGCGCCGGTTGGGAGTCATGTGCACGTTGCATCCGGTGTCGAGCACGATCTGGCCGTCTGAGGACGTGGCGCGCGCATGTAGCACAACGCCGAGCTGCGCGTTGAAGCCGCTGAGATCGAAGTCGGGCTCCTCGTGGGTCTACCCCACAGCCATGTTGGCGGTAGACGTGTGGCCACTGGCATTGTCGCCGCCGTTGGAAGGCAGCGGCGGGTGAGTGGCGTGTGGTGGCGGCTGTGGAGCCTGCACGGCAGGATGCGGTGCTGGGCAGTGGCGTGCCCAATGGCCATGCTAGCGGCATCTCGGGCAGCGCCCAAGGGGCTGCCGGGGCGAGTCGTGTCTGCCCCC
This sequence comes from Ulva mutabilis, assembly GCA_900538255.1. Lineage (NCBI taxonomy): Eukaryota > Viridiplantae > Chlorophyta > Ulvophyceae > Ulvales > Ulvaceae > Ulva > Ulva mutabilis. The sequence continues at coordinate 217,508 of UNSF01000063.1, read as the reverse complement.
GTTGCCGCCTCCGCCCGTGCGCCCCCCGGGTCGAAATGCAGTCCGGCTAGAGTCGGGGTTGCTGCGGCCGGCGGTGCTGGCAGCAATGCCGGCGAAGGGGCGGCTCGGCGCGGCTGTCATGCGTGCGCATTGCTCCAGATCTGTCATGCTGAGACGCAGGTCTAGCAGTTTTGCGACGGGGTTGTCTCTGTGCTTGAGCTTCAGGTATACATACCGTTCGTCCAGGCCCAAGACGGCAAGGTCTGTGGCCTTCTTCTCTGGCATGGTGCCGCCGGCGGCGACAAGCTGGCTGTGCAGCTGAGTGATTCTGTGCAAATATGACACAGACTCCTCGTCTGGTCGTATGCATGCATTGTAGAGGTCCTTTTCGACCTGCACAAGGGATGCGCAGCGCGGCGACCTCTTGGCATTCCTCACCACGCGCATGGCGCTGCTGGACGTGAAGGTGATGCACCCGCTTGCCAGGTCGCATGTGCGCGGTGCGTCACGCAAGGCTGGCGCGACCGCCGAGAAGGGCGCACGGCAAAAGCGCGACAAATATTGCGCCATCACAGGTGCCGCCCAGTTCATCCCGCTCGTGCATGAGACGTATGGCAGGGTTGGACGGGACGCGTACCGCTTCCTCCAGACGGTCGCGGAGGTTGCCGCGGGACACGGGGCGGTGTCAAAGCGTACTTTCCTTCTCAATGCCATGCGCGACCTGTCCACAACGTTGTGCCGCGCGCTGGCGGGCCAAGCCCGCGCGGCCGCGCCCCTCCGTGCTAGACTGGTCGGACGGGCGCTGCTGCCGGGCCTTCCTGTCCCCACAGACGGCCTGCCGGCGCTGACAGGCCATCGCGCATAGGCTTGCGTCGCCCCCCCCCCTCGCCCATCCCGCCCCGAGAGCCCCCCCCCTTCACCCATTTCACCCTGCAGCCCCCCACCCCCCCCCCCCCCGCACCCGATCCCTCCCTCTTCCCTCCCTCCCTCTTCCCTCCTTCCAGCGCACGTCCGCTGTTTCTCCTCTGCGCCCCTCCCCGGACACCGCTCGGGCTGCCGGGCTGGCTGAGGCTATTGCTCCTGGGACCGGTGCCTCGCGGCCTCGGATATCGCCGTAGCGCGCGCTGTCGCGCCCGTGCAGACTGCTAGTGTCGCGCTGACGACCGCTTGTGGGCCCGGCGAGTGCTGGCTGTGTGTTTGGTGTGCGCGTGGCCTGCGTGGTACTGCGTGGTGTGTGCGTGTCTGCTTTCGCGCTGGCGTTAGTTCGTTCTGGCATTTGCTCGTGCGGCGCGTGGCCTTGGTGCTTGCGGTGGCCGGTCTGTCTGTTTGTTTGTTGCCTGGTCTGTTGCCTCGGCGCTGCTGAGTCTTAGATCTATCACTGTGTAACACAAGGGATGCGCGAGCCCAGGTTCTGTGATAATTTGTGATGATCCCCCACGCTTCATGGACGAGGAGGTCCGTCTGGGTATACACAGGAATAAGTTCTTTTAATTCAGGAGGAAGGCTGCTGCGCAATTGCATCAGCACTGGTGGTTGGTACACTTGATCGCCGCTGAGGGACGAGTGTAGCATGTGCCCGGCGAAGCGGGTGACCAGGAACGTGGTGACCGCGTCCGTGTACTGTACCCAATTGGTGTAATCGTAGATCTTCGACGGAGTCGATCGGATCGACGGAGTCGATCTTTCCGTTGTCGAAACGGACGCGTGATTGTAGCATTGTCTGGACTAGCTGGTGTGGTGGCGCCGTGACGGGTGCCGTCTGTTCGCCTCCACTCCCTGCTGTTGTGAAGTCGTCCATCGTGTTCTTCGCCTTGAAGAGGTAAACTCTATTGTAGTTTAACGTGTGTCGACACGGATCCTATGAGACGCAGTGGGTCTCAGAGATGTCGCGAGGCGTGCTCGGGCCCATAACCTACGGTGTCGAAGTGTCGAACGGTGTCAAAGTGAGCGTTACAACACTCTGACGTGAGGCCCCTGCCGGGCGGCCGGAGGTGGAGGGCTGGTACGCCTTGCACTGTGGGGGGCGTGCGCCCCCGGGCTCTCATGTGCGGGGGCCCGTGATGGAATGCTCCAGTGGGGCAGGATGGAGTGGGGGTGCTGCTGTTGGGGGTCGGTGGTGGCTGGTTATGCTGGGGTGGGCAGTAGTGCGGTGGTGGTTGTTGCTGTGTGCGGTTGTGGCGCGGGTGCCGTAGTGGAGGGGTGCGGGAGTGCGCATGCGTGTGGGTACGTGGGTGTGGTTGTGTCGGCTGTGTCGGTTCGTTGTGGCTTTTTCGCCTGAGAGAGTGATTGCTTTTTGCTGCTGTCTACTTTCGGGGGTTTTGGCCGTCTACTTTCCTTCTGTTGCCCTCGCTGCCGGGCTGTTGCGTTCATCTCCGTGTAACACTGTGACGTGCTGAATATGTAGTCTCGCGGCACACTGTTGTGCCACGTCTGCCACTGAGAGCTGCATGGCTGACACACCAATGCATGGAATCCTAACACGTACTTCCCCACATTCGCCCTGATAGTGCCCATGCCATATATCTTGAGCCTGCCCTGGTCTAAAGGCTGGCACTCTGTGATGTCCGGTGGCTTGATCTCACTGAACATGCTATAATCAAAGCAAATGTTCAGATCAGACCCGCTATCCACCAGAAACGTGTATGGCATGTTGGGCGATGGCTCATCAGCACACTCAGCTCGCAGTTCCGCTAGGTCAACTACAGCTACCTGAGGGCCCCCGCGGCCTCTGCCACGGCCTCGCCCTGCAGCTGCTTGCGTGTGCAGGAACTGCTTGACCTCTGCGGAGAGAAAAGAGCAATCTTTATGCAGATGGCCAGGCTTTTCACAGTTGAAGCACTTGCGTTTGTCTGCTCCCCCTGCTCCTACTGCCGCAGCTTGTGGGGGTGTACCATGGCGACCACCGTGGCGTCCACCACGATACCCTCGTCCCCCAAAACGCTGCTGACCACCACGATCATCCCGTGGGAATTGCGATGGGGCAGACTGGCTGCTAGTCTGAGCATGCGTTAGCAGCGTAGACACTATCTGCTGCACTGGCAGTTGTTGCAGCATCGGCTGCAGCAGTGCGTACTCTCTGTCTACTGCCATTAGCCTAGAGCGGTACAGCTGGGCACAGATTCTCCCAGACCCCTCATCTGGTTCACTATACCAACTACCTCGTTGACATGTGCCTCTAGTGGCTTTCCCGCTTGTCTAGCACCACTGAGCTGTTGGTATAGCTTCTGTATCTCTACTTCGACAGAAGGTATGTACTTGGCATGCAGCAGTGACCATATCTCGTGGACAAAGCTGCAGTCGGACACAAAATCCCTATCCTCCCTTGGTAATGTTATGAATAGCCACTGCTTCACCGACTCATGAGCCTGGCTATATATTCTGTGTTACACAGTGATAGATCTAGGTGTCGTGATCCAGCCATGCACAGGACTACGGTGACCATGTATGCGTGGATGCACGGTGCTGATCCGGAGTGGCTATGGGGCAGCCATGCACCGATGGCTGACCATATGCACGAGCAATGCGTGCAAGATTGCGTGCCAACAGACATTGATTCTGATCGTATCCGTATGAGACATTGATTGAACGCTTATATAGGCTCTACAGATCGTAGTGTAATCACTCTTCTTGTCTGTCAAAGTCTCACGTGTATTCATCCTCCACTAAAGACAGAAGTGCTGTCACGGACAGATACCTAGACAGCAAGGTATGTGACAGCACCAGTCCCCTGCGCATGACTACGACATGCTCAGGATCCCACAGGCCTTAGGCCGCGGTCCACTGAATTACAACATGGTATCGGTGATGATTGTGTGTATTTTTGTGATGTCTATTAGCATGCGGTAGAGTCCAGGGGGAACCTGCGGTTACGGCTGCACACTCCGATGAGTGTGCTACACCGCTCTAGTGTATAGCCGACCGTAGAGAGACTAGAAAAGCTAATGCAGAATGGTACGGCGGAGCTGCATTATGCTTGTGTGCTGGTCTCGCAAAGAGGCCTACAGGTCTGCGTTTCCTGCGACATATGGTGGTCATGTTGCAGGACACCACCACTCCGAAACGATTCAATGGCATCTCGCCAAGGGTATATCGGTTCTGACGGTGTGGAGGGAGCAGTTCACCTTCTGCACCATCGCACTCGCTCTACAGTGCGCCGCGAGCAGGCCGCGGAGGGTCAGTCCATGCCCCACGGGGAAGGACAAGACGCTGGGACCTACGGGTATCTCAGTGTTAACCCTCTGCAGGCCGCCATGCCGGGCAACGCTGATCCTACGGGGAATGCGGGTGCTCAGGCAGCGGTGCACGGAGCGCAAGAAGTGCCAACGTTGCCCAGACAACATGGGCAGCGCAGCAGATACCATCTCCGATACCGCAGCCTTCGCAGGCTGCGATGTCATCCGGGGCGGCAGCAACAGCCGGGTCAATTGATGTTGCAATCCTCGCGAGCGCGCTATCGCTCGTAATGCCTAAGTCTATGCCGGGAAAGTCGCTAGTAGAAAAGCATAAGTTCCCGGTATGGAACCACAAATATGATCACTTTCGAGTGTTCAAGAAACAGGTGGAGAGAGTTGGGCAAACATGGTGGGGGAAAGTAGCCTGCTAGTTAATGATCCACTTGCACAGAATAGCCAAGCTCATGAGTCGGTGAAGCATTGGCTATTCATAACATTACCAAAGGAGGATAGGGATTTTGTGTCAGACTGCAGTTTTGTCCATGAGATGTGGGCACTGCTGCATGCCAAGTACATGCCTTCTGTCGAGGTAGAAATACAAAAGCTATACCAGCAGCTTAGTGGTGCCAGACAAGCGGGCAAGCCACTAGATAAACATGTCAACGAGGTAGTTGGTATAGTAAACCAGATGAGGGGTAGGGGAGAAGCTGTGCCTGATCAGCTATACCGCTCTAGGCTACTGGCAGTGGACAGAGAGTATGCACTGCTGCAGCCGATGCTGCAGCAACTGCCGGTGCAGCAGATAGTGTCTACGCTGCTGACGCATGCTCAGAATAGCAGCCAGTCTGCCCCATCGCGATTCCCACGGGATGATCGCGGTGGTCAGCAGAGATTTGGGGGACGAGGATATCGTGGTGGACACCACGGTGGTCGCCATGGTGCACCCCCACAGGTTGCCGCAGTGGGAGTGGGGGGAGCAGATAAGCGCAAGTGCTTCAAATGTGATAAGCCTGGCCATCTGCAGAAAGATTGCCCTTTGCTCTCCGCGGAGGTCAAGCAGTTCTTACAGAAGCAAGCAGCTGCAGGCCGAGGCCGTGGCAGAGGCCGCGGGGGCCCTCAGGTGGCTGTGGTAGACCTAGCGGAACTGCGAGCTGAGTGTGCTGATGGGCCATCGCCCAACATGCCATACACGTTTCTGGTGGATAGCGGGTCTGATCTGAACATTTGCTTTGATGATAGCATGTTCAGTAAGATCAAGCCACCGGATATCACAGAGTGCCAGCCCTTAGACCAGGGCAGGCTTAAGATATATGGCATGGGCACTATCAGGGCGAATGTGGGGAAGTATGTGACAGTACAGGGCGAGCTGGTGCCTGTGGACATTGAGCTAGATCATGTTTACTTGGTGCCAGCCAGCCCGATAAACATCCTATCAACGAATGTGCTGAAGCGGTCGAACATATACTTGCACCCAGGCAAGGCAAATACAGTAGAAATGCCTGGCTTCTATGACCAAGCCCAGACATTCGTGGGCAACTGTGAGCAGGGAGTTGATAGTGAGGATAACCCCACACTGAGCTGGTGTTGCGGGACAGGCAGACCAATGTGGGAGCTGCGCCCTGTAGATTCAGGGATAGACTGGACCAGTGCTAAAAATCTTTTCCACAGAAATAGGATATGGGTTGTTGAGCAGGCGAGAGTCGCTGCAGTAGATGGTGTACCCATTGGTCAGAGATCGTCTTTCCAACTCGACCCAGCATTCTTGGTGCACATCTCGTTTCACATGCTGGCATCTGGATTCTCAAACTGATGACAGATAATCCAGACCTGTATGACCTCAAGCTGCCTAAACCTACGGGAGTAGCACTTGAGTGTCATGGTTGCCACGTGGCGGAACAGAGAAGCGGTGACAGAGCACAGCATGGGGGCAAAGTGACAGAGAATGCCACGTATGCTGGAGAAGTACTGCATGCGGATCTGGCTGGACAGATAAAGCCAGTAGGCATAGGAGGAATGAACTACATCCTGGTAGTAGTGGATGAGTACAGCAGGTACTCACATGTGATCCAGCTGAAGTCGAAAAGCGGTGCTGCGGAAATGATATGCCTTCTGATAGAACGCATCCGCACTCAGATTGTCTATGATAAGGAGGTAGGGGTGCGGAGGCTGCACACGGACCAAGGAGGTGAGTTCAGCTCGAGTCAGCTGGCTCAGTACCTTGAGTGGCGAGAAATAGTGCACACGTTCACTGGCACCGCCCAACATGAGTCAAATGGGTTGGTAGAACGAAAGATCGGTGTGCTGAACACGTCAGTGCGGGCGAGTCTGCTGCAGGCAGCAGTGCCTGCATTCCTGTGGCCGGAGGCATACATGTGCGTGAACCATGCACACAACCTGACGCCGTGCACAGCACTGGAGGGTGTGAGGCGGAAGGAGGCGAAGCAGAAGCTGGAGGACAGGCTTGTTGCCACCAGCTCTGAGCCATGGTCCACGAATGAGCAGCAGCGGGCTAAGCAGCTGAGAGTCAGGAAGGCTGCAGCGCATGCGCTGAGCCAATATGAGCTGTGTGAGAAGCTGATTGCCAGGAGAGAATTGGCATTTTTGGCACAGCTTATGAGAAATGTGAATGTCAGAGAGATTGTGCCATACTTCTTATGGTTTAGGAAGGTCAAAGAAGACGACTTCCGTCTCGTGGTGGCACAGGTGAAGCCTTTCGGGTGTCCAATGTATGTGTATCCAAGGAGGGAGTACTTCAGGCACCTGGAAGCGCGGGGAATCCTCGGTGCCTATATGGGACCGGGTGGAGGTCCTCACATGGACAGGGTTTACGTGAAGCGTGGGAAAGGGGGAGCAGTGCGGATGTACAGGCACACGGCTGCTCCACCTGCTCTAGTGAAGGATTTCGCGCAGCGATTTCACATGGCTGGGGAGGCTACGGCGGACCCAGTTGTGCTAGAGAACTATGAGCAGGGTGAATTTGAGATCCTACCCGATAAGTGTACCAGTGTAGTGCCAGAGGCTGAGTTCTTGCCCAACAAGAAGAAGTGGGTGAAGAGCACCAGTGTGCGGGCAGTGCGTCCACCAGCCAGTCTTGAACACATGATGCCAGAGAGGGGCAGAAATGTGGACTGGGCTGAGGGGGAGCATCCGGGTCTGGGCCATCAACACTGGGAACCAGGAAGAGCGCTGCATAGGCGTTTCAAACCGCAAGACGAGCTACCTGAGGGTGAGCCTGAGTTCTCTCCTAGAGTGTTGGGTGCAGAGCTGCTGGCGCGACATGAGCGCTGGCACACACCAGAGATCAGTGAGGCAGTGGTTGCAGCGCGCTGTGATCATGCAGCGGCTGACAGTGCTTCGGCAGTGGCACACTGGGACTATGATGCAGCGAACCAGCCGTCTGGGCCTCTACACCACGAGTTTAGGCCGGCAGAGAAGATCCCTACGAGGGATAGAGCTGTGCTGCACATAGGGGACTGTGATATCTATCCACTTCCAACTGATGCGGAAGTGAGTGATACAGAGTCTAGTGATGGAGGTGAGGATGACTCTGAGTCTGAGTCTACATCCCGCTCACGCTCAGCGGAGCCAGTCCAACGGTCGATGGGCAAGGAGCTGAGTGAGCCACCTCCACCTGTGCGAGCTGACGGTCACGGCGGTGGCCAAGTCACCGCGGGTCCACGGTGTCAGGGCGTGATGACCGTGACAGATATGACGAGCCAAGGCGTATATCTGGGGCTGAGGGCCAGGGGCAAGGCGAGCTACGGCATGTGCCTAGCGGAATAGCGACAGGCGGTGATGGCTCAGGGGAAGAGTCAGCACCAAGTGCCGCGAGGGGCAGCAGAGAACGTCTGGATCCGCCACATGAGGTGAGGGTTCAATGGGTTCCAAAGCCTTTTAACTTGATTCGCAAAATCTTAAGCCCTGCTGTTCATGCTGTGGGAGCAATTGTGAGTGATGCTGCTGTTGAGCGCATTTCCCCGGAGGAAGCACGTGAGCATGTGAGTAATGCTGTGAGCCCCACAGTAATGAATGATGATGAGAATGACGTCGGTGACTTGTCTGATGGAGTGTCAGCTGCAGCTGACAGTGTGCCTCCTGATGCAGAAAAGACGACGGGACAGAATGTGACTCCACACGGTGGCCCTACTGCTAGCCTTTGTGAGTCCAGGCGTGCAGCTACCGTGAGGAAGACGGTCGAGGCCGTAGTAGATGATCCAACGGTGCAGCAGGCCATGCGTGGTGCTCATCGTGAGAAGTGGATCACGGCAATGCTCAATGAGCTGACCTCCTTAAGAGAACATGATGTGTTTGAGCTGGTTGAGTGCCCAACAGGAGTGAAGCCTGTGACAGGCAAGTGGGTGATTAAGATCAAGCGAGGAGCACAGGGTGAAATTGAGCGTTTCAAGGCCAGATATGTAGCCAGGGGATTTACGCAAGTGGAGGGCGTAGATTTCTTTGAGACATGGGCACCTGTGGGCAGTTATGCTACCTTCAGGGCTCTGTTGTCAGTCTGTGCAATAGAGGATATAGAGACGAGGCATATAGACATTAAATGTGCTTTCCTGAATGGTGTTCTGGAGGAGGAAGTGTATGTGGCACAACCTCCGGTACTGGACGATGGGTCTGGTATGGTGTGGCGTCTGAAAAAGGCGTTGTATGGTCTGAAGCAAGCTGCTTGGGAATGGCACAAAGCCCTGCTTCCCCACCGCCACGGCGGCATGGGCCTACGCAGGTTCACCCAACCCATCGCCGACGCTGCTCGCCTGTCGTCCGCTGCACTCGCCCATGCAGCCCTCGCAGAAGGGACGGATCGAGGCCTGCCGTTCCGTGGCGATGCGGGCGTCGCCATGCGCCACACTCTCGAAGAGTTGCGCCAGCAGTGGCCAAGCATCCCGGGGCTGTCTGAGTGCCCCGCCGAGCCCGCGGCATGGGCGGGCCTGAGCGGCGGGGGGTCTGCCATCCGCATGTCACGGCTGCAGAATGCAGTCGGCCGGGCCGACTCTGACGCCCGGGCGGCTGCGCTGCTTGCAGCGCTGGATCAAGGGACGCGCAGCCCGTCGTCAGCAACACGCGAACACAGCCTGACCAGCAAGGCGCGCTTGCATAGTTGCGCAGGCTCGATGGCCTCAGCTTTCCTGAAAGCCAGGCCCGGTGCGACTGAGCTGACTGCCACAGAGTTCCGCGTGAATGTGCGCTTGCGCCTAGGTAAGTCACTGTTCACCGGCCCAGAGGCGGACGGCGACTGCGTGTGCGGCCGGGCATCGCCTGCTGATGGTTCGCATGCCCTGGTGTGCAATGCGGTGTGGCGCACGGTGGTCGCCCGCCATGATGCGATCACGCAGGCATGGCGCCGCTTCATCATGCGGGCGGGCATCTCCACGTCTCTTGAGCCCAACATCAAGAGCCTCCCGCAGTACCCGGATGTGCCGGGCGCACGGCCGCCCGCACAGCCGCCCGGCCCCTCCTGTGAGCCTGCCAGCTGTGCTGCCGCTGGTGCGCTCACTCCACCCACCCCGGCCCCCAGCGCCTCGGCCGTGCCTTCCACCCCATGTGGCACCCAGACGCTGGCGCATTCCCCGCCTGCCCCCTTGCGCCCCTCCGGACCGGCGGACAACGCTGCCCCGCTCGGCGACGCCGCCACGGCGGACGGCACCTCAGAGGGACCAGCCGCCGCGGCTGCACTCGTCGCTGCTGCCATCTCAGCCGTTGTTGCCTCGTCCGAGGTCAAGGCTGCCGCGGCCGACACGGCAGGCGCCATGGACGTAGACGTCCCCGGCGAGGCGGCTGTCGGTTACAAGGGCGCGCGAGAGCTCGGCGCGGCAGCTGCCGCCGCCGTTGCAGTGGCCGTGAAGGCGGCCGCCCCGGCCGGCGAGTGCGCGGTGCGGTGTGAGCACCTGCCACAGGTGGGCCCGGTGGCCACTAGTCCGCCGCGACGCCTGCCCGAGGGTCGACGGGGCCGCGCGGCCGCGGCTTGCGCCCGGCCGCTACCCCCCCGCTCGCAGCGCGACCCGGAACGGGGTGATCTGCTTGTGATGTTGCCCTGCGACACCGTTGTGGCCGATGTGTGCATGACCTGTCCGGTGGCCCCCTCCCGGGTCGTCACCGCGGCAAACACGCCAGGCGCTGCCGCCCAGCTGATGGACGACCGGAAGCGAGACAAGTACGGCCGCTCCGGCACAGGCGCATGTCGCTTCGTGTCCCTGTCGCATGAGACGTTTGGCCGTGTGGGCACGGGTGCGTTCGCCTTCCTGAATAAGATCGCTGACTTTGCTGCGGCTTCGGGGGCCGTGTCCAGGCGAGCGTTCATGCAGAATGCCATGTGCGAACTCTCCACCACTCTGTGCCGTGGTGTGACGCGCCAGGTCATCGCTGCGGCTCCGCTGCGTATGCGGCTGGCGGGCAGGGCGGTGGTGCCTGGCCACGATGTCCCGTCGGACGTGCTATAGGCGGCCGCTGGCCGCCTTGCTGGACCGGGTGCCGCGGCTGCAGCAGCGCAGGCCGGCCCCGCGTCTGGTCGTGTTGGCCCGCCGAACCTTCCCGCGAGCTACCGTGGGGGGAGTGATGCGGCGCCGCTAGTGCCCTTCGCGCCCCGCCCTGAGGCCCCTGTCGGGCGGCCGGAGGGGGAGGGCTGGTACGCCTTGCACTGTGGGGGGCGTGCGCCCCCGGGCTCTCATGTGCGGGGGGCCCGTGATGGAATGCTCCAGTGGGGCAGGATGGAGTGGGGGTGCTGCTGTAGGGGGGTCGGTGGTGGCTGGTTTTGCTGGGGTGGGCAGTAGTGCGGTGGTGGTTGTTGCTGTGCGCGGTTGTGGCGCGGGTGCCGTAGTGGAGGGGTGCGGGAGTGCGCGTGCGTGTGGGTGCGTGGGTGTGGTTGTGTCGGCTGTGTCGGTTCGTTGTGGCTTTTTCGCCTGGGAGAGTGATTGCTTTTTGCTGGTGTCTACTTTCGGGGGTTTTGGCCGTCTACTTTCCTTCCGTTGCCCTCGCTGCCGGGCTATTGCGTTCATCTCCGTGTAACACAAAGCGCTTGCAGAACTCTTATTGAGTATGGGTTTTGTGAGATCAGCCACTGACCCTGCACTGTTCATTTGCAAAGTAGGACGTTGTCTTATTTTCCTGTGGTTCGATGATCTGTTGATTTTCGGCCACAGAGAGCAGATGGATGATGCCATCAGAAAGATCCTTGAGGCATTTGAGGGTCGTGACCTGGGGGAGATGGGATATGTGCTGGGCATGGAGGTCATACGTGATCGAGCTGCTCACACTATCACCATCACACACAGAAAGAGCATCAGGGACATGCTAGAGAGATTTGGCATGAGTGCAGACGAGCGCCAACTCCGTTGGTACCAAAGCAGAAAATGTTTAGTCTGAAGGAAGATCCTAGCCAGGCGAAGGCTACAGGCACAGAGCATAAGAGGTTTATGCAAGCCGTAGGAAGCATCCAGTATGTGGCAGTTGTGTCGCGTCCAGACATTGCGTTTCCGGCTAATGTCCTGGCCAGGCATATGGCTGGGAGTGCTAAACGTCATTGGAATGGTGTCCTTCACGTACTGAGATACCTGCGAGGGACCATAAACTTTGGCTTGACTTTTAGTGGCTCCAATGGGGGATGTGAGGTGTTGGAAGCATTTGCGGATGCTGACTTCGCCAATGGTGCTTGCTTGAAGAGCGTGTCAGGAGTAGTAGTCCGGATGCATGGGAACTGTGTGTTCTGGCGTTCGAAGAGGCAGACTATTGTGGCTGGTGATACAACTGAGGCAGAGCTCATTGCTATGAGTTCAGCAGCCAATGAGGTGATGTGGGCAAAGCAGTTGTGCACTGATCTTGGTTTGTCGGCTGTGAAGCCAACGCTGTGGGGTCTCTCCCTTACAGAGTCATCTGGGACCAAACTGGCAGACTTCCAGTAGATGTCATGTGCAAGGAGCAGATCATGTGGCCGGCCCAGCCCCCAAAACCGGCAGCAAAACCGCGTCTGTGTGGCTTGTGCAAGTCCCAACTGCCTATTCCAATTCAGCTTGATGCATTTTGTGGTGCCCTGGAGGTCCAATTTAACACAAATCACTAGCTACCCATCCCCTCAGGGCAGCAATGCTCCCCAAACGACCCCTGTCCACCTGCTCTCATGGTCTGCAACCTGCAGTGCCCGTGGCCTAGCCCAAAACTTCATGTGCTCCATCTGCCAATGGCTCCCTCCCTGAACTGCATTAGCTCCATGCTTGATCATTGCTGAGCAGTTGCGCCTCAGAAGCTGCAAACCTCCCTCTAATTCCATTTCTCGTGCATCATGACCCCCGAGTTCGCGCCTGGTTGACGCTTTTGTTCGCGGAAAGCTGCTTGGCACTCAGATTCACAATTCAGCAACATTCACCGGAACGGAATCACTAATCAATGCGATTCCACCGTACGTGGAGAGAATGATGACATGTTAGTCGACATGGGCAGTGGCGGCAATCATGGCGACGCGTCACGCACATGGCATGCGTGTTTCGAGCGTCCCGGATGTGGTCGCTAAGGGCTGGGGTGACAACAAAAGTGTCAACTTGCTAGCAGTGAACCCCATCTCTAGTGACCGTTCCAAGCACATCAGGGTCAGGGACCTGAGGGTCCGAGAGTTCGTAGCACTCGATGACTTGACTATCAGCTGGGTTAGCACGGTAGACATGCTAGCTGATATGTTCACTAAGGTGTTGGCAGGACCAGCACTGGCAAAATTTAGAGATAGACAAGCTTAGTCTAGGGGGAGTGTCGTGATCCAGCCATGCACAGGACTATGGTGACCATGCATGGTGGCATACACAGGACTACGGTGACCATGTATGCGTGGATGCACGGTGCTGATCCGGAGTGACTATGGGGTAGCCATGCACCGATGGCTGACCATATGCACGAGCAATGAATGCAAGATTGCGTGCCAGCAGACATTGATTCTGATCGTATCCGTATGAGTCGTTGATTGAACGTTTATATAGGCTCTACAGATTGTAGTGTAATCACTCTTCTCGTCTGTCAAAGTCTCACGTGTATTCATCCTCCACTGAAGACAGAAGTGCTGTCACGGACAGATACCTAGACAGCAAGGTATGTGACAGCACCAGTCCCCTGCGCATGACTACGACATGCTTAGGATCCCACAGGCCTTAGGCCGCGGTCCACTGTATTACAACACTAGGACTGATCAGCGCGGAGGCAACAGACCAGGCAACAAGCAAACAGACAGACCGGCCACCGCAAGCACCAAGGCCACGCGCCGCACGAGCAAATGCCAGAACGAACTAACGCCAGCGCGAAAGCAGACACGCACACACCACGCAGTACCACGCAGGCCACGCGCACACCAAACACACAGCCAGCATTCGCCGGGCCCACAAGCGGTCGTCGGCGCGACACTAGCAGTCTTTACGGGCGCGACAGCGCTCGCTACGGCGATGTCCGAGGCCGCGAGGCGCCGGTCCCAGGACCCATAGCCTCAGCCAGCCCGGCAGCCCGAGCGGTGTCCGGGGAGGGGCACAGAGCTATATATTCTGTGCCAGTGGATCATTCACCAGCAGGCTATTTTCTCCCACCATGTTTGCCCAACTCTCTACCTCTTTCTTGAACACCCGAAAGTGATCATACTTATGGTTCCATACCGGGAACTTATGCTTCTCAACTAGAGACTTTCCCGGCACAGACTTAGGCATTACGAGTGATAGCGCGCTTGCGAGAGTTGCAACATCGATCGACCCGGCTGTTGCTGCCGCCCCGGATGACATCGCAGCCTGCGAAGGCTGCGGTATCGGAGGTGGTATCTGCTGCGCTGCCCATGCTGTCTGGGCAACGTGTGGCACTTCCTGCGCTCCGTGCACCGCTGCCTGAGCACCCGCATTCCCCGTAGGATCAGCGTTGCTCGGCATTGCGGCCTGCAGAGGGTTAACACTGAGATACCCGTAGGTCCCAGCGTCTTGTCCTTCCCCGTGGGGCATGGACTGACCCTCCGCGGCCTGCTCGCGGCGCACTGTGGAGCGAGTGCAATGGTTCGGAAGGTTAACTGCTCCCTCCACACCGTCAGAACCGATAGATCCTTGGCAAGATGCCATTGAATCGTCTCGGAGTGGTGGTGTCCTGCAACATGACCACCGTATGTGGCAGGAAACGCAGACCCGTAGGCCTCTTCGCGAGACCAGCACACAAGCATAATGCAGCTCCGCCGTAGCATTCTGCATTAGCTTTTCTAGTCTCTCTACGGTCGGCTACACGCTAGAACGGTGTGGCACGCTCATCGGAACGCGCAGCCGTAACCGCAGGTTCCCCCTGGACTCTACTGCATGCTAATAGGCATCACAAGAATACCCACAATCATCACCGATACCATGTTGTAATTCAATGGACCGCGGCCTAGGGCCTGTGGGATCCTGTGCATGCCGTAGCCATGCGCAGGGGTTGGTGCTGTCACATACCTTGCTGTCTTAGGTATCTGTCCGTGACAGCGCCTGTACCTTCAGTGGAGGATGAACACACGTGAGACTTGGACAGACGAGAAGAGTGATTACACTAAGATCTGTAGAGCCTATATAAGCGTTCAATCAACGTCTCATACGGATACAATCAGAATCAATGTCTGCTGGCAAGCAATTTGCATGCATTGCTCGTGCATATGGTCAGCCATCGGTGCATGGCTTCCCCATAGCCACTCTGGATCAGCACCGTGTATCCATGCATACATGGTCACCGTAGTCCTGTGTATGCCACCATGCATGGTCACCGTAGTCCTGTGCATGGCTGGATCACGACACCCGAAAGGAGGTCATTGACAAAATGGCGCAGCGCGGCGCAGATGCGTGGGTCATGGAGCGCCACGGCACGGATGTGCTCCTTTGTCCCTTTACTGGGCCCTGCTGACGTGCCCCGCGACAGGCTCAGCACGATCTGATGGAATTGTTCCTCCCCGATCTCTGCGGCAGGCGGCGGGAGACCAGCGGTGCGCGGCAGAACGGGCGGGGGGGCCGACGGGTGCAGCTCCCGCAGCGCTGCTATAGTGGCCACATCAGCGGCTGCCAGCGGGCTGCTGTCCACGCAGCGGGCTACGCGCCCGTCGTTGCTGATGTGGCAATGCCATTCATGCGCCCTGCCAGCTCATGCATATGGTCAGCCAGCAGCGCTGTCCGAGTGCGCTGGGGCTGCACATCGGCGTCAGTATCCGGCGGCGCGGCATGCGCAGCACGTCGGCATTTATGGATGTCACGGATGCGCGCCAGGACCCGCCGGGGCTGCCCGCTGCCGCCGCGGTTGTCCCCAAGCAGCTCGGTAGGGAGCACTGTTCTGTGTATACGCTGGCCGACGTGACCGTATGAAGTCACTGAACGTACGAGTTGTCGAAAATATGACAGCATGACGTCTTGCATGAGTCGCATGCCTGCTTTCAAGCGACGCTGTCACCATTGTGCGACGTCCGGTATGGGTGCTGTCCGCAAATCTGCCAACAGGCAGTACAATAGGTCTCTGGAACTGCTCTACAGTAAGCATATGGACAGATGATCATGTGCATTCTCTTGGCGTTCGAAGCATGCTGCGCGCTGCAGCGTCGTTGACAGAATTCTGCAGAAAATGTACCGACGCCGGTACATGTCCGTTGGCGCACGCGTACGGCGCCCACGGGCGGCGAGGGGTCCCGGGCGGCCCCGGGCGGCAAAATCGCCCCCAGGCCGCCCGCTTCCAACCCATACGGTAATGCAGAGCGTGGTCCCCGTCTTGGCGCCGGCCATGCACGATGTGCAGAACAAAGCATCACATGGCACACCGGTGCCACCAGTGCCACTGGTGTGCATGAAAGGCGCCTTTCATAGTCCGCCCAGCTGGGTCCTTTGGTGGTGGTCGTCGTGACTGTGGATCGGAGTTCTGAGGCACTGAATCCAACGACTCGACCCACCGCCCAAGGCTGCTCATGTGCAGCGCAGTAACTGTGCACGGCGACGCCCTGGTCGCCCAGCCACTGCTGGTGGGACTGTGCATTGTCTGCAATGCATATGGGCGTGCGTCCGTGCACATGCGTGCGCTGATATGCAACTGGGGCACGGTGACTTAGAGAGCCAGACGCTGGTGCGGCATACGTTACAGACTGCACTGCTGTATGGCCTGGCCGATTTGAAGCGCCATGTGCTTGTCCTGCGAATGGACCAGGCCCGCCGTTGCTTCTGTTTTGGCCTCCGCTCGGCCATTGCAGGGCGCTTTGAATCCATGCGCTTCCCCGCCCGCGGCTGCTTGGGACAACAAGTCCTCCTCCCAAACTCTGCAAGGTACCACTTAAGACTTGAATGCGCAATGCATGTACATGCTTTGATCTCACACACAGCCATCGGGCATGCATGGACAATAGTGCGGAGCACCCCACCACGAGTGTGTTACACAGTGATAGATCTAGGACTCAGCAGCGCCGAGGCAACAGACCAGGCAAACCACCCGTGGTTCCTCACCACGGGTGTGAGGAAAGCACAGCTCATGCACCAATTGCCGCATGTGATGCATGCCACATTGCTTGCCTAGGTACATTCATACGCGGCCGCGCGGGTCCTACGCAATGCTGCGTTGCGGCACGGGCCAGCACCTGCTGCAGCAATGTGTTACACAGTGATAGATCTAGGACTCAGCAGCGCCGAGGCAACAGACCAGGCAACAAGCAAACAGACAGCAAACAGACAGACCGGCCACCGCAAGCACCAAGGTCATGCGCCGCACGAGCAAATGCCACCTGCTGCAGCAATGTGTACGCCGCCACAGCCACACTGCGCCAAATATACGTGGCCAGAGGCGGCTCACTCGGTGGTTCCGACTGCTTGCCACTGCGTTTCGCTGCCATAACTCTATCCACCTCGTCACCTGCTCCCCCCCGAGCCACTAATGTGACCTCAGCTCCGCGCAGGGCCAAGTCTGGCCAAGTAGGGTGCCAACTCCCGACGCGGGGTGGTTAACTACTCGTCTATGTATACAGGGCGAGTGCACTTCAGCTCTGCCACTGTGGGTCCCAGAAGCTCTGGATCCCGCCCTGCTGCCGCGGACGCCAAGCCATTGCCTCATCTTCACTGATGAAGAGCTCGTCGAAGTCCGCAGCACATCTTTTGCACGGGTCACTATCGACAACCTCTACGTCCGCATGCAGCAGGTCACCCTCTCTCAGTACACAGTCAATATGACTGCATTCGGTGACACCTCTGGATCTCCTATGCAACCATGCAAGGCAATCGCGGGATCAACCAGGCCATGTCTCCATTCACGAATGGGGCCCTCCACATCAGCGGTGTGTTACACATCAGCGGTTTGCCACTTTCCTCCACCACCTTCATGTGCACATGCCATGCTATAGTAGACCTGCGCAACGGAGGCATGCATGTCACCCTGCGTTACAGTGGTGATCCGGCAGACTCAGTCACTATAGTATACCAGCCCAATCCGAACCGGTCAAAGCAGGAAATCGTTGTCTGTATTGTAGCCGCTGCAGTGTGTTCGAGCAGTCAGCTAGCCCAGTAGCACCGGTGACACGCGCACCCAACCCATCTATGCCTGCCACCCCTTGACCTCCGCAGGCACCATGCGGCCTCGTCTGCAAAGCACTCGCCTGTGTGCCCCCGCACCTCCACAGTGCTGTGGTATCTGCCAAGTTCTAGGTGACACTGAGCGAGCCGCGTCAGTGACCATCATGTAGCTGATCCATCTATGTTGTGCTACACGTGTACTGTTGTGCGCCACAGCCACTCCCTGATTTATTGCCCAACGTCAACGGTGGATGTGACTGCATGCGCATAGCACAGCTTTTGATGCGTGCGCAGGTTTGTCTGTTTGCTTGTTGCCTGGTCTGTTGCCTCGGCGCTGCTGAGTCCTAGATATATCACTGTGTAACACAGCACTAAGGCTACCGAGTTCACATTAGCCATCCCTCTGCCAGGCATTAGGGGCCCATTACCTGGTCATCTTGTCATACGTAATGGTCGGGTAGTGGCTGGGTGATGGCCCAGTGATGCACCGCAAGAAGGCGGCTGTCACAAATATGTGTCACCAGCTAGGCACACGTCAGCAAATCTATCTGATAGATACTATTACGGTGGTGGCTGTACAGTACTGCCCGTACATGACACGCTGGGACCGTCATCGATGACGCCCAGTGTGGCTGCGGGGCAGACAGTGCTGTACGTCTGTGCGAGGCGGGACGCAGACATTGGTCATTAGCTATTAATGACCATGAGCCTTCAAGGACCGGGCTTGATCGCTTCTATGTTAGGAGTGATCGTGGAAATTGTTATATTGGTATCGGTGAGAGTACGAGCCTCGCATCGCTACTATGGCGGGCGAACAGAATCTGAATGCCCGTCTAGACGAGCTACTTGACAAAGTAGGAGCCGAGGATGAGCTTCCCGAGGAAGGGGAGCATTGCGTAGCCGCTGATGTGAAGCGGATCGACGAGGAGATCAACAAGATCCTCACCCGGCTCGGCCAAGCGGAAGCCCAAGCCACACGCCGCCACGAGGAGACCGTGGATCAAAACTCTAAGCTCGCAAAGCTAATCGAGAGGCTTTACGAGCGTATGGGTGAGGTCCGCTCTCTTCCCGCGCACAGCGAGCGCACGCACACGCACCATGAGCACCATGGCCGCGACGCACGCGCACATGCTCATGATGACCATAGCTATGGTCATCATGCCGGTTCTTGCTCCCGCTCCGGCGTGGAGAGCTCTCACCCCGGTGGAGCCGGCGCGCGGGCCAATGCTAATGGTCCCGTGTCGTACAAGGACGCCGTGCTCTCCTCGAAGGAGTGCATGGCAAGCCTCGAGTCTTTCTTCGGACATGCAAATAAGAAAGCCGAGGTAGTCGATGCCATGTATGTCTCGCACTTGCATACGTGGTTTGACACCTGCTGCTGGAAAATGAGCGCTGCTGCTCTATCTGAAAGCAAGCAAATGTCAATCATCTGCCAAAAGTTGCAGGGTCCAATCCTTGCATCTTACATACTGGCAAGCAAGAGTGCCTCCCACGAGCCCACGACATTGCTTGAACTAAAGCAGGCTCTGGCAACTCTATTTGCAGATAGCTCTGTGAAATTTACTGATCAGGCTATCACAATGCAATTCACTTCG
The DNA here is from genome assembly GCA_900538255.1 of Ulva mutabilis. NCBI lineage: Eukaryota > Viridiplantae > Chlorophyta > Ulvophyceae > Ulvales > Ulvaceae > Ulva > Ulva mutabilis. Next base: position 198,260 of record UNSF01000063.1, on the reverse strand, counting down.
CAGACCCTCGTGTCTGACATCAAGACGTTCGAAACGTTTGTGATGCACTCTTCGCTAGCGCCTAGTGTGAACCAGAACGAGTTCTTATACTCTACTCTGCGGGCCAAGCTTCATGCAGCCAGGCCGAACCTCCTGCTTCATGCTAGTTCCGAGCACGGACTCACGCTTGATCCGAAGTCGGACTTCGCTCAGTATGTGCAGCAAGCACTTACTATTGCTCACCGCGTGCAGGCCGCAAGCGACCGGCCTCTGGCGACGGCCAAGCGTCCAAACCAGCAACCAGGGCCAAGCCAGCGCCATCCTAAGACGGCACGGCCCGCAGCTGGCCCACCGCGACGGGAGGCTGCCGCTTTGTCGTCCGAGCACGTCAAGGAGTTCAAGTCCATGGCCGAGTGGGACGACGAGCGCATCCTGCAGCGCTTTGGGCGCTGCGGCCGCTGCGCATGAGAAATGCGTGATGGCCAACATGCCAAGGGCCACGTCTGTGACCCTGAGAAGCGCAACGTGCGGGCCAAGGGTATCAGGAACACCCTGGCATTCGGCAGGGATCCCAATATGCCTAAGCCCGCCCTCAAATCGGGACGTTCTCGGGTTGCATTCAGCTCCAGCTGAGATGCGGCGGCCGCGCTAGGGCCTTACTCTCTGAGCATTGCTAGTTTACCTGAGCTCAAATCGTGTAAACATGCAGTGGGATGTTACCTACCTGAGGTTACACAGTCTTGCGAACCAGCCGCTGGATGCATGAATGTGATCATGTGTATGGACTATCCGCATGTCGCTTCTACCCTGAATCACTACAACCTGTGCAAAGCTACCCAACCGGCTGCTACAGATGCTTACATCATCTGTCCGCGCGTGCAAAACGCACCGTGGTCTCCACAGCTGAAAGGCACTGTACCGATTGCGACGATGATGCTATCCGAGCTATGCCAACGGTCACTGCCGGTGGAATCCGACACCACATGCCAAGTATTCTACAGCCCGTGCAAAGCTGCGCCGGGCTGTGTGCAAACGATTTCTCTGCCTGCGGCAGTCCAACGCTTGTGCACGCTGACCTCAGCTACTACCCAGCATACTTTTGTCTTTGACGGCAAACCAGCTGGACTTCCCTGCTCAGTCCTGTGGGACTCTGGAGCGGTCGTATCTTTTGTGAGTCGCGACTTCGTTCGCAGACACAAAATTGCTACAACGCCCTCACGCCACGCCATCCAGCTAGCAGATGGCTCCGTTGTGGAGTCTCTGGGCAGTTCGCACCTGAAACTGCAAATTCAAGGCCACAGATCCAACGTGAAGCTGGTGGTCACTGATCTTCTGCCAGGATATGATGTCATCCTCGGCGAGGATTGGAGCAAAGCGAACGCGGTCCATGCTCAATATGGCGCCGTGTCTGACGCGGGCGGCGCGCCTATGCCGCCAAAGCTGACGCTGGCCAAGTCTCAATGCCAGTTGTACCCAGCTACAGCCCACGCTGTTGAGGCTACCCCCACCACGGCTCGCGTACTGTCTGCTGTCGCGGCCGCTAAGCTGTTACGAGCGCCCAAATTCGGCAGTGCCTCCCCGTTTGTGGTCCTAACCCGAAAGCTGGAGGACGCATCATTAGGGTCAGAGCCTCGCGTCGAGCGACTACAAACTCTGCTCGCCGACTACGCGGATGTCTTTCAATCTCCTAGCTTAACTGGGACTGGTGCCTCCTCGTTGGGGGACCTGACTCCGGAGTGCATTCCTGTCATTCCCGGGTCAGTGCCACACAATAGGCCGCCTTTCCGGTTGTCACCTAAGGAGAAAACTGAGATAGAATCTCAAGTCCAGGAGGCCCTGGACAATGGCTGGATCGAGCAATCCAGCTCCGCTTATGGCGCGCCTGTGTTGTTTGTTCCCAAACCAGACGGGTCGCTGCGCATGTGCATAGACTACCGTGGCTTGAACAAGATCACAGTCAAGAACAAATTCCCAATGCCCCGCATTGACGACTTGATCGATAACCTGAATGGTGCTACGCATTTCAGCACGCTCGATCTTGCTGCTGGCTACCACCAACTCAAACTACAGGCTTCTGACGTGCCTAAAACCGCTTTCAACACCCACTTCGGCAAATTTGAGTGGCGTGTGCTGCCTTTCGGTTTAACTAACGCCCCCGCGGTTTTTCAACACGCGATGAACCGAATCTTTGGCAAGCATCTGAACAAATGCGTCTGTGTCTATCTGGACGATATCCTGATATTCTCGCGTTCAGAGGAGGAGCACTTCCAGCAACTGGAAATGGTCCTCGGCCTGCTCCGGGAGAATAAGCTGTTCGCCAAACGCAAAAAGTGCGAGTTCTTCAAACCAGAACTCAAATACTTAGGTCATATGGTCTCGGATTCAGGCATCAAGCCGGACCCAGCTAAAATTCAAACCATCTCGGATTGGCCTCGGCCGACTGGTGTCAATGAAGTGCGCCAGTTCCTCGGCCTTGCTAATTACTTCCGCAAATTCATCCGGGGCTATGCTGCCACTGCTGCGCCTCTGACTGACCTGCTCAAAGGCCTCTCGAAGCAGGAACGCGCTGGGGTCAGACACCGCCGCCGCATCGCTGCGGAGGACGCTGCTGCTATGGCAACGCGGTTTCACGAGCGGTGGTCTGCCGACTGTGACGCGGCGTTTTCGGCTATTAAAACTGCGCTGACATCCTCCCCAGTTTTGGCGCTCCCGGACCCGGACAAGCATTTCACTCTGGTTAGTGACGCCTGTGACATTCCTCCGGCGCTCGGCGCGGTCCTCATGCAGGACGGTCACCCGGTCTCTTACTTTTCTCGTAAGCTTTCCGGCCCGGAACTGAACTACTCCACGTCTGACAAAGAAATGCTGGCGGTAATATGTTCGCTTCGGGAATGGCGTTGCTATCTAGAGGGTGCTACTTTCACGATTGTGACGGACCATCAACCAAATACCTATTTGGACGTGGCAACCACTGCGCACACACTCAAGCGTCGCGCACGTTGGCTGGATGTCGCGTGCGGCTACACGTATACATGGTGTTATCGTCCCGGCAGGACAAACGTTGCGGACCCGCTGTCCCGGGCCCCGCAGCACTTTGCCGTGATGCAACCTTCTGTCACAATGGCGATGCAACTCACTCGCCACGCAGTTTCTGCGGAACAACTGCCTAGCCCACGGTGTTGTACATTGTGCGCTATCAAAGCTGCTAGACTTCTCCGTCCCCCCTCCACCCGGGGCACCGGTGTGGCGGGCGGGACCCGTCGTGCGCAGGGGCTGCACACTTCTGACGGGGGGAGTGACACTGCCCAGGAAAGTCCGCCAAACGAGTCTGTAGCAAACGAGCTAGCTGATGCATCTTATCCGGCTGGGTCCGCGGACGATGAGATCGCAGCATCAAGCTATGCGCTACGCAACTTCCTCCAGCGCTTTAATCGTAGCTACGAGCAGGATCAGAATGTGTCGAAACCTGCCTTCGATTACCCAAAGCTGAGGAAAGACGCTAATGGTCTGTACTGGACTTCAGCCAATCAATTGGCAGTCCCAAGCTTCGACAATCTCCGAAGGGAAATGTTCGAATCGGTACACGTCCACCCTTTCTCCGGACATTACGGATTGAAACGTACTCTGGAGAAGGCTAAAAAGCTGTACGACTGGCCCGGCATTGCTGCAGACGTTAAGCGCTGGTGCCAGGAGTGTGACTCTTGCCAACGGGTCAAAGCTGAGCGAGCAAAACCAAAAGGGACACTACAACCCTTGGACACGCCAGAACGGCGTTGGGAATCTGTGTCGATGGACCTGATAACCGACCTGCCGGTCACGTCTAAGGGGCACGATGCTATCTTCGTTGTGGTCGACCGTCTCACTAAGATGGTGCACATCGAAGCCGTAAAAAAAGCTATCTCTGCTGAAGGCTTGGCCGCCGTGTACACTGATCGAGTGTTCCGCTACCACGGCGTCCCCCAAAGCATAGTTTCCGATCGGGACCCTCGCTTCACGAGTCTGTTCTGGAGGGAATTAGCGAAACGCTTGGGGACAGAGCTTCGAATGTCTACGGCATACCATCCACAAACGGATGGGCAAACCGAACAAGTCAATGGGGTCTTGGAAGACACCCTGCGGCATTTCGTGGGACCGTACCAAAATGACTGGGATGATCTGCTGGCGCCCGCTGAGTTCGCTATGAACAACTCATGGCACCACAGCATTCGGAACACACCGTTCATGCTCAACTACGGACAAAACCCAGACGACCCCACTGTCGCCAAACTAAGGAGTCTGAATCCGGCGGTTGGGCCATTCGTCGGCAAATGGTCGGAACAGTTGACCCGAGCCAAGCTCTGCCTCGAGGCTGCACTACAACGGATGAAGTACTACGCAGATCAACGGCGTCGGGCAACCCCCGCGTTCCAAGTCGGCGATCAAGTGCTCTTGAACATCAAGAATTTCAAACTCCAAAGTGGGCTGTGCCGCAAGCTGGCTCCGCGATATCTTGGGCCTTTCCGCATCACGCAAGTGGTGGGCTCGGCTAAGCTAGCTTTCAAGCTAGACCTCCCTCGCGACTTGCGGATCCATCCGGTGTTCCATGCAAGTGCGTTAAAGGCCTACAACCACTTCGACGGCAACTACGTGCCGCCGCCATTGCCTTCGCTCATAGACGGTGAGCTCGAATTCGAGGTAGATTGCATTTCCAATACCCGCAAGGAGGGGAAGCAGCGCGAGTACCGGGTCCATTGGGCCGGCTACCACGACGCCACATGGGAAAATGTCAAGAATCTCACCAACTGTCCTGACAAACTCCGAGAGTTTTGGGACGCCAAGGGATTGCCATGTCCACATGCGATTCCCCGCTAGCCGGGTCGCTATAGGCCTCGAAGCCCCATCTAAGGCTTAGGTCTACCCGGGACGGGCAGACTTTCCCCCGGGGGAGCTCTGTCACAAATATGTGTCACCAGCTAGGCACACGTCAGCAAATCTATCTGATAGATACTATTACGGTGGTGGCTGTACAGTACTGCCCGTACATGACACGCTGGGACCGTCATCGATGACGCCCAGTGTGGCTGCGGGGCAGACAGTGCTGTACGTCTGTGCGAGGCGGGACGCAGAGATTGGTCATTAGCTATTAATGACCATGAGCCTTCAAGGACCGGGCTTGATCGCTTCTATCTTAGGAGTGATCGTGGAAATTGTTATAGCGGCTGGCCTAGGGCTGTAGAGTTTGGACAAGGCGGCCGGGTTGAGGCCACGCACAGATCCACAAGCCTGCCAGTGTGCACCTTCACTGCAGGCCTGGGGGGCCGGGCAGCGACGGTGGAGGGACTATTGTACGCAGGTGGGCACACTGGCGATTTCTGCTGGTTGAGTCTGGCATTTGGCAGATGCATGTCAGCAGGTAGACCATGATCTGTAGCAGGATCATCGCACATTTCAATACCCATCTGTTGGCAGAGAAGGTCAACTGGATCTGGATCAGCGGCAGCAGAGGAGGCTGTCACCGCAGCTGCCCTCGCAATTGAGTCCACCACACCAAGGGACAGCTGGTCTTCAAAATCTGTTGTTGCTGGCGTTGGCTGCCTTGGTGTGTCCTGCTGCACACCTGGAGAAATGGTCTTAGTGCCAGACAGATGTGTAGAGCCGCAGCCTGTGCCCTCAAGCCTCCGTTTCTTCTGCTGCCTCCTGGCAGCTTTGGCGCGAGCCAGGTCAGCAGACAGCTCCCGAGCGGGCACTCCAGCGGGAAGCGGTCCATCCAGGTCTGTCCCTGGCCCCTGTATCAAAGCTGCCAGCTGAGCTTCTACAAAGGAAGAGGACTTGGTTGCAGGATAGCACCAAGTGAAGTCAATACAAAATGCACTGCTGTCGAGTACAACGGATGCTAGAGAATTTACCATTAGCAGTGCTGAATGACAGTTTGTTTGCACTGCAGATTGCAGTCGTTAGTGGCTGGGCTCATCTGGTCGCATGCGCAGGCAACATCATGCATATGGCATTGTGGCTAGCCGATTAGGTGCATGGGCAAGTATTCTGGAGCAGTGGAGCAGCTCACCTCTCCTCTGGGCTCTCGCTGAATTTCGTAGTCAATGTCGCTCTCTTCATCACTGTCCAGTTCTTGACGCTTCCGGCCTTTGCGGCTCTGTGACTTGCCCTTGGTCCTTGTTGCAGTGCCCTTGCCTGCGCATTGCAGCTGATCCCGCAGCGGACCGACTTGCACGAAGTGCTTGCTCTAACTTGGGCGCTGGTACTCTGGCCTTTTCTGAGGTAGTAGGACCGGTCGTGATATCCTGGAACATCGGCCTGTGTTGCGTCGGGCGGGTGAGCTCCTTCCGCATTTACTTTGGCTGGTACCTGCGATGCATGGCCCCTTACGCGTAAAGCAAAGAACTCTCTATAAATGAGAAAAAAATGAGGCTACAACTGGTTGCGTCGCAAACGCGGCATCATAGTGTGCACTGGAAATCCTACCAAGCGGGACGTGCTGACATCTCGCGCAGATGGCAGTCTATGGATGATCCGTGCATCACCGGGTGCGCACTTGTTCAAGGCAAGCGCAGCTTGTTCAAGCTCAGCACACCGACAGCATGTTCGATATTGGGGCAGTATCAACTACAGCTATCGATTCCATGGCACACGCTGACACAAGTACTTAACGAGAGATATTCAGTAGGCATACCGGTACATCAAGCTCTGCCTTCTTGCGCTCGTTGTACCAATGGTTGAGAGAGCCGCTTGTCCGGTTTGCTGCAGTGTCCCGAAAGTCTCCTTTCTTGATCAAACAATTGATGTTGCCGACAATTGCCGTAGCTTTGCCTGCATCCGGGGAGGCGAGCAGCTGGCATTCGTTGATGGACATCCAGAAGGCAGCCACTGCCGCCAAGGCCTTCGACACTGGTTCCAGATGCGACTGACCATCCGCCAAGCGTTCGCTCTACAACACAGTAAGGCATGTTTCGTCGTATTTGACATGGCCTTGGAATATGAGTAGTGCTTTGGTGCCCTACATTGACATCGCATTGGCCCGGGTACCGGAGGAGGTATGCGCAGCATGCCTATGCGGCAACCATGCTGGGTGGGCTGCCATGGCCATCTGCTGGGTACATGGACAAGCGCGAGCACAATGGGCATGCAAGATTCATTCTCAATCATTCAGCCAATTGCAATGCGATCCTTAAGAATACTTTTGGGCAACGATGTCCAGCAGACGTACCAGTTGTTTGTCCATCTTCATGGCAACAGATGGCAGCATCAGGAACAGGCGGCTGCCAACCCAATCATCCCTCAAGCCCGCGATCTCTCTAACGGCCGTCGTCTTGGTATCCTCATCCACGATGCCTGTGGTATTTCCGCTGTCCAACACCCGAATCACGTCTGCAACCGTTGGCACATACCGCACAATGTACGTTTGCAGCCCCTACACCGCACCAAACCTGTAGCGCGATTTGTACTCCGTGATATCTACGATAATTAATTGCAAGGCGTGTCTGGGTGGAAATCAACCGGCGTGGCAGCGTACGTGTGAATATTAACATTACCGGCATATGCATAGTGCCTGCTCGACACGCTGCTTCATACACATGGCCACCCTTCGACAGTACACGAAATGACAATACAAGTGTACTCGAATTATTTTCTCTTGCGGTATGCAACGTGCGTCGGCGATCGTCGCCAGCCGTGCTGTGCGGTACCGCCCGCCGCTCAGTCCGAGCGGATCTTTCGAGCACTACCTTATAGGAACACTTACAGGTGCACAACATAACAGTGAGAAGTTGAATGATTGCGCCTCGCACGATAGTAATACTTTGCTTCAGCTTGTGATGCCTCCGCGAGGGCCCGGGGTCAACACATAATCTCGGTAACAACATACAGGCCACCTACCGTGCTCCACTTCAATTTCGGTGGCAGATCTCCCGCAGGAACACTCAGCATCATACCTTGGGGAATGGATTCGCTGCGTTTCGCTTCTGCTTCGTCTTGCCTGAGGCAGGCCCTGGCTTGTTAAGCACGACGCGAATTGCCGCCTTGCCTGCACGATCTTCAGCCCACCTCCCTTGCCATCCAGCTCTGTCATAGTCTTGTCCAGCACTTCTCCAACTGTAGATGCTATCCAGGTCTGTCCGCTGGCGAAGTAAACCTTGTGTGCTGCGATGGTCGCAACACTGAAGTCGTCGTCAACATCTAGACCTAGCGCGTCCGCAGCGGTCCTAAGCATTGCTGATCTATCACCAGCATAATTTTCGCCGGGAGTCAGCGGCAATGGCATCTTGTAGCGTAGTCGCGGTTGCACCCCAATGCAGATTCAGATCGGCTGGGGCCACGGTCTGGTTGCTACCGCTAGCGGTACCAGTTGCGATCATTGTGAATATCCCGCTGCAGAGTGGAATACAACTGTATACAATACACAAAGCGTGCCTATCTCGGTGCACATACGCAGTAGCAGCTGTTTGAAACTGGACTGTGGCGCGCGTTGTTGCAAGCTCGACACCATGCATGTAACCGCTGCAGTCGCGCATGCTCAGTCCCGCCGTGGCCAAGCCAGCCTTCACTCACGTCGGACTGGCATTCCAGTCCAACTGACGAAACGCAGGGGCAAAAATTTGCTCGTGAATGGCTGTCTTGAGTCCGCTATGCCTGCGAATGTGCTGGTGAAGGGAATCGCGGACCTGGCTGATCACTGCATCTCATGAGATGCAGTGAGGTCCCACAGAGAGGTTACAAACATATGAGACTTCACAACTCGCACAACTTATCCAGAAGCGAAAAACCACAGCTTTCTGAACACAACATCTAGTTGATAGCACTTGCCTTGGTCGTGTTGTAGTGAGGTGCTGTCTGACATGTAGCCCTGCGGACACAATGCGGCGCCACAAGCGATGTCCTACATCCATGGACAGCCTTCCCCAATTACATGCAGTACCACACAATATGTCAGCGATATGCAGTAAAAAAATCAGCTGAAGTGGCCAAGTGGTCATGCAGAACCTCCTCCACTGAGCATGTGCAGGATTGTGTCCTAGGCATCACCCTGCGCACGCTAGAAATATACCTCAGCTGCCATTGTGTGGTGATCACCTGGCCAACACGGTCCCATCTTTTTACAGTATTCCACTGACCACCCACATGACCGGAAGTGTGTCTTCAGATCTCGTCTGAGCACTTGCTTGGTCGTGTTGTAGTGAGGTGCTGTCTGACATGTAGCCCTGCGGACACATCGGCGCCACAGCGATGTCCTACATCCATGGACAGCCTTCCCCAATTACATGCAGTACCACACATATGTCAGCGATATGCAGTAAAAAAATCAGCTGAAGCGGCCAAGTGTTCACGCAGAAACTCCTCCACTGAGCATGTGCAGGATTGTGTCTAGGCATCACCCTGCGCACGCTAGAAATACCTCAGCTGCCATTGTGTGGTGATCCCTGGCCAAACGGTCCCATCTTTTTACAGTATCCCACTGACCACCGCATGACGAGAACTGTGTCTTCAGATCTCGCCTGAGCACTTGCCTTGGTCGTGCTGTAGTGAGGTATTGCTGTTTGCAATCACAATCCATCGATCGTGCACACACTGACTGCAGCCAGGCAGGATTAGCCACCTCCTGATGATCTGTCATGTATCATTGCCGTTGCTGAGGTCCTTAATAGTCTGCACTTGCAGGTATTATCAACCTCCCCGATGTAGCCATTGTTTCCAAGGGGAATGCACATCTCGCCGCACCAAAACACTGCAACACCGATTGTTAATCAACGATGATTTGTATCACAACGTGCTGTTGGACAGCTAACGTTTACGAAAAATGAGCTGTGGCATGATATTGTATGTTCCCGACGGAGGGTCCACCCAAGATGAGCTGCTGCTGGATGCTGGCTGCAGCCATGCGTCACATCCAGAGCCATGGTAGACTAATTGAGTCCACTTGAGTATATGTGTACATACATGTGTGCGATAGAGGCGGATGGGCCTGATTTGAGGGGCAAGATGGGACTCCACCTTGTAAGTGGGGTTTCGGACGCCTAATAGTGACTCCGCTGTCACAGCAAGCGAGAGATGTGTTGAGAGCCAGCTGACAATGACAAATGGACATGATGATCCAGGCACGCAGATGTGTAATGTGACATATGCATTTCATTGCATACCTTGTCAAATTGATTCCGAAAAACCCGAGCTGAACACGGACAAGGGGAAAGACATTCTTACAATCAACTCATCTTCACATACCCGACATCTTTGAACCAGTCATGAAAAATCTGGTATTCGGCTTACCATTTGCACTAAGTAAAGGCACGGACGCCATCACCTGTGACTGCAAATTTGCAACATTTATAATTGCTCTTCCAAAGTAACACTTAATCCCGTTGGAAGCTGCCCACCGAAATTGGCTGGCAACTTGTGCTTCCTACTCTCCCCCAAATTCAGAACTTGAAACAAATCCGGGAGCATACCATTGTCATCTGGACTTCCGATGTGGGCTGCATCGCACACAGCTGCAAGCCACAGTTTGCACATGGCCATCCTCAAAGGAGTAGCTCTTATTCGCTGGCCCTCATGATCTACAATTGCATAGGCTTGACCGACTGCATCACTCATGCCGTTAATGTCAGTAACACAGCCAGAGGCATCAAACACGCCCACCCCACCCGGCTGAACCCGCACAAAGTATTGAACTTGTGCAATGCAAGGAACGTATTGACTATTGTCATACTTGTACATGTAAAAAGCCCACTCATTCTCTTTGGTAGGATGCTTCTGTTCCTGAACACAAGTCAATGTCTCACCGGATGTCAGACTTGCCTGAAGAAACTTGTCTACCTGGATTCGCTGCTTCGCGAACATGTCGAGTAGTGTGGACACATCAACCGCAGGCCAGCCTTGTCCCTGTCTTGTGCCGCGTAGTCGCAAATAACTTTGGGCAATAGAGCAAGCACTTCGTTCAGCTCCTCCTCGGAAGGCCCATCTTCGACTCGTGGCCCCAGACAAAGTGCACCGTCTTCGGTAGGGCGCGCCCTGTCGTATCTCGGGGGTGCCATGGGCCGGGCAGTGGTCCGCCGCTCTTCAAGGGTGAGGCAGTGCGAAGGAAACTCGCACCGACAGGAATGAGCTGACTTCACAAGCAGAAGATCATTTATGAAAATTATCTCCCCGTTATTCTTCACTCTGTCCTTCAGATAATGCTTCAGAAACCAAATCATCCTCTCGATCCAGTACTCCAAAAACAATGCGCCAGGCCCTTGACATCTTAGCTGGTGTGCAACATGTTTGACTGCGTGATGGAGTTTGGATGTCAACAAGGCCTCGCCTCCAAATACCAGCATCAGACCAACAAGGCTTAGGCTATCGAGCTATGGCAGCCTGCGAAACTGCGCCAACTCACGTCTCTTCAAACACACAAGCAAAGGCCGGTCGCACCACTTGCACACTGTCAGCGTAATGATGGAAGTGTTCCTCCATCTTATCGAGGCGGTCCTTCGTGTGCTGGCCTGACAAATGACGCATGCAGAAGAGGACAGCCTGCCTCAGGTGGCACCACAGTGTCTCGAAAGCCTCCCGAATTTGACCATCTTCCCTCTTCCATGGTAGTTGGAACAACACGAATGGAGACAGAGTCTCGACCCACGTCATGTACTCCTCCATCGTCCATGACGGTCGTGACCTGAAACTGAATATTGAAGTCATACCAAGATATTATTGCATTACCATGAGCACTCATACGAGTCGTTGTACGAACAGTGTGTTACACAGTGATAGATCTAGGACTCAGCAGCGCCGAGGCAACAGACCAGGTAACAAGCAAACAGACAGCAAACAGACAGACCGGCCACCGCAAGCACAAAGGTCATGCGCCGCACGAGCAAATGCCAGAACGAACTATCGCAAGCGCGAAAGCAGACACGCACACACCACGCAGTACCATGCAGGCCACGCGCACACCAAACACACAGCCAGCACTCGCCGGGCCCACAAGCGGTCGTCGGCGCGGCACTAGCAGTCTGCACGGGCGCGACAGCGCGCGCTACGGCGATGTCCGAGGCCGCGAGGCACCGGTCCCAGGAGCAATAGCCTCAGCCAGCCCGGCAGCCCGAGCGGTGTCCGGGGAGGGGCGCAGAGGAGAGACGGCGGACGTGCGCTGGGAGGAGGGAAGAGGGAGGGGGAAGAGGGAGGGATCGGGGGGGGGGGGGGGTGGGGGGCTGCAGGGTGAAATGGGTGGAGGGGGGGGCTCTCGGGGCGAGATGGGCGAAGGGGGGGGGGGGGGGGGGGGGGGGGGGGCGACGCAAGCCTATGCGCGATGGCCTGTCAGCGCCGGCAGGCCGTCTGTGGGGACAGGAAGCCCGGCAGCAGCGCCCGTCCGACCAGTCTAGCACGGAGGGGCGCGGCCGCGCGGGCTTGGCGCGCCAGCGCGCGGCACAATGTTGTGGACAGGTCGCGCATGGCATTGAGAGGGAAAGTACGCTTTGACACCGCCCCGTGTCCCGCGGCAACCTCCGCGACCGTCTGGAGGAAGCAGTACGCGTCCCGTCCAACCCTGCCGTACGTCTCATGTACGAGCGGGATGAACTGGGCGGCACCTGTGATGGCCCATAATTTGTCGCGCTTTTGCCGTGCGCCCTTCTTGGCGGTCGCGCCAAGCCTCACGTGACGCACCGCGCACATGCGACCTGGCAAGCGGGTGCATCACCTTCACGTCCAGCAGCGCCATGCGCGTGGTGAGGAATGCCAAGAGGTCGCCGCGCTGCGGAGGCCGCTGCGATCGGGGCAGCAGGGTGCGGCAGGGGGCGCTGCTCTCGGCGGGCAGGGGCGAGGGGCGCGTCGGCGTCGGGGGCGTGGGCCGTGGCGGGGGGGGGTAGCGGCAGTAAGGGTACGAACAGTGTGACATCGCTGTAGAGTCGAACGCAACCCGAGGTATCAGCACTCCGAGTCTTAAGGCCAGAGATCCACGCCACCTGTTTTGCTCGGTTGTCGATCAACTTTTTGATGTACGGGCTGCTCAGTTGGCACTGCGCGGTGAAGGCTGCCCGCATAGCAGCGCGCGCCTGCCAGCCTTCCGAGCGCGCAGCACGCGCATAGCCCTCCGCAAGTAGGTCAATATACTGCATACAACTAGGCGTTCGTAGTCTCGACGACAGGATCCCCAGCGCCTGAGCCTACTCCTTCTGTGGGTGCGCCTGCCTGCACCAGGTGCACAGCACCACTTTCCTGGCTTGCGCGATCTGGCCATGGATCCGCGCAAGCGTTGGACGGCGGTCCAACCCACTCAGCATCGAATCAGCAAATCGTCCGCTGTGATTCCGTGCAAGCCGTGCCCATGCTGCGGCACTCTGTTCGGGTCGCCGCAGCAGCTACTGCAGCACTGCCGCAGGCAGCACGCTGGTCGTGCAGGTCGACATTCTGCGGCAGCTCTCCAGCGTGCTGACTGTGCTGCACAGCCGCGGCATCTGCCTGAGCGAGCTCTGCCCGATCCAGTACTCCACCGTCTTCCTGCACGCTGCGCCTGCTGCGCGGCACGCGACGGTGCTCGTGAGCGCGTGCGCGGCCGCCGCTGACGCCGGCAACGCTGCGCTCGTGCGCCGCGCAGACGCGCTGTGCATGCCGCCCGAGGAGGCGGACGGCCACCCAGCGCGCGGCACGTCGGCCGACGTGTGGCGCGTCGCGGCGACCGCGCTGCTGGCGTTGGCCGCTGACCAGCTGCCGACAGTGTTTGACCGCCGGGGCGGGCCGCAGAAGTCGGACGTGCTGCGGCGGTGTGCGCGGACGCGCCCTGCGACCTGTTCAGCATCCTACAGGTGCTGCTACCTTCACCCTTGCGTGTCCCCTCTCTCTGTGCACAATCCGCAGCCGTTCCCTCCACACAGACCAGACCAGAACAATGACATACTGTATTCAATCTAAATGCTTGGGAAAACTGGCTCTGCGGCATGCAGCTCATGCATTTGGATACCATCATGCGTGAAGACCGCGATTTCACGCACACGACCAAGCGAAGCGAAGCGAGGCGGCGAACGAGCAAGCGCTATATCGGTGTGGCGATAAAGGCCAGCGCGCACGAGGGCACGCGCAGCGCATGATGTTTGCATGCATGTAATGCGTGAAATCTGGATTACAATAGACCTGCATGTGGTACTTCTGCGCAAAGGCAGCGTGACAGCGCAGTCCCACAAAGCCGTCTTTGTGAGTTTCACCAGTTGACCGCGCGCGTGACACGGCGGCCGCGTGGCACGATGAATTCCTGAGGAATCCTGGTGTCAGCACGACGTGACATTCACGAGCAATAGCATTGACTACGGCCGCCTCCGTTGCACCTGTAGCCACACAAAACCACCGATATCTGCACACCTTTTATACACACACAAGGTCCTGCCACCGCGTCAAGGCTGACCTTGTCAGGGCTGCGCTGCAGAGCTGTCTGCCAGACGACCCGAGCCACCGGTGGACGGCCGCACACATGAGCGCCGCCCTCGCGTCCATCCCGGCGCCCCCCTCCGCCCCCACCCCCTCCGTCGCAGCCTCCGTCTCCAGCCTCCACGTCCACGTCGCGCGCCGGGCTGACCCCGCGCAGCGACAGCAAGCCCTGGCCGACCCCCGCCGCGACCCCGGCCGCCAGCGCGACCCCGGCCGCCAGCGCGGCACGCGGCGGGCCCTCCGCCTTCAGCGCCGCCGCGCCGTCCACGCCGCAGAGCGCCGCCTTCCGGGAGGTGTCGCTCGACTTTGCGCGCATCCGCATGCCGCAGCACCACGTGCCCGAGAACGAGATCTTCGGCATCGCAGCGCCCGTGCGGCTGCCGCCGACCATGCATGTCGTGCCGAAGCCGAAACCACAGGATCGCGGCTGCCGGTGCAAGGTCGCGCTCATGCTCGTGCCAACGATCCTCATCGTCATCATCCCCGGTGCTCGTCGTGCGATGGTCCAACTCATAGCATGCGCAGCATGGCCATCCATTCTTACATGAGTTCAAGCCAGACGACCCGCAGCACTCTGCAGACGTGGGCGCTGCCTGCCCAGGCGTTCAGACACCTCTAGCTAGCGCTGTGCTGTGCATGTCATGCATAGCAGTGGCAACAGCGGCTCAGCAGGAGTTGAGCAAGCAGGAAATGTTCAAGTGCCAAAAACTCTAGTGCACAGCCTTCATGCGAAGCGCAGCCAGCGCATGTGGCACGCCTTGCCTCAGGCAGACGCATGCATGTGCGCAGAGTAGGTTGTAAGATGTGCCTGTTAGGTGCTGCGGTTGCTGTGAAAAATGCCAGTTATGCTCAGGACCCGAGGCATCAGTGGTAGCACAGGCAATGCCGCAACTGTGTTTGGCTGTTCCGCTGCAGTTGTGCGGCGAGTGCGGGTTGCATGGAGTCCAAAGGGAATTAGGATGTGCATTGAATTTATCAGATGTGAGGTAGATTGAGATAGCTGCACGCCAGCGCATGTTGCTACGCTGGCGCAAAGAGTACAGTACATTGCCGGTCGAGGGAAGGAGCAGCCGTGGCGGAGAAGCGCAGCTGGCCAGCTGGCGTGTGGGGGGCATGCTTCTCCGCGCCTGCCCTGGCGAGGCCGTCACACGGACCAACTGCTGGTCTGCCACGTAGACAGCGTCCAGGTCTTGCCGCCTGTCTAACGGACATTATGATGGATGGGGTTGTTGGGGCGGGTTTTGCTGACAGAACAGGCTCTGATGCCACGTGGTGGCGTGTGAGTGCACAGCCAGATGCCTGCATTATCTTGACATGCGTGGTGGTTTGTGGTTGCTCTTATATACTGCTTCAGCCGGATCGCTGCCCGTCGCGGCATTTACATGGCGGTATGTTGGGTAGCAAAGTATCAGGCGGTCGTGTCTGATGTCGCCACGTCAGCTACACGTTGTTGAACAGCTTGCGCCACGATCACATGGGAATTGTGTCGCTGGACGTATGTGGTTGAGGGCGTGCATATGTGGTTTGTAGACACACGCAAAAACAGGTCATGCACCGGTGATGTACGTTTATAGTGTCTTCCTTGACTCATAATACCGAGGCTGGAGTTGAGCCTACATGTAGATAGTTTGCTTGCTAGCAGACCTGTGATTGTGCGCAGCCAATGTCATAAACGGCCCTCGGGCTAAGCCGGACCAAGGTTGAAAGTGTTGCTTGCCTGCCTGCTGCCGAGGTTGGGTGCAGTTGATTGCTTCACATGGTGGTGGCACAGATACTCCGTGGGCTGCATATATACAGTTGTGGCGACCATGCTAATGCATACAACAAGGACCACCTAGATGTTTTCTGGAGCCTAGGATGCTTTGGACAGGTCCTTTGACATGCGACGTTCCTCCCGGCAGGCGGATGTATGAGCCTGCACCACAGGCTGCGGTTGACCCACCACGAGGCCGCCCTGCTGTCGTGATCCAGCCATGCAAAGGACTACGATGACCATGCATGGTGGCATACACAGGACAACGGTGACCATGTATGCATGGATGTACGGTGCTGATCCGGAGTGGCTACGGGTCAGCCATGCACCGATGGCTGACCATATGCACGAGCAATGCATGCAGATTGCGTGCCAGCATACAATGATTCTGATCGTATTCGTATGAGACGTTGATTGTGCCGTGATCCAGCCATGCATAGGACTACGGAGACCATGCATGGAGTGGATGCACGGTGCAGATCCGGAGTGGCTATGGGGAAGCCATGCACGATGGCTGACCATATGCACGAGCAATGCATGCAGATTGCGTGCCAGCAGATTATGATTCTGATCGTATCCGTATGAGTCGTTTAGAGAACGCTTATATAGGCTCTCCTGATCATAGTGTAATCACTCCTCTCGTCTGTCAAAGTCTCACGTGTATTCATCCTCCACTGCAGACATAGGCGATGTCACGGACAGATACCTAGACAGCAAGGTATGTGACAGCACCAGTCCCTTGCGCATGGCTACGACATGCTCAGGATCCCATAGGCCTTAGGCCGCGGTCCACTCAATCACGTCATGGTATCGGTGATGATTGTGGGTGTTCCTGAGATGTTTATTAGCGTGCGGTAGAGTCCAGGGGGAACCTGCGGCTACGGTTGCACGTTCTGATGAGCGCTGTCACATCGCTCTAGCGTGTAGCTGAACGTAGGGAGATTAGATACAACTAATGCAGAATGCCACGGCGGAGCTGCATTATGCTGGTGTTCTGGTCTCGCGAATAAGCCTACGGGCCTGCGTTTCCTGCAACGTACGGTGGTCATGTTGCAGGACACCACCACTCCGAGACGATTCAATGGCATCTCGCCAAGGATCTATCGGTTCTGACGATGTGGAGGGAGCAGTTAACCCTCCGCACCATCGCACTCGCTCCACAGTGCGCCGCGAGCAGGCCGCGGAGGGTCAGTTCTTGCCCCGCGGGGAAGGACAAGACGCTGGGACCTACGGGTATCTCAGTGTCAACCCTCTGCAGGCCGCCATGCCGGGCAACGCTGATCCTACGGGGAATGCGGGTGCTCAGGCAGCGGTGCACGGAGCGCAGGAAGTGCCACACGTTGCCCAGACAGCATGGGCAGCGCAGCAGATACCACCTCCGATACCGCAGCCTTCGCAGGCTGCGATATCATCCGGGGCGGCAGCAACAGCCGGGTCGATCGATGTTGCAACTCTCGCGAGCGCGCTGTCGCTCGTAATGCCTAAGTCTATGCCGGGAAAGTCGCTAGTAGAAAAGCACAAGTTCCCGGTATGGAACCACAGATATGATCACTTACGGGTGTTCAAGAAAGAGGTAGAGAGTTGGGCAAACATGGTAGGGGAAAGTAGCCTGCTAGTAAATGATCCACTGGCACAGAATAGCCAGGCTCATGAGTCAGTCAAGCATTGGCTATTCGTGACATTACCAAAGGAGGATAGGGATTTCGCGTCAGACTGCAGTTTTGTCCATGAGATGTGTGTTGTAATTCAGTGGACCGCGGCCTAAGGCCTGTGGGATCCTGAGCATGTCGTCATGCGCAGGGGTTGGTGCTGTCACATACCTTGCTGTCTTAGGTATCTGTCCGTGACAGCGCCTGTACCTTCAGTTGGAGGATGAATGCACGTGAGTCTTAGGACAGTAGAAGAGAGAGTGATTACACTACGATCTGTAGAGCCTATATAAGCGTTCAATCAACGTCTCATACGGATACGATCAGAATCAATGTCTGCGGCACGCAATCTTGCATGCATTGCTCGTGCATTATGGTCAGCCATCGGTGCATGGCTGCCCCATAGCCACTCCGGATCAGCACCGTGAATCCCCGCATACATGGTCACCGTAGTCCTGTGTATGCCACCATGCATGGTCACCGTAGTCCTGTGCATGGCTGGATCACGACACTCCCCCTAGACTAGGCTTGTACTACCGCAAGCTGTAGTCTATCTCTAAACTTTGCCAGTGCTGGTCCTGCCAACACCTTTGTAAAATATCAGCCAGCATGTCTACCGTGCTAACCCAGCTGATAGTCAATTCATCGAGTTCTACGAACTCACGGACTCTCAGGTCCCTCACCCTGATGTGCTTAGAGCGGTCACTAGAGATGGGTTCTGTCACAAATATGTGTCACCAGCTAGGCACACGTCAGCAAATCTATCTGATAGATACTATTACGGTGGTGGCTGTACAGTACTGCCCGTACATGACACGCTGGGACCGTCATCGATGACGCCCAGTGTGGCTGCGGGGCAGACAGTGCTGTACGTCTGTGCGAGGCGGGACGCAGACAGTGGTCATTAGCTATTAATGACCATGAGCCTTCAAGGACCGGGCTTGATCGCTTCTATCTTAGGAGTGATCGTGGAAATTGTTATATTGGTATCGGTGAGAGTACGAGCCTCGCATCGCTACTATGGCGGGCGAACAGAATCTGAATGCCCGTCTAGACGAGCTACTTGACAAAGTAGGAGCCGAGGATGAGCTTCCCGAGGAAGGGGAGCATTGCGTAGCCGCTGATGTGAAGCGGATCGACGAGGAGATCAACAAGATCCTCACCCGGCTCGGCCAAGCGGAAGCCCAAGCCACACGCCGCCACGAGGAGACCGTGGATCAAAACTCTAAGCTCGCAAAGCTAATCGAGAGGCTTTACGAGCGTATGGGTGAGGTCCGCTCTCTTCCCGCGCACAGCGAGCGCACGCACACGCACCATGAGCACCATGGCCGCGACGCACGCGCACATGCTCATGATGACCATAGCTATGGTCATCATGCCGGTTCTTGCTCCCGCTCCGGCGTGGAGAGCTCTCACCCGGTGGAGCCGGCGCGCGGGCCAATGCTAATGGTCCCGTGTCGTACAAGGACGCCGTGCTCTCCTCGAAGGAGTGCATGGCAAGCCTCGAGTCTTTCTTCGGACATGCAAATAAGAAAGCCGAGGTAGTCGATGCCATGTATGTCTCGCACTTGCATACGTGGTTTGACACCTGCTGCTGGAAAATGAGCGCTGCTGCTCTATCTGAAAGCAAGCAAATGTCAATCATCTGCCAAAAGTTGCAGGGTCCAATCCTTGCATCTTACATACTGGCAAGCAAGAGTGCCTCCCACGAGCCCACGACATTGCTTGAACTAAAGCAGGCTCTGGCAGCTCTATTTGCAGATAGCTCTGTGAAATTTACTGATCAGGCTATCACAATGGCAATTCACTTCGCAGACCCTCGTGTCTGACATCAAGACGTTCCGAAACGTTTGTGATGCACTCTTCGCTAGCGCCTAGTGTGAACCAGAACGAGTTCTTATACTTCTACTCTGCGGGCCAAGCTTCATGCAAGCCAGGGCCGAACCTCCTGCTCCATGCTAGTTCCGAGCACGGACTCACGCTTGATCCGAAGTCGGGACTTCGGCTCAGTATGTGCAGCAAGACTTACTATTGCTCACCGCGTGCAGGCCGCAAGCGACCGGCCTCTGGCGACGGCCAAGCGTCCAAACCAGCAACCAGGGCCAAGCCAGCGCCATCCTAAGACGGCACGGCCCGCAGCTGGCCCACCGCGACGGGAGGCTGCCGCTTTGTCGTCCGAGCACGTCAAGGAGTTCAAGTCCATGGCCGAGTGGGACGACGAGCGCATCCTGCAGCGCTTTGGGCGCTGCGGCCGCTGCGCATGAGAAATGCGTGATGGCCAACATGCCAAGGGCCACGTCTGTGACCCCTGAGAAGCGCAACGTGCGGGCCAAGGGTATCAGGAACACCCTGGCATTCGGCAGGGATCCCAATATGCCTAAGCCCGCCCTCAAATCGGGACGTTCTCGGGTTGCATTCAGCTCCAGCTGAGATGCGGCGGCCGCGCTAGGGCCTTACTCTCTGAGCATTGCTAGTTTACCTGAGCTCAAATCGTGTAAACATGCAGTGGGATGTTACCTACCTGAGGTTACACAGTCTTGCGAACCAGCCGCTGGATGCATGAATGTGATCATGTGTATGGACTATCCGCATGTCGCTTCTACCCTGAATCACTACAACCTGTGCAAAGCTACCCAACCGGCTGCTACAGATGCTTACATCATCTGTCCGCGCGTGCAAAACGCACCGTGGTCTCCACAGCTGAAAGGCACTGTACCGATTGCGACGATGATGCTATCCGAGCTATGCCAACGGTCACTGCCGGTGGAATCCGACACCACATGCCAAGTATTCTACAGCCCGTGCAAAGCTGCGCCGGGCTGTGTGCAAACGATTTCTCTGCCTGCGGCAGTCCAACGCTTGTGCACGCTGACCTCAGCTACTACCCAGCATACTTTTGTCTTTGACGGCAAACCAGCTGGACTTCCCTGCTCAGTCCTGTGGGACTCTGGAGCGGTCGTATCTTTTGTGAGTCGCGACTTCGTTCGCAGACACAAAATTGCTACAACGCCCTCACGCCACGCCATCCAGCTAGCAGATGGCTCCGTTGTGGAGTCTCTGGGCAGTTCGCACCTGAAACTGCAAATTCAAGGCCACAGATCCAACGTGAAGCTGGTGGTCACTGATCTTCTGCCAGGATATGATGTCATCCTCGGCGAGGATTGGAGCAAAGCGAACGCGGTCCATGCTCAATATGGCGCCGTGTCTGACGCGGGCGGCGCGCCTATGCCGCCAAAGCTGACGCTGGCCAAGTCTCAATGCCAGTTGTACCCAGCTACAGCCCACGCTGTTGAGGCTACCCCCACCACGGCTCGCGTACTGTCTGCTGTCGCGGCCGCTAAGCTGTTACGAGCGCCCAAATTCGGCAGTGCCTCCCCGTTTGTGGTCCTAACCCGAAAGCTGGAGGACGCATCATTAGGGTCAGAGCCTCGCGTCGAGCGACTACAAACTCTGCTCGCCGACTACGCGGATGTCTTTCAATCTCCTAGCTTAACTGGGACTGGTGCCTCCTCGTTGGGGGACCTGACTCCGGAGTGCATTCCTGTCATTCCCGGGTCAGTGCCACACAATAGGCCGCCTTTCCGGTTGTCACCTAAGGAGAAAACTGAGATAGAATCTCAAGTCCAGGAGGCCCTGGACAATGGCTGGATCGAGCAATCCAGCTCCGCTTATGGCGCGCCTGTGTTGTTTGTTCCCAAACCAGACGGGTCGCTGCGCATGTGCATAGACTACCGTGGCTTGAACAAGATCACAGTCAAGAACAAATTCCCAATGCCCCGCATTGACGACTTGATCGATAACCTGAATGGTGCTACGCATTTCAGCACGCTCGATCTTGCTGCTGGCTACCACCAACTCAAACTACAGGCTTCTGACGTGCCTAAAACCGCTTTCAACACCCACTTCGGCAAATTTGAGTGGCGTGTGCTGCCTTTCGGTTTAACTAACGCCCCCGCGGTTTTTCAACACGCGATGAACCGAATCTTTGGCAAGCATCTGAACAAATGCGTCTGTGTCTATCTGGACGATATCCTGATATTCTCGCGTTCAGAGGAGGAGCACTTCCAGCAACTGGAAATGGTCCTCGGCCTGCTCCGGGAGAATAAGCTGTTCGCCAAACGCAAAAAGTGCGAGTTCTTCAAACCAGAACTCAAATACTTAGGTCATATGGTCTCGGATTCAGGCATCAAGCCGGACCCAGCTAAAATTCAAACCATCTCGGATTGGCCTCGGCCGACTGGTGTCAATGAAGTGCGCCAGTTCCTCGGCCTTGCTAATTACTTCCGCAAATTCATCCGGGGCTATGCTGCCACTGCTGCGCCTCTGACTGACCTGCTCAAAGGCCTCTCGAAGCAGGAACGCGCTGGGGTCAGACACCGCCGCCGCATCGCTGCGGAGGACGCTGCTGCTATGGCAACGCGGTTTCACGAGCGGTGGTCTGCCGACTGTGACGCGGCGTTTTCGGCTATTAAAACTGCGCTGACATCCTCCCCAGTTTTGGCGCTCCCGGACCCGGACAAGCATTTCACTCTGGTTAGTGACGCCTGTGACATTCCTCCGGCGCTCGGCGCGGTCCTCATGCAGGACGGTCACCCGGTCTCTTACTTTTCTCGTAAGCTTTCCGGCCCGGAACTGAACTACTCCACGTCTGACAAAGAAATGCTGGCGGTAATATGTTCGCTTCGGGAATGGCGTTGCTATCTAGAGGGTGCTACTTTCACGATTGTGACGGACCATCAACCAAATACCTATTTGGACGTGGCAACCACTGCGCACACACTCAAGCGTCGCGCACGTTGGCTGGATGTCGCGTGCGGCTACACGTATACATGGTGTTATCGTCCCGGCAGGACAAACGTTGCGGACCCGCTGTCCCGGGCCCCGCAGCACTTTGCCGTGATGCAACCTTCTGTCACAATGGCGATGCAACTCACTCGCCACGCAGTTTCTGCGGAACAACTGCCTAGCCCACGGTGTTGTACATTGTGCGCTATCAAAGCTGCTAGACTTCTCCGTCCCCCCTCCACCCGGGGCACCGGTGTGGCGGGCGGGACCCGTCGTGCGCAGGGGCTGCACACTTCTGACGGGGGGAGTGACACTGCCCAGGAAAGTCCGCCAAACGAGTCTGTAGCAAACGAGCTAGCTGATGCATCTTATCCGGCTGGGTCCGCGGACGATGAGATCGCAGCATCAAGCTATGCGCTACGCAACTTCCTCCAGCGCTTTAATCGTAGCTACGAGCAGGATCAGAATGTGTCGAAACCTGCCTTCGATTACCCAAAGCTGAGGAAAGACGCTAATGGTCTGTACTGGACTTCAGCCAATCAATTGGCAGTCCCAAGCTTCGACAATCTCCGAAGGGAAATGTTCGAATCGGTACACGTCCACCCTTTCTCCGGACATTACGGATTGAAACGTACTCTGGAGAAGGCTAAAAAGCTGTACGACTGGCCCGGCATTGCTGCAGACGTTAAGCGCTGGTGCCAGGAGTGTGACTCTTGCCAACGGGTCAAAGCTGAGCGAGCAAAACCAAAAGGGACACTACAACCCTTGGACACGCCAGAACGGCGTTGGGAATCTGTGTCGATGGACCTGATAACCGACCTGCCGGTCACGTCTAAGGGGCACGATGCTATCTTCGTTGTGGTCGACCGTCTCACTAAGATGGTGCACATCGAAGCCGTAAAAAAAGCTATCTCTGCTGAAGGCTTGGCCGCCGTGTACACTGATCGAGTGTTCCGCTACCACGGCGTCCCCCAAAGCATAGTTTCCGATCGGGACCCTCGCTTCACGAGTCTGTTCTGGAGGGAATTAGCGAAACGCTTGGGGACAGAGCTTCGAATGTCTACGGCATACCATCCACAAACGGATGGGCAAACCGAACAAGTCAATGGGGTCTTGGAAGACACCCTGCGGCATTTCGTGGGACCGTACCAAAATGACTGGGATGATCTGCTGGCGCCCGCTGAGTTCGCTATGAACAACTCATGGCACCACAGCATTCGGAACACACCGTTCATGCTCAACTACGGACAAAACCCAGACGACCCCACTGTCGCCAAACTAAGGAGTCTGAATCCGGCGGTTGGGCCATTCGTCGGCAAATGGTCGGAACAGTTGACCCGAGCCAAGCTCTGCCTCGAGGCTGCACTACAACGGATGAAGTACTACGCAGATCAACGGCGTCGGGCAACCCCCGCGTTCCAAGTCGGCGATCAAGTGCTCTTGAACATCAAGAATTTCAAACTCCAAAGTGGGCTGTGCCGCAAGCTGGCTCCGCGATATCTTGGGCCTTTCCGCATCACGCAAGTGGTGGGCTCGGCTAAGCTAGCTTTCAAGCTAGACCTCCCTCGCGACTTGCGGATCCATCCGGTGTTCCATGCAAGTGCGTTAAAGGCCTACAACCACTTCGACGGCAACTACGTGCCGCCGCCATTGCCTTCGCTCATAGACGGTGAGCTCGAATTCGAGGTAGATTGCATTTCCAATACCCGCAAGGAGGGGAAGCAGCGCGAGTACCGGGTCCATTGGGCCGGCTACCACGACGCCACATGGGAAAATGTCAAGAATCTCACCAACTGTCCTGACAAACTCCGAGAGTTTTGGGACGCCAAGGGATTGCCATGTCCACATGCGATTCCCCGCTAGCCGGGTCGCTATAGGCCTCGAAGCCCCATCTAAGGCTTAGGTCTACCCGGGACGGGCAGACTTTCCCCCGGGGGAGCTCTGTCACAAATATGTGTCACCAGCTAGGCACACGTCAGCAAATCTATCTGATAGATACTATTACGGTGGTGGCTGTACAGTACTGCCCGTACATGACACGCTGGGACCGTCATCGATGACGCCCAGTGTGGCTGCGGGGCAGACAGTGCTGTACGTCTGTGCGAGGCGGGACGCAGAGATTGGTCATTAGCTATTAATGACCATGAGCCTTCAAGGACCGGGCTTGATCGCTTCTATCTTAGGAGTGATCGTGGAAATTGTTATAGCGGCTGGCCTAGGGCTGTAGAGTTTGGACAAGGCGGCCGGGTTGAGGCCACGCACAGATCCACAAGCCTGCCAGTGTGCACCTTCACTGCAGGCCTGGGGGGCCGGGCAGCGACGGTGGAGGGACTATTGTACGCAGGTGGGCACACTGGCGATTTCTGCTGGTTGAGTCTGGCATTTGGCAGATGCATGTCAGCAGGTAGACCATGATCTGTAGCAGGATCATCGCACATTTCAATACCCATCTGTTGGCAGAGAAGGTCAACTGGATCTGGATCAGCGGCAGCAGAGGAGGCTGTCACCGCAGCTGCCCTCGCAATTGAGTCCACCACACCAAGGGACAGCTGGTCTTCAAAATCTGTTGTTGCTGGCGTTGGCTGCCTTGGTGTGTCCTGCTGCACACCTGGAGAAATGGTCTTAGTGCCAGACAGATGTGTAGAGCCGCAGCCTGTGCCCTCAAGCCTCCGTTTCTTCTGCTGCCTCCTGGCAGCTTTGGCGCGAGCCAGGTCAGCAGACAGCTCCCGAGCGGGCACTCCAGCGGGAAGCGGTCCATCCAGGTCTGTCCCTGGCCCCTGTATCAAAGCTGCCAGCTGAGCTTCTACAAAGGAAGAGGACTTGGTTGCAGGATAGCACCAAGTGAAGTCAATACAAAATGCACTGCTGTCGAGTACAACGGATGCTAGAGAATTTACCATTAGCAGTGCTGAATGACAGTTTGTTTGCACTGCAGATTGCAGTCGTTAGTGGCTGGGCTCATCTGGTCGCATGCGCAGGCAACATCATGCATATGGCATTGTGGCTAGCCGATTAGGTGCATGGGCAAGTATTCTGGAGCAGTGGAGCAGCTCACCTCTCCTCTGGGCTCTCGCTGAATTTCGTAGTCAATGTCGCTCTCTTCATCACTGTCCAGTTCTTGACGCTTCCGGCCTTTGCGGCTCTGTGACTTGCCCTTGGTCCTTGTTGCAGTGCCCTTGCCTGCGCATGCAGCTGATCCCGCAGCGGACCGACTTGCACGAAGTGCTTGCTCTAACTTGGGCGCTGGTACTCTGCCTTTTCTGAGGTAGTAGGACCGGTCGTGATATCCTGGAACATCGGCCTGTGTTGCGTCGGGCGGGTGAGCTCCTTCCGCATTTACTTTGGCTGGTACCTGCGATGCATGGCCCCTTACGCGTAAAGCAAAGAACTCTCTATAAATGAGAAAAAAATGAGGCTACAACTGGTTGCGTCCGCAAACGCGGCATCATAGTGTGCACTGGAAATCCTACCAAGCGGGACGTGCTGACATCTCGCGCAGATGGCAGTCTATGGATGATCCGTGCATCACCGGGTGCGCACTTGTTCAAGGCAAGCGCAGCTTGTTCAAGCTCAGCACACCGACAGCATGTTCGATATTGGGGCAGTATCAACTACAGCTATCGATTCCATGGCACACGCTGACACAAGTACTTTAACGAGAGATATTCAGTAGGCATACCGGTACATCAAGCTCTGCCTTCTTGCGCTCGTTGTACCAATGGTTGAGAGAGCCGCTTGTCCGGTTTGCTGCAGTGTCCCGAAAGTCTCCTTTCTTGATCAAACAATTGATGTTGCCGACAATTGCCGTAGCTTTGCCTGCATCCGGGGAGGCGAGCAGCTGGCATTCGTTGATGGACATCCAGAAGGCAGCCACTGCCGCCAAGGCCTTCGACACTGGTTCCAGATGCGACTGACCATCCGCCAAGCGTTCGCTCTACAACACAGTAAGGCATGTTTCGTCGTATTTGACATGGCCTTGGAATATGAGTAGTGCTTTGGTGCCCTACATTGACATCGCATTGGCCGGGTACCGGAGGAGGTATGCGCAGCATGCCTATGCGGCAACCATGCTGGGTGGGCTGCCATGGCCATCTGCTGGGTACATGGACAAGCGCGAGCACAATGGGCATGCAAGATTCATTCTCAATCATTCAGCCAATTGCAATGCGATCCTTAAGAATACTTTTGGGCAACGATGTCCAGCAGACGTACCAGTTGTTTGTCCATCTTCATGGCAACAGATGGCAGCATCAGGAACAGGCGGCTGCCAACCCAATCATCCCTCAAGCCCGCGATCTCTCTAACGGCCGTCGTCTTGGTATCCTCATCCACGATGCCTGTGGTATTTCCGCTGTCCAACACCCGAATCACGTCTGCAACCGTTGGCACATACCGCACAATGTACGTTTGCAGCCCCTACACCGCACCAAACCTGTAGCGCGATTTGTACTCCGTGATATCTACGATAATTAATTGCAAGGCGTGTCTGGGTGGAAATCAACCGGCGTGGCAGCGTACGTGTGAATATTAACATTACCGGCATATGCATAGTGCCTGCTCGACACGCTGCTTCATACACATGGCCACCCTTCGACAGTACACGATAATGACAATACAAGTGTACTCGAATTATTTTCTCTTGCGGTATGCAACGTGCGTCGGCGATCGTCGCCAGCCGTGCTGTGCGGTACCGCCCGCCGCTCAGTCCGAGCGGATCTTTCGAGCACTACCTATAGGAACACTTACAGGTGCACAACATAACAGTGAGAAGTTGATGATGCGCCTCGCACGATAGTAATACTTTGCTTCAGCTTGTGATGCCTCGCGAGGGCCCGGGGGTCAACACATAATCTCGGTAACAACATTACAGGCCACCTACCGTGCTCCACTTCAATTTCGGTGGCAGATCTCCGCAGGAACACTCAGCATCATACCTTGGGGAATGGATTCGCTGCGTTTCGCTTCTGCTTCGTCTTGCCTGAGGCAGGCCCTGGCTTGTTAAGCACGACGCGAATTGCGCCTTGCTGCACGATCTTCAGCCCACCTCCCTTGCCATCCAGCTCTGTCATAGTCTTGTCCAGCACTTCTCCAACTGTAGATGCTATCCAGGTCTGTCCGCTGGCGAAGTAAACCTTGTGTGCTGCGATGGTCGCAACACTGAAGTCGTCGTCAACATCTAGACCTAGCGCGTCCGCAGCGGTCCTAAGCATTGCTGATCTATCACCAGCATAATTTTCGCCGGGAGTCAGCGGCAATGGCATCTTGTAGCGTAGTCGCGGTTGCACCCCAATGCAGATTCAGATCGGCTGGGGCCACGGTCTGGTTGCTACCGCTAGCGGTACCAGTTGCGATCATTGTGAATATCCGCTGCAGAGTGGAATACAACTGTATACAATACACAAAGCGTGCCTATCTCGGTGCACATACGCAGTAGCAGCTGTTTGAACTGGACTGTGGCGCGCGTTGTTGCAAGCTCGACACCATGCATGTAACCGCTGCAGTCGCGCATGCTCAGTCCCGGCCGTGGCCAAGCCAGCCTTCACTCACGTCGGACTGGCATTCCAGTCCAACTGACGAAACGCAGGGGCAAAAATTTGCTCGTGAATGGCTGTCTTGAGTCCGCTATGCCTGCGATGTGCTGGTGAAGGGAATCGCGGACCTGGCTGATCACTGCATCTCATGAGATGCAGTGAGGTCCCACAGAGAGGTTACAAACATATGAGACTTCACAACTCGCACAACTTATCCAGAAGCGAAAAACCACAGCTTTCTGAACACAACATCTAGTTGATAGCACTTGCCTTGGTCGTGTTGTAGTGAGGTGCTGTCTGACATGTAGCCCTGCGGACACATGCGGCGCCACAGCGATGTCCTACATCCATGGACAGCCTTCCCCAATTACATGCAGTACCACACATATGTCAGCGATATGCAGTAAAAAAATCAGCTGAAGTGGCCAAGTGGTCATGCAGAACCTCCTCCACTGAG
The DNA here is from genome assembly GCA_900538255.1 of Ulva mutabilis. NCBI lineage: Eukaryota > Viridiplantae > Chlorophyta > Ulvophyceae > Ulvales > Ulvaceae > Ulva > Ulva mutabilis. The sequence continues at coordinate 169,721 of UNSF01000063.1, read as the reverse complement.
CATGTGCAGGATTGTGTCTAGGCATCACCCTGCGCACGCTAGAAATACCTCAGCTGCCATTGTGTGGTGATCACCTGGCCAAACGGTCCCATCTTTTTACAGTATTCCACTGACCACCACATGACCGGAAGTGTGTCTTCAGATCTCGTCTGAGCACTTGCCTTGGTCGTGTTGTAGTGAGGTGCTGTCTGACATGTAGCCCTGCGGACACATGCGGCGCCACAGCGATGTCCTACATCCATGGACAGCCTTCCCCAATTACATGCAGTACCACACATATGTCAGCGATATGCAGTAAAAAAATCAGCTGAAGCGGCCAAGTGTTCACGCAGAAACTCCTCCACTGAGCATGTGCAGGATTGTGTCTAGGCATCACCCTGCGCACGCTAGAAATACCTCAGCTGCCATTGTGTGGTGATCCCCTGGCCAAACGGTCCCATCTTTTTACAGTATCCCACTGACCACCGCATGACGAGAACTGTGTCTTCAGATCTCGCCTGAGCACTTGCCTTGGTCGTGCTGTAGTGAGGTATTGCTGTTTGCAATCACAATCCATCGATCGTGCACACACTGACTGCAGCCAGGCAGGATTAGCCACCTCCTGATGATCTGTCATGTATCATTGCCGTTGCTGAGGTCCTTTAATAGTCTGCACTTGCAGGTATTATCAACCTCCCCGATGTAGCATTGTTTCCAAGGGGAATGCACATCTCGCCGCACCAAAACACTGCAACACCGATTGTTAATCAACGATGATTTGTATCACAACGTGCTGTTGGACAGCTAACGTTTACGAAAAATGAGCTGTGGCATGATATTGTATGTTCCCGACGGAGGTCCACCCAAGATGAGCTGCTGCTGGATGCTGGCTGCAGCCATGCGTCACATCCAGAGCCATGGTAGACTAATTGAGTCCACTTGAGTATATGTGTACATACATGTGTGCGATAGAGGCGGATGGGCCTGATTTGAGGGGCAAGATGGGACTCCACCTTGTAAGTGGGGTTTCGGACGGCCTAATAGTGACTCCGCTGTCACAGCAAGCGAGAGATGTGTTGAGAGCCAGCTGACAATGACAAATGGACATGATGATCCAGGCACGCAGATGTGTAATGTGACATATGCATTTCATTGCATACCTTGTCAAATTGATTCCGAAAAACCCGAGCTGAACACGGACAAGGGGAAAGACATTCTTACAATCAACTCATCTTCACATACCCGACATCTTTGAACCAGTCATGAAAAATCTGGTATTCGGCTTACCATTTGCACTAAGTAAAGGCACGGACGCCATCACCTGTGACTGCAAATTTGCAACATTTATAATTGCTCTTCCAAAGTAACACTTAATCCCCGTTGGAAGCTGCCCACCGAAATTGGCTGGCAACTTGTGCTTCCTACTCTCCCCCAAATTCAGAACTTGAAACAAATCCGGGAGCATACCATTGTCATCTGGACTTCCGATGTGGGCTGCATCGCACACAGCTGCAAGCCACAGTTTGCACATGGCCATCCTCAAAGGAGTAGCTCTTATTCGCTGGCCCTCATGATCTACAATTGCATAGGCTTGACCGACTGCATCACTCATGCCGTTAATGTCAGTAACACAGCCAGAGGCATCAAACACGCCCACCCCACCCGGCTGAACCCGCACAAAGTATTGAACTTGTGCAATGCAAGGAACGTATTGACTATTGTCATACTTGTACATGTAAAAAGCCCACTCATTCTCTTTGGTAGGATGCTTCTGTTCCTGAACACAAGTCAATGTCTCACCGGATGTCAGACTTGCCTGAAGAAACTTGTCTACCTGGATTCGCTGCTTCGCGAACATGTCGAGTAGTGTGGACACATCAACCGCAGGCCAGCCTTGTCCCCTGTCTTGTGCCGCGTAGTCGCAAATAACTTTGGGCAATAGAGCAAGCACTTCGTTCAGCTCCTCCTCGGAAGGCCCATCTTCGACTCGTGGCCCCAGACAAAGTGCACCGTCTTCGGTAGGGCGCGCCCTGTCGTATCTCGGGGGTGCCATGGGCCGGGCAGTGGTCCGCCGCTCTTCAAGGGTGAGGCAGTGCGAAGGAAACTCGCACCGACAGGAATGAGCTGACTTCACAAGCAGAAGATCATTTATGAAAATTATCTCCCCGTTATTCTTCACTCTGTCCTTCAGATAATGCTTCAGAAACCAAATCATCCTCTCGATCCAGTACTCCAAAAACAATGCGCCAGGCCCTTGACATCTTAGCTGGTGTGCAACATGTTTGACTGCGTGATGGAGTTTGGATGTCAACAAGGCCTCGCCTCCAAATACCAGCATCAGACCAACAAGGCTTAGGCTATCGAGCTATGGCAGCCTGCGAAACTGCGCCAACTCACGTCTCTTCAAACACACAAGCAAAGGCCGGTCGCACCACTTGCACACTGTCAGCGTAATGATGGAAGTGTTCCTCCATCTTATCGAGGCGGTCCTTCGTGTGCTGGCCTGACAAATGACGCATGCAGAAGAGGACAGCCTGCCTCAGGTGGCACCACAGTGTCTCGAAAGCCTCCCGAATTTGACCATCTTCCCTCTTCCATGGTAGTTGGAACAACACGAATGGAGACAGAGTCTCGACCCACGTCATGTACTCCTCCATCGTCCATGACGGTCGTGACCTGAAACTGAATATTGAAGTCATACCAAGATATTATTGCATTACCATGAGCACTCATACGAGTCGTTGTACGAACAGTGTGTTACACAGTGATAGATCTAGGACTCAGCAGCGCCGAGGCAACAGACCAGGTAACAAGCAAACAGACAGCAAACAGACAGACCGGCCACCGCAAGCACAAAGGTCATGCGCCGCACGAGCAAATGCCAGAACGAACTATCGCAAGCGCGAAAGCAGACACGCACACACCACGCAGTACCATGCAGGCCACGCGCACACCAAACACACAGCCAGCACTCGCCGGGCCCACAAGCGGTCGTCGGCGCGGCACTAGCAGTCTGCACGGGCGCGACAGCGCGCGCTACGGCGATGTCCGAGGCCGCGAGGCACCGGTCCCAGGAGCAATAGCCTCAGCCAGCCCGGCAGCCCGAGCGGTGTCCGGGGAGGGGCGCAGAGGAGAGACGGCGGACGTGCGCTGGGAGGAGGGAAGAGGGAGGGAGGGAAGAGGGAGGGATCGGGGGGGGGGGGGTGGGGGGGCTGCAGGGTGAAATGGGTGGAGGGGGGGGCTCTCGGGGCGAGATGGGCGAAGGGGGGGGGGGGGGGGGGGGGCGACGCAAGCCTATGCGCGATGGCCTGTCAGCGCCGGCAGGCCGTCTGTGGGGACAGGAAGGCCCGGCAGCAGCGCCCGTCCGACCAGTCTAGCACGGAGGGGCGCGGCCGCGCGGGCTTGGCGCGCCAGCGCGCGGCACAATGTTGTGGACAGGTCGCGCATGGCATTGAGAGGGAAAGTACGCTTTGACACCGCCCCGTGTCCCGCGGCAACCTCCGCGACCGTCTGGAGGAAGCAGTACGCGTCCCGTCCAACCCTGCCGTACGTCTCATGTACGAGCGGGATGAACTGGGCGGCACCTGTGATGGCGCCATATTTGTCGCGCTTTTGCCGTGCGCCCTTCTTGGCGGTCGCGCCAGCCTCACGTGACGCACCGCGCACATGCGACCTGGCAAGCGGGTGCATCACCTTCACGTCCAGCAGCGCCATGCGCGTGGTGAGGAATGCCAAGAGGTCGCCGCGCTGCGGAGGCCGCTGCGATCGGGGCAGCAGGGGTGCGGCAGGGGGCGCTGCCTCTCGGGCAGGGGCGAGGGGCGCGTCGCGCGTCGGGGCGTGGGCCGTGGCGGGGGGGGCGGTAGCGGCAGTAAGGGTACGAACAGTGTGACATCGCTGTAGAGTCGAACGAACCCGAGGATATCAGCACTCCGAGTCTTAAGGCCAGAGATCCACGCCACCTGTTTTGCTCGGTCGTCGATCAACTTTTTGATGTACCGGGCTGCTCAGTTGGCACTGCGGTGAAGGCTGCCCGCATAGCAGCGCGCGCCTGCCAGCCTTCCGAGCGCGCAGCACGCGCATAGCCCTCGCAAGTAGGTCAATATACTGCATACAACTAGGCGTTCGTAGTCTCGACGACAGGATCCCCAGCGCCTGAGCCTACTCCTTCTGTGGGTGCGCCTGCACCAGGTGCACAGCACCACTTTCTGGCTTGCGCGATCTGGCCATGGATCCGCGCAAGCGTTGGACGGCGGTCCAACCCACTCAGCATCGAATCAGCAAATCGTCCGCTGTGATTCCGTGCAAGCCGTGCCCATGCTGCGGCACTCTGTTCGGGTCGCCGCAGCAGCTACTGCAGCACTGCCGCAGGCAGCACGCTGGTCACACGTTCTCAACAGCAGACCTCGCCCAGCTGAACGGAGCCACGTGTCACTTCTGTGCGAAAGTGTACTCGCGGCTCGGCCTGGGCGCACACGAGAAACGGTGCCCGTCGAACCCCCAGCGGCGCAGCAATAGCACTGCAGGGCACCCCACAGCACAGTGCAGCCTTGGCCCCGCACAGCCTGCTCACCGCCGCACCCAGCCTCCGGCACAACCGGCGCCCGTCACTCCGCACTCGACAGCCCGTCCCCGCTCGCAGTCGGTCACGCGCTGCGGCCTGGTACCCCGCGAGGCCGCCTCGGGGCCTGCGTCAGCACCGGCTGCAGATGGGAGGGGAAGCAATGTCCGGCCACATAGCCTGCCGCCCGCCAGCCGCCTCGCGCAGCACCTCCTGGCCGTGAATGGCGAGTACCACGGGAACGGCGGGTCGGCAGGCGGCCGTCAACCTCCAGGTGACGTCCCGCCGTCGCCTGCCCCGCCCCCATGTGATGCTATCATGCATGACGCCGGCGCAGTTGCCAGCCCGACCGCCGCGACCCCCACTGCGGCACCAGATGTCATGCATGACACCGCTGCCGGCAACGGCCAGCGTGCGTGGCCAACACCGACCGAGTCCACCGGTCTGCCTGCGCCTGCCACGCTAGTCAGCCCTGCTCACGTAGGGAACCACGCCATGGTCGCCCCTGAAGGCACGCAGCCCAGCCTCAACGCCCAGCCGCGTCCGCCCGCGCCGCCATCGGGCCTGGCCGAGTCAAGCCTATCCGGCCTGCGCATCGGCTCCGCGCCCGCCGACAGCGTCATGCAGGACGTCGGCACAGACTCCGCCGGGGTGCCGGCGGCAACCGCACCAGCCGTGGAGGAGGCTTCCTCTCCGGGCGTGGCTACGCCATACCGCGACGTCAGGGTGCCTCAAGAACTCCCCAGGTCGGTCACTGATGTCTTTGCTGCGGCCGCGGCCGACTGCCTGGAGGCCATCCACGATGCCGTCAAGCGCGAGCATGATGCGAGCAAGCAGCAGCACATCACTGAGCTATTGATGCTCCCTACCGAGCTGCTTGGGGACAACCGCGGCGGCAGCGGGCAGCGCCGGAGGGTCCTGGCGCGCATCCGTGACCTCCATAAACGCCGACGTGCTGCCGCGCCGGCTGATACTGACGCCGATGCGAAGCCCCAGTGCACTCGGACAGCGCTGCTGGCTGACCATGAGCTGGCCGGGCGCATGTATAGGCACTGCCGCAACGGCAATGACGGGCGCGCGGCCCGCTGCCTGGACAGCAGCCCGCTGGCAGCCGTTGATGCGGCCACTATAGCAGCGTTGCGGGAGCTGCACCCGTCTGCCCCCCCGCCCGTTCTGCCGCACACCGCTGACCTCCCGCCTCCCGCCGCAGTGATCGGGGAGGAACAATTCCATCAGATCGTGCTGAACCTGTCGCGGGGCACGGCAGCAGGGCCCAGTGGGTGGACAAACGAGCACATCCGCGCCGTGGCACTACATGACCCACGCATCCGCGCCGCGCTGCGCCATTTTGTCAATGACCTCCTGTCGGGGAGCATCCCCCACACGGCTCTCCTCCAAGCCAGCCGACTGATCGCCCTCGCCAAGACGGCAGGCGGCGTCAGGCCCATCGCAATCGGTGAGTCGCTGATGCGCCTGGCGGGCATCTGCGCGCTGGCGACGCTGCCGGATGCAGCCAGCCTGTTTGCCCCGCTGCAGGCCGGTGTCGGCATCTCGGGGGGTGCTGAGATCCCAGGCCATGCGCTGTATCCTGACTTTCATGACCCCGATGTTGTGACCGTCCAAGTGGACCTCCGCAATGCCTTCAATCTGTGCGATCGGACCGCCATGCTGGCAGCCGTTGCACAGCACGCCCCGGGTCTCTTGCCATTCGTGCGGATGTCATACCAACAGGCATCGGCGCTCTTTCTGCGGCGCCCGGACGGCGCACATGAAGTGCTGTGGAGCGAGACCGGCGTGCGACAGGGCGACACGATGGGGCCGTTCCTCTTCAACCTGACGTATCAGCCGACTCTGCGAGCAGCGAGCGAGGTCAGCGGCGGAGCGCTGGTCACGGCATGCCACGATGACACGTACCTGCAAGGACGGCCGCAAGATGTCGCCGCCGGCGCAGCACTGATCATGGGTAGGCACCCGTGCCAGCCGCAGAAGACTAGCGTCTACTGCGAGGACACGGACACAGCTGCGCATGTCGCCGCCTTGCTCGGTGCGCGCGTCGCCCCGGACGGCATCGTGGTGTGCGGCACCCCGCTGGGTAGCGATGAGTTCGTCACAGCACATGTCTCCCGCCGCTGCGCAGCCACTCGCGCGCAGATTGCGAAGCTGACCGCACTGCCACTGTCCCCTCAGGTGAAATGGCTTGTCATGCACAACTGCCTGCAGCATAGAGAATCCCATTTGTTGCGCAGCACGCAGTGGCGGTTTCTGGAGCAGCCGCTGCACCAAGTGGAGACAGCGCTACTGAAGGGCCTCGGCGACATTCTGGATGTGACCAGCCTTACGGATGCACAGTGCCTGCAAGCCCTGCTTCCCCACCGCCACGGCGGCATGGGCCTACGCAGGTTCACCCAACCCATCGCCGACGCTGCTCGCCTGTCGTCCGCTGCACTCGCCCATGCAGCCCTCGCAGAAGGGACGGATCGAGGCCTGCCGTTCCGTGGCGATGCGGGCGTCGCCATGCGCCACACTCTCGAAGAGTTGCGCCAGCAGTGGCCAAGCATCCCGGGGCTGTCTGAGTGCCCCGCCGAGCCCGCGGCATGGGCGGGCCTGAGCGGCGGGGGGTCTGCCATCCGCATGTCACGGCTGCAGAATGCAGTCGGCCGGGCCGACTCTGACGCCCGGGCGGCTGCGCTGCTTGCAGCGCTGGATCAAGGGACGCGCAGCCCGTCGTCAGCAACACGCGAACACAGCCTGACCAGCAAGGCGCGCTTGCATAGTTGCGCAGGCTCGATGGCCTTAGCTTTCCTGAAAGCCAGGCCCGGTGCGACTGAGCTGACTGCCACAGAGTTCCGCGTGAATGTGTGCTTGCGCCTAGGTAAGTCACTGTTCACCGGCCCAGAGGCGGACGGCGACTGCGTGTGCGGCCGGGCATCGCCTGCTGATGGTTCGCATGCCCTGGTGTGCAATGCGGTGTGGCGCACGGTGGTCGCCCGCCATGATGCGATCACGCAGGCATGGCGCCGCTTCATCATGCGGGCGGGCATCTCCACGTCTCTTGAGCCCAACATCAAGAGCCTCCCGCAGTACCCGGATGTGCCGGGCGCACGGCCGCCCGCACAGCCGCCCGGCCCCTCCTGTGAGCCTGCCAGCTGTGCTGCCGCTGGTGCGCTCACTCCACCCACCCCGGCCCCCAGCGCCTCGGCCGTGCCTTCCACCCCATGTGGCACCCAGACGCTGGCGCATTCCCCGCCTGCCCCCTTGCGCCCCTCCGGACCGGCGGACAACGCTGCCCCGCTCGGCGACGCCGCCACGGCGGACGGCACCTCAGAGGGACCAGCCGCCGCGGCTGCACTCGTCGCTGCTGCCATCTCAGCCGTTGTTGCCTCGTCCGAGGTCAAGGCTGCCGCGGCCGACACGGCAGGCGCCATGGACGTAGACGTCCCCGGCGAGGCGGCTGTCGGTTACAAGGGCGCGCGAGAGCTCGGCGCAGCAGCTGCCGCCGCCGCCGCAGTGGCCGTGAAGGCGGCCGCCCCGGCCGGCGAGTGCGCGGTGCGGTGTGAGCACCTGCCACAGGTGGGCCCGGTGGCCACTAGTCCGCCGCGACGCCTGCCCGAGGGTCGACGGGGCCGCGCGGCCGCGGCTTGCGCCCGGCCGCTACCCCCCCGCTCGCAGCGCGACCCGGAACGGGGTGATCTGCTTGTGATGTTGCCCTGCGACACCGTTGTGGCCGATGTGTGCGTGACCTGTCCGGTGGCCCCCTCCCGGGTCGTCGCCGCGGCAAAACACGCCAGGCGCTGCCGCCCAGCTGATGGACGACCGGAAGCGAGACAAGTACGGCCGCTCCGGCACAGGCGCATGTCGCTTCGTGTCCCTGTCGCATGAGACGTTTGGCCGTGTGGGCACGGGTGCGTTCGCCTTCCTGAATAAGATCGCTGACTTTGCTGCGGCTTCGGGGGCCGTGTCCAGGCGAGCGTTCTTGCAGAATGCCATGTGCGAACTCTCCACCACTCTGTGCCGTGGTGTGACGCGCCAGGTCCTCGCTGCGGCTCCGCTGCGTATGCGGCTGGCGGGCAGGGCGGTGGTGCCTGGCCACGATGTCCCGTCGGACGTGCTATAGGCGGCCGCTGGCCGCCTTGCTGGACCGGGTGCCGCGGCTGCAGCAGAGCAGGCCGGCCCCGCGTCTGGTCGTGTTGGCCCGCCGAACCTTCCCGCGAGCCACCGTGGGGGGAGTGATGCGGCGCCGCTAGTGCCCTTCGCGCCCCGCCCTGAGGCCCCTGTCGGGCGGCCGGAGGGGGAGGGCTGGTACGCCTTGCACTGTGGGGGGCGTGCGCCCCCGGGCTCTCATGTGCGGGGGGCCCGTGATGGAATGCTCCAGTGGGGCAGGATGGAGTGGGGGTGCTGCTGTAGGGGGGTCGGTGGTGGCTGGTTTTGCTGGGGTGGGCAGTAGTGCGGTGGTGGTTGTTGCTGTGCGCGGTTGTGGCGCGGGTGCCGTAGTGGAGAGATGCGGGAGTGCGCGTGCGTGTGGGTGCGTGGGTGTGGTTGTGTCGGCTGTGTCGGTTCGTTGTGGCTTTTTCGCCTAGGAGAGCGATTGCTTTTTTGCTGGTGTCTACTTTCGGGGGTTTTGGCCGTCTACTTTCCTTCCGTTGCCCTCGCTGCCGGGCTATTGCGTTCATCTCCGTGTAACACGTTCCAGAAGTCCTTGACGATCCCATATAGCATGAGATGTGCAAGTGCGAAATGGAAGAAATGCTCATACCTGCATGAGGCAACTCGTGTTCGAAGTGCACTGTGGCCACACGTACGCGGGCTAATCGCGATTTCGTAAAGTCCGGTATATACGTCAACGCAAATACCCGCTCTTACGGGCGAAAGACTCGAAGATTGCAATTGCATGTGAGGAGCACACAGTGCCAGAATCATGCTAGCTTCGAGCACTAGAATCCGTATGCAAGCTATCAGTTGCAAGATTTACCTTAGTGACTGCAATGCACTCGACAAGGAACAAGAAGCGAACACGCACCGGAAATATTTCAGCCGAGCCCACCCCGGCATTCCACGAATGCCATGAACCGCCGCTGCAGCCTTCGCTTGTCTAATTAGCGCCCTCCATTTCTTCTTCCGCTCGGCAACTGGCATCTGAGATAGAGGTGGTGACAACTCCAACAGTGAGTTGTCCCACCTACACTGCATCTGCTTGGCCTTCGAGCTCTAGTGCATTTCATACGCAGTGTACATGAGCTCAGTCTCATCCTTGAACGTACACTGCTCCTTGGTGCACGTAGGACCTGTGCGCAGCTGCTGCGCTATGGCGGGAGGCAAATTGTCTCGATCGACTTGCTCCTTGTAGATCGCATACCCCGCGGGAACGCCTATCTTCGTCGCTCGAATATCACGGCGATGTATATCTGGTATGCGGGTCCCATCATCTGTAGCTGGCATCTCATGCACTGTCTCCCCGTAAGGGAACCTGCAAAACTGCTCCCACGTGTTTTCTACGGAGGCTGCATGTGTTCAAAGGTACCCAAGCATGCGTTGCAGTGGCTATCAATCAGCATCGAATAAGAATCGGCAGAGAATCGGCAGAGAATCGGCAGAGAACTCAGGCCGAATGACGAATATGGGATAGTACCAGTCTAGGCATAGGCTGCCACACAAGTGGTACACCAGTATGTGCAAAGGTGAAGCAGCTCATATTCAATAGCGCACCTGACAGCACCACCAGATGGGCCGACCTTCCCGATAATTGCGGAACGCGGACATGCTAGTTTTGCACTGTGAGGAAGGGAAAGCATGAGTTTGTACATCATCATCAGGTCACCTTCCACGCAAATCAAAACTGGCCACTGCTGGATGACAAGCAGTTGACCATTTGGCCTGATCGTGAATTCAAAAGGCTTTGCTCCAGGCCGGCCTGCACAGATGAAGTGGACACCGGTTGCTACAACCGTGACACGTTGTGCGGACATGTAGGGAGCACACCATGCGGGTCCATGTCAGCACCAACCGAAGGCGGAAGCTTACTTGGGTCATGCTTCACAAATAAATCAACACCCGGTCGTAGGATGTGCTCAAGATGCGTTGGCTCCGTTGGGCCTGCAAGCACTATCCAGACTTGCCACGCCAGAGCTGTCGCATTCTTGGCCATGTCCAGATCAAAGCGCCGGATCCCAATGATAGTGGTGGATGCCGTTTTCAATTTGAAAATGTTGCCTCCATCTGCGCCTGCACATTCACGCCTATCGACCTCATGGTATACTAACATCCTGCAATCACACATCACGTGCAGGCTGGACCGATAGCTTGGCGTGAGAGAGATACGGTATAGGAATACGACCCACAATGTGGTACAACACACAGGCCAGAATTGATGGCGTTGAGATGCAAACACCAATAAAGCATATGCATCGTTGCCATTTCGATAACACACTGATCCAGACAAAACTAAAATGGGCTGTCGCCCATGAACAAGTACCGCACCCACTCCGTACACACCAGCGTCGCTGGCCTGCTTTCGCCCAGACAAGCACGAATTGCATGCTTGATTAACAGAGTTCATGTAGACATTTCCGGCAATGTTATTTGGGTCTGAGAAGTTCAAAGGATGTGCGGCGTCCGCCGCTTTCCGATAGGCCGCATCCTCATGACCCCACTTGATGAGGTTTCTCCACAGTCAAGTCCCATCCGCGCCGCTTGTAGCAGACTGATGATCCTGCGGAAGCCTGCATCAGCAAACTGATCAGTGACGGGATTGTGTAGTGAACATAGCGCTTGACAGTCATGCACGGCACGTGTACAGGCTGGTCACCAGCTCTGCTGCCTGTTATCGCGAGCGGGGTCCTTACCGGCGGGACCATACTGAGCGACGCTCAGTGAGCATGAATGGCATACAGTGTGTCCAACAATGGTATACTGTCTCTTGCGGGGCCTTGATATACGCACCTGGTACTTGTCCTCACCACATTGTGGACATGTCTCTTGTAGAAGCTCTGTCTTCGTCTTGGTATCACGTTGAGGATCCGAGGGGTACCGATACGAACACTCTGGGCACCACCCAAACTTGTACTTCGCAGCATCATCAGTACCCAACACAGCTCTCACCATGTGCAACGACTTTGGCATCAAAGATGCCTTTGCCTGTGGCGTTCTCCAGCTCACTCAACAGCAAGAGGTTGTTCGTGGCCACCTTGTCAAGCACGCTGTTGGAAGCGCCCGCCGCCTTCAATTCTACGTGAGTATATGCCGCTTGCATGACAGACCTCTTGTGGCCAGGGGCCAGTGGCTGTAACCTGTTCTTGTGCGCATGTGCCCCGGACCCCACTCGTGCACGCTGGCAGCTGGGACCTGCTTTGGCTCCCGCGGTACCACCCTCATCAGAGTCACTCCAGCCATCCGATGCTAAAGTTTCTTCCGAATTGGACATCATAACAGGGCTCCGGGGTACATCGTCCGACACTGGCCCATCTGAGCCTACAGCTGAGTCTGACAGAGGACTCACAGGCGGACTCGGAGCAAGCGGCACGTCAGGTTGTGCGAATGGTACTTGTGTGGCGACATCGTGATCCATGATGGTAAGCCCACCGTCCTGTCCGCCATGTCCGTGAGGAGGAGATGGCTGTAGTGGGGCCATGTTCGCCAACTGCGCAACGAGGGAGCCCCAGGCATCATCTGCTCCCCCAGATGGTACTACTGGACACGCAGGCAGCGGTGGTACTAGATCAGACATGGCTGGCATGGGTCCGGCGGCATCAATCGACATGTAGGGCGCCACACCGTTGCCGACCCCTTCCCCAGATCCGCCCGATGCAGCATCAACGATAGGCTGATGCTCGACGTCTACATCATCCGTGCGTGGATGTTTCGTCGAAATATGCCTCCTTGCCGTGTTCGCACTGGCGAACACCCCAGTACTACTTCGTTGTTGTTTGAACGTATGCGCATCTGCGCGCGAACGCAAGGTACATTTCTCACAAATTACTTTGTACTGATCGCCTATTGGCACCACGGCAAGGTATGGATGCTCACTAGCGACTTGATGGGCTGTGTTACGATCCATTTGAAACATACGGGTGCTGCAAGAAAGATAACCATGCACGAGAGTCGCCAACTGAAGGATCCACGCGTACGTGCATATGACCAGAGGCGCCAGTTATGTTCCATCCGCAGCAGCTCCTTTCGCCGCGGGTACCTCGAATCAGCACCGGTGCTGGTACCTATGCATGGTCCGCAGCGCGCATGCTGCAGCTGTGTCTTCAAGCGCGCAGTACGTGGTCACACCGGCCGCCCAGCTGATGGACGACCGAAAGCGAGACAAGTACGGCCGCTCCGGCACAGGCGCATGTCGCTTCATGTCCCTGTCGCATGAGACGTTTGGCCGTGTGGGCACGGGTGCGTTCGCCTTCCTGAATAAGATCGCTGACTTTGCTGCGGCTTCGGGGGCCGTGTCCAGGCGAGCGTTCTTGCAGAATGCCATGTGCGAACTCTCCACCACTCTGTGGCCGTGGTGTGACGCGCCAGGTCCTCGCTGCGGCTCCGCTGCGTATGCGGCTGGCGGGCAGGGCAGTGGTGCCTGGCCACGATGTCCCGTCGGACGTGCTATAGGCGGCCGCTGGCCGCCTTGCTGGACCGGGTGCCGCGGCTGCAGTAGCGCAGGCCGGCCCCGCGTCTGGTCGTGTTGGCCCGCCCTGCCTTCCCGCGAGCCACCGTGGGGGGAGTGATGCGGCGCCGCTAGTGCCCTTCGCGCCCCGCCCTGAGGCCCCTGTCGGGCGGCCGGAGGGGGAGGGCTGGTACGCCTTGCACTGTGGGGGGCGTGCGCCCCCGGGCTCTCATGTGCAGGGGGCCCGTGATGGAATGCTCCAGTGGGGGCAGGATGGAGTGGGGTGCTGCTGTTGGGGGGTCGGTGTGGCTGGTTCTGCGGGGTGGGCAGTAGTGCGGTGGTGGTTGTTGCTGTGCGCGGTTGTGGCGCGGGTGCCGTAGTGGAGGGGTGCGGGAGTGCGCGTTGCGTGTGGGTGCGTGGGTGTGGTTGTGTTGCGTTTACACCTGCGGCGATCTGTGTTGGTAGGCTGTCGAGCGACGTCTTCGTCTGCATGGTCACCTCCCATGTCCGCGCCACGGCGTGCCACGAGTGGAGATTCTGACTGATTCAGATGCTAATTTCTGTCAGTATTGATAGTCTCTTCGCCGGCTGAGCTCTGCGCTGCTCAGTTGGCACTGGCGGTGAGGCTGCCCGCGTAGCAGCGCGCGCCTGCCGAGCCTTCCGAGCGCGCAGCACGCGCATAGCCCTTCCGCAAGTAGGTCTATATACTGCATACAACTAGGCGTTCGTAGTCTCCGACGACAGGATCCCCAGCGCCTGAGCCTACTCCTTCTGTTGGGTGCGCCAGCACCAGGTGCACAGCACCACTTTCTGGCTCGCGCGATCTGGCCATGGATCCGCGCCAAGCGTTGGACGGCGGTCCAGCCCACTCAGCATCGAATCAGCAAATCGTCCGCTGTGATTCCGCGCAAGCCGTGCCCATGCTGCGGCACATTGTTCGGGTCGCCGCGGCAGCTGCTGCAGGACTGCCGCAGGCAGCACGCTGGTCACACGTTCTCGACAGCAGACCTCGCCCAGCTGAACGGAGCCATGTGTCACTTCTGTGCGAAAGTGTACTCGCGCGTCGGCCTGGGCGCAACACGAGAAACGGTGCCGTTCGAACCCCCAACGGCGCAGCAATAGCACTGCAGGGCACCCCACAGCACAGTGCAAGCCTTGGCCCCGCACAGCCTGCTCACCGCCGCACCCAGCCTCCGGCACAACCGGCGCCCGTCACTCCGCACTCGACAGCCCGTCCCCGCTCGCCAGTCGGTCAACGCGCTGCGGCCTGGTACTCCGCGAGGCCGCCTCGGGCCTGCGTCAGCACCGGCTGGCAGATGGGAGGGGAAGCAATGTCCGGCCACATAGCCTGCCGCCCCGCCAGCCGCCTCGCGCAGCACCTCCTGGCCGTGAATGGCGAGTACCACGGGAACGGCGGGTCGGCAGGCGGCCGTCAACCTCCAGGTGACGTCCCGCCGTCGCCTGCCCCGCCCCATGTGATGCTATCATGCATGACGCCGGCGCAGTTGCCAGCCCGACCGCCGCGACCCCCACTGCGGCACCAGATGTCATGCATGACACCGCTGCCGGCAACGGCCAGCGTGCGTGGCCAACACCGACCGAGTCCACCGGTCTGCCTGCGCCTGCCACGCTAGTCAGCCCTGCTCACGCAGGGAACCACGCCATGGTCGCCCCTGAGGGCACGCAGCCCAGCCTCAACGCCCAGCCGCGTCCGCCCGCGCCGCCATCGGGCCTGGCCGAGTCAAGCCTATCCGGCCTGCGCATCGGCTCCGCGCCCGCCGACAGCGTCATGCAGGACGTCGGCACAGACTCCGCCGGGGTGCCGGCGGCAACCGCACCAGCCGTGGAGGAGGCTCCTCTCCGGGCGTGGCTACGCCATACCGCGACGTCAGGGTGCCTCAAGAACTCCCCAGGTCGGTCACTGATGTCTTTGCCGCGGCCGCGGCCGACTGCCTGGAGGCCATCCACGATGCCGTCAAGCGCGAGCATGATGCGAGCAAGCAGCAGCACATCACTGAGCTATTGATGCTCCCTACCGAGCTGCTTGGGGACAACCGCGGCGGCAGCGGGCAGCGCCGGCGGGTCCTGGCGCGCATCCGTGACCTCCATAAACGCCGACGTGCTGCCGCGCCGGCTGATACTGACGCCGATGCGAAGCCCCAGCGCACTCGGACAGCGCTGCTGGCTGACCATGAGCTGGCCGGGCGCATGTATAGGCACTGCCGCAACGGCAATGACGGGCGCGCGGCCCGCTGCCTGGACAGCAGCCCGCTGGCAGCCGTTGATGCGGCCACTATAGCAGCGTTGCGGGAGCTGCACCCGTCTGCCCCCCGCCCGTTCTGCCGCACACCGCTGACCTCCCGCCTCCCGCCGCAGTGATCGGGGAGGAACAATTCCATCAGATCGTGCTGAACCTGTCGCGGGGCACGGCAGCAGGGCCCAGTGGGTGGACAAACGAGCACATCCGCGCCGTGGCACTACATGACCCACGCATCCGCGCCGCGCTGCGCCATTTTGTCAATGACCTCCTGTCGGGGAGCATCCCCCACACGGCTCTCCTCCAAGCCAGCCGACTGATCGCCCTCGCCAAGCCGGCAGGCGGCGTCAGGCCCATCGCAATCGGTGAGTCGCTGATGCGCCTGGCGGGCATCTGCGCGCTGGCGACGCTGCCGGATGCAGCCAGCCTGTTTGCCCCGCTGCAGGCCGGTGTCGGCATCTCTGGGGGTGCTGAGATCCCGGCCATGCGCTGTATCCTGACTTTCATGACCCCGATGTTGTGACCGTCCAAGTGGACCTCCGCAATGCCTTCAATCTGTGCGATCGGACCGCCATGCTGGCAGCCGTTGCACAGCACGCCCCGGGTCTCTTGCCATTCGTGCGGATGTCATACCAACAGGCATCGGCGCTGCTTCTGCGGCGCCCGGACGGCGCACATGAAGTGCTGTGGAGCGAGACCGGCGTGCGACAGGGCGACACGATGGGGCCGTTCCTCTTCAACCTGACGTATCAGCCGACTCTGCGAGCAGCGAGCGAGGTCAGCGGCGGAGCGCTGGTCACGGCATGCCACGATGACACGTACCTGCAAGGACGGCCGCAAGATGTCGCCGCCGGCGCAGCACTGATCATGGGTAGGCACCCGTGCCAGCCGCAGAAGACTAGCGTCTACTGCGAGGACACGGACACAGCTGCGCATGTCGCCGCCTTGCTCGGTGCGCGCGTCGCCCCGGACGGCATCGTGGTGTGCGGCACCCCGCTGGGTAGCGATGAGTTCGTCACAGCACATGTCTCCCGCCGCTGCGCAGCCACTCGCGCGCAGATTGCGAAGCTGACCGCACTGCCACTGTCCCCTCAGGTGAAATGGCTTGTCATGCACAACTGCCTGCAGCATAGAGAATCCCATTTGTTGCGCAGCACGCAGTGGCGGTTTCTGGAGCAGCCGCTGCACCAGGTGGAGACAGCGCTGCTGAAGGGCCTCGGCGACATTCTGGATGTGACCAGCCTCACGGATGCACAGTGCCTGCAAGCCCTGCTTCCCCACCGCCACGGCGGCATGGGCCTACGCAGGTTCACCCAACCCATCGCCGACGCTGCTCGCCTGTCGTCCGCTGCACTCGCCCATGCAGCCCTCGCAGAAGGGACGGATCGAGGCCTGCCGTTCCGTGGCGATGCGGGCGTCGCCATGCGCCACACTCTCGAAGAGTTGCGCCAGCAGTGGCCAAGCATCCCGGGGCTGTCTGAGTGCCCCGCCGAGCCCGCGGAATGGGCGGGCCTGAGCGGCGGGGGTCTGCCATCCGCATGTCACGGCTGCAGAATGCAGTCGGCCGGGCCGACTCTGACGCCCGGGCGGCTGCGCTGCTTGCAGCGCTGGATCAAGGGACGCGCAGCCCGTCGTCAGCAACACGCGAACAGAGCCTGACCAGCAAGGCGCGCTTGCATAGTTGCGCAGGCTCGATGGCCTCAGCTTTCCTGAAAGCCAGGCCCGGTGCGACTGAGCTGACTGCCACAGAGTTCCGCGTGAATGTGCGCTTGCGCCTAGGTGAGTCACTGTTCACCGGCCCAGAGGCGGACGGCGACTGCGTGTGCGGCCGGGCATCGCCTGCTGATGGTTCGCATGCCCTGGTGTGCAATGCGGTGTGGCGCACGGTGGTCGCCCGCCATGATGCGATCACGCAGGCATGGCGCCGCTTCATCATGCGGGCGGGCATCTCCACGTCTCTTGAGCCCAACATCAAGAGCCTCCCGCAGTACCCGGATGTGCCGGGCGCACGGCCGCCCGCACAGCCGCCCGGCCCCTCCTGTGAGCCTGCCAGCTGTGCTGCCGCTGGTGCGCTCACTCCACCCACCCCGGCCCCCAGCGCCTCGGCCGTGCCTTCCACCCCATGTGGCACCCAGACGCTGGCGCATTCCCCGCCTGCCCCCTTGCGCCCCTCCGGACCGGCGGACAACGCTGCCCCGCTCGGCGACGCCGCCACGGCGGACGGCACCTCAGAGGGACCAGCCGCCGCGGCTGCACTCGTCGCTGCTGCCATCTCAGCCGTTGTTGCCTCGTCCGAGGTCAAGGCTGCCGCAGCCGACACGGCAGGCGCCATGGACGTAGACGTCCCCGGCGAGGCGGCTGTCGGTTACAGTGGCGCGCGAGAGCTCGGCGCGGCAGCTGCCGCCGCCGCCGCAGTGGCCGTGAAGGCGGCCGCCCCGGCCGGCGAGTGCGCGGTGCGGTGTGAGCACCTGCCACAGGTGGGCCCGGTGGCCACTAGTCCGCCGCGACGCCTGCCCGAGGGTCGCGGGGCCGCGCGGCCGCGGCTTGCGCCCGCCGCTACCCCCGCTCGCAGCGCGACCCGGAACGGGGTGATCTGCTTGTGATGTTGCCCTGCGACACCGTTGTGGCCGATGTGTGCGTGACCTGTCCGGTGGCCCCTCCCGGGTCGTCGCCGCGGCAAACACGCCAGGCGCTGCCGCCCAGCTGATGGACGACCGGAAGCGAGACAAGTACGGCCGCTCCGGCACAGGCGCATGTCGCTTCGTGTCCCTGTCGCATGAGACGTTTGGGTGTGGGCACGGGTGCGTTCGCCTTCCTGAATAAGATCGCTGACTTTGCTGCGGCTTCGGGGGCCGTGTCCAGGCGAGCGTTCTTGCAGAATGCCATGTGCGAACTCTCCACCACTCTGTGCCGTGGTGTGACGCGCCAGGTCCTCGCTGCGGCTCCGCTGCGTATGCGGCTGGCGGGCAGGGCGGTGGTGCCTGGCCACGATGTCCCGTCGGACGTGCTATAGGCGGCCGCTGGCCGCCTTGCTGGACCGGGTGCCGCGGCTGCAGCAGCGCAGGCCGGCCCCGCGTCTGGTCGTGTTGGCCCGCCTGCCTTCCCGCGAGCCACCGTGGGGGAGTGATGCGGCGCCGCTAGTGCCCTTCGCGCCCCGCCCTGAGGCCCCTGTCGGGCCCGGGGGGGAGGGCTGGTACGCCTTGCACTGTGGGGGCGTGCGCCCCCGGGCTCTCATGTGCGGGGGCCCGTGATGGAATGCTCCAGTGGGGCAGGATGGAGTGGGGGTGCTGCTGTGGGGGTCGGTGGTGGCTGGTTTGCTGGGGTGTGCTGCAGTAGTGCGGTGGTGTGCGTGTGTGTGTCGGCTGTGTCGGTTCGTTGTGGCTTTTTCGCCTGGAGAGTGATTGCTTTTTGCTGGTGTCTACTTTCGGGGTTTTGGCCGTCTACTTTCCTTCTGTTGCCCTCGCTGCCGGGCGTGTGCTGGCCTGACAAATGACGCATGCAGAAGAGGACAGCCTGCCTCAGGTGGCACCACAGTGTCTCGAAAGCCTCCCGAATTTGACCATCTTCCCTCTTCCATGGTAGTTGGAACAACACGAATGGAGACAGAGTCTCGACCCACGTCATGTACTCCTCCATCGTCCATGACGGTCGTGACCTGAAACTGAATATTGAAGTCATACCAAGATATTATTGCATTACCATGAGCACTCATACGAGTCGTTGTACGAACAGTGTGTTACACAGTGATAGATCTAGGACTCAGCAGCGCCGAGGCAACAGACCAGGGTAACAAGCAAACAGACAGCAAACAGACAGACCGGCCACCGCAAGCACAAAGGTCATGCGCCGCACGAGCAAATGCCAGAACGAACTATCGCAAGCGCGAAAGCAGACACGCACACACCACGCAGTACCATGCAGGCCACGCGCACCACCAAACACACAGCCAGCACTCGCCGGGCCACAAGCGGTCGTCGGCGCGGCACTAGCAGTCTGCACGGGCGCGACAGCGCGCGCGTACGGCGATGTCCGAGGCCGCGAGGCACCGGCCCAGGAGCAATAGCCTCAGCCAGCCCGGCAGCCCGAGCGGTGTCCGGGGAGGGGCGCAGAGGAGAGACGGCGGACGTGCGCTGGGAGGAGGGAAGAGGGAGGGAGGGGAGGGAGGATCGGGGGGGGGGGGTGGGGGGCTGCAGGGTGAAATGGGTGGAGGGGGGGGCTTCTCGGGGCGAGATGGGCGAAGGGGGGGGGGGAGGGGGGGGGGGGGGGGGGGCGACGCAAGCCTATGCGCGATGGCCTGTCAGCGCCGGCAGGCCGTCTGTGGGGACAGGAAGGCCCGGCAGCAGCGCCCGTCCGACCAGTCTAGCACGGAGGGGCGCGCCGCGCGGGCTGGCGCGCCAGCGCGCGGCACAATGTTGTGGACAGGTCGCGCATGGGCATTGAGAGGGAAAGTACGCTTTGACACCGCCCCGTGTCCCGCGGCAACCTCCGCGACCGTCTGGAGGAAGCAGTACGCGTCCCGTCCAACCCTGCCGTACGTCTCATGTACGAGCGGGATGAACTGGGCGGCACCTGTGATGGCGCCATATTTGTCGCGCTTTTGCCGTGCGCCCTTCTTTGGCGGTCGCGCCAGCCTCACGTGACGCACCGCGCACATGCGACCTGGCAAGCGGGTGCATCACCTTCACGGTCCAGCAGCGCCATGCGCGTGGTGAGGAAATGCCAAGAGGTCGCCGCGCTGCGGAGGCCGCTGCGATCGGGGCAGCAGGGGTGCGGCAGGGGGCGCTGCCTCTCGGGCAGGGGCGAGGGGCGCGTCGCGCGTCGGGGCGTGGGCCCGTGGCGGGGGGGGCGGTAGCGGCAGTAAGGGTACGAACAGTGTGACATCGCTGTAGAGTCGAACGAACCCGAGGATATCAGCACTCCGAGTCTTAAGGCCAGAGATCCACGCCACCTGTTTTGCTCGGTCGTCGATCAACTTTTTGATGTACCGGGCTGCTCAGTTGGCACTGCGGTGAAGGCTGCCCGCGTAGCAGCGCGCGCCTGCCAGCCTTCCGAGCGCGCAGCACGCGCATAGCCCTCGCAAGTAGGTCAATATACTGCATACAACTAGGCGTTCGTAGTCTCGACGACAGGATCCCAGCGCCTGAGCCTACTCCTTCTGTGGGTGCGCCTGCACCAGGTGCACAGCACCACTTTCTGGCTTGCGCGATCTGGCCATGGATCCGCGCAAGCGTTGGACGGCGGTCCAACCCACTCAGCATCGAATCAGAATCGTCCGCTGTGATTCCGTGCAAGCCGTGCCCATGCTGCGGCACTCTGTTCGGGTCGCCGCAGCAGCTACTGCAGCACTGCCGCAGGCAGCACGCGAGGACACACGTTCTCGACAGCAGACCTCGCCCAGCTGAACGGAGCCACGTGTCACTTCTGTGCGAAAGTGTACTCGCGGCTCGGCCTGGGCGCACACGAGAAACGGTGCCCGTCGAACCCCCAGCGGCGCAGCAATAGCACTGCAGGGCACCCACAGCACAGTGCAGCCTTGGCCCCGCACAGCCGCTCACCGCCGCACCCAGCCTCCGGCACAACCGGCGCCCGTCACTCCGCACTCGACAGCCCGTCCCCGCTCGCAGTCGGTCACGCGCTGCGGCCTGGTACCCGCGAGGCCGCCTCGGGGCCTGCGTCAGCACCGGCTGCAGATGGGAGGGGAAGCAATGTCCGGCCACATAGCCTGCGCCCGCAGCTCGCGCAGCACCTCCTGGCCGTGAATGGCGAGTACCACAGGAGACGGCGGTCGGCGGACGGCCGTCAACCTCCATGTGACGTCCCGTCGTCGCCTGCCCCGCCCCCATGTGTGATATATCATGCATGACGCCGGCGCAGTTGCCAGCCCCGACCGCCGCGACCCCCCACGGCACCAGATGTCATGCATGACACCGCTGCCGGCAACGGCCAGCGTGCGTGGCCAACACCGACCGAGTCCACCGTCTGCCTGCGCCTGCCACGCTAGTCACCCTGCTCACGTAGGGAACCACGCATGGTTCGCCCCTGAAGGCACGCAGCCCAGCAAGCGCCCGCCGCGTCCGCCCGCCGCCAATCGGGGCCTGGCCGAGTCAAGCCTATCCGGCCTGCGCATCGCTCCGGCTCCCGCCGACAGCGTCATGCAGGACGTCGGACACTCAGACTCCGCCGGGGTGCCGGCGGCAACCGCACCAGCCGTGGAGGAGGCTTCCTCTCCGGGCGGGCTACGCCATACCGCGACGTCAGGGTGCCTCAAGAACTCCCCAGGTCGGTCACTGATGTCTTTGCTGCGGCCGCGGCCGACTGCCTGGAGGCCATCCACGATCCGTCAAGCGCGAGCATGATGCGAGCAAGCAGCAGCACATCACTGAGCTATTGATGCTCCCTACCGAGCTGCTTGGGGACAACCGCGGCGGCAGCGGGCAGCGCCGGAGGGTCCTGGCGCGCATCCGTGACCTCCATAAACGCCGACGTGCTGCCGCGCCGGCTGATACTGACGCCGATGCGAAGCCCAGTGCACTCGACAGCGCTGCTGGCTGACCATGAGCTGGCCGGCGCGATGTATAGGCACTGGCCGCAACGGCCAATGACGGGCGCGCGGCCCCGCTGCCTGGACAGCAGCCCGCTGGCAGCCGTTGATGCGGCCACTATATAGCAGCGTTGCGGGAGCTGCACCCGTCTGCCCCCCCGCCCGTTCTGCCGCACACCGCTCCGTGACCTCCCGCCTCCCGCCGCAGTGATCGGGGAGGAACAATTCCATCAGATCGTGCTGAACCTGTCGCGGGGCACGGCAGCAGGGCCCAGTGGGTGGACAAACGAGCACATCCGCGCCGTGGCACTACATGACCCACGCATCCGCGCCGCGCTGCGCCATTTTGTCAATGACCTCCTCGTCGGGGAGAGCATCCCCCACACGGCTCTCCTCCAAGCCAGCCGACTGATCGCCCTCGCCAAGACGGCAGGCGGCGTCAGGCCCATCGCAATCGGTGAGTCGCTGATGCGCCTGGCGGGCATCTGCGCGCTGGCGACGCTGCCGGATGCAGCCAGCCTGTTTGCCCCGCTGCAGGCCGGTGTCGGCATCTCGGGGGGTGCTGAGATCCCAGGCCATGCGCTGTATCCTGACTTTCATGACCCCGATGTTGTGACCGTCCAAGTGGACCTCCGCAATGCCTTCAATCTGTGCGATCGGACCGCCATGCTGGCAGCCGTTGCCACAGCACGCCCCGGGTCTCTTGCATTCGTGCGGATGTCATACCAACAGGCATCGGCGCTCTTTCTGCGCGCCCGGACGGCGCACATGAAGTGCTGTGGAGCGAGACCGGGCGTGCGACAGGGCGACACGATGGGCCGTTCCTCTCAACCTGACGTATCAGCCGACTCTGCGAGCAGCGAGCGAGGTCAGCGGCGGAGCGCTGGTCACGGCATGCCACGATGACACGTACCTGCAGAGGACGGCCCGCAAAACGCGCCGCAGCATGATCATGGGTAGGCACCCGTGCCAGCCGCAGAAGACTAGCGTCTACTGCGAGCACGGACACAGCTGCGCATGTCGCCGCCTTGCTCGGTGCGCGCGTCGCCCCGGACGGCATCGTGGTGTGCGGCACCCCGCTGGGTAGCGATGAGTTCGTCACAGCACATGTCCCGCCGCTGCGCAGCCACTCGGCGCGCAGATTGCGAAGCTGACCGCACTGCCACTGTCCCCTCAGGTGAAATGGCTTGTCATGCACAACTGCCTGCAGCATAGAGAATCCCATTTGTTGCGCAGCACGCAGTGGCGGTTTCTGGAGCAGCCGCTGCACCAAGTGGAGACAGCGCTACTGAAGGGCCTCGGCGACATTCTGGATGTGACCAGCCTTACGGATGCACAGTGCCTGCAAGCCCGCTGCTCCCCACCGCCACGGCGGCATGGGCCTACGCAGGTTCACCCAACCCCGCCGCCGCGCGACGCTGCTCGCCTGTCGTCCGCTGCACTCGCCCATGCAGCCCTCGCAGAAGGGACGGATCGAGGCCTGCCGTTCCGTGGCGATGCGGGCGTCGCCATGCGCCACACTCTCGAAGAGTTGCGCCAGCAGTGGCCAAGCATCCCGGGGCTGTCTGAGTGCCCCGCCGAGCCCGCGGCATGGGCGGGCCTGAGCGGCGGGGGTCTGCCATCCGCATGTCACGGCTGCAGAATGCAGTCGGCCGGGCCGACTCTGACGCCCGGCGGCTGCGCTGCTTGCAGCGCTGGATCAAGGGACGCGCAGCCCGTCGTCAGCAACACGCGAACACAGCCTGACCAGCAAGGCGCGCTTGCATAGTTGCGCAGGCTCGATGGCCTTAGCTTTCCTGAAAGCCAGGCCCGGTGCGACTGAGCTGACTGCCACAGAGTTCCGCGTGAATGTGTGCTTGCGCCTAGGTAAGTCACTGTTCACCGGCCCAGAGGCGGACGGCGACTGCGTGTGCGGCCGGGCATCGCCTGCTGATGGTTCGCATGCCCTGGTGTGCAATGCGGTGTGGCGCACGGTGGTCGCCCGCCATGATGCGATCACGCAGGCATGGCGCCGCTTCATCATGCGGGCGGGCATCTCCACGTCTCTTGAGCCCAACATCAAGAGCCTCCCGCAGTACCCGGATGTGCCGGGCGCACGGCCGCCCGCACAGCCGCCCGGCCCCTCCTGTGAGCCTGCCAGCTGTGCTGCGCTGGTGCGCTCACTCCACCCACCCCGGCCCCCAGCGCCTCGGCCGTGCCTTCCACCCCATGTGGCACCCAGACGCTGGCGCATTCCCCGCCTGCCCCTTGCGCCCTCCGGACCGGCGGACAACGCTGCCCCGCTCGGCGACGCCGCCACGGCGGACGGCACCTCAGAGGGACCAGCCGCCGGGCTGCACTCGTCGCTGCTGCCATCTCAGCCGTTGTTGCCTCGTCCGAGGTCAAGGCTGCCGCGGCCGACACGGCAGGCGCCATGGACGTAGACGTCCCCGGCGAGGCGGCTGTCGGTTACAAGGGCGCGCGAGAGCTCGGCGGCAGCAGCTGCCGCCGCCGCAGTGGCCGTGAAGGCGGCCGCCCGGCCGGCGAGTGCGCGCGGTGCGGTGTGAGCACCTGCCACAGGTGGGCCCGGTGGCCACTAGTCCGCCGCGACGCCTGCCCGAGGGTCGACGGGCCGCGCGGCCGCGGCTTGCGCCCGGCCGCTACCCCCCCGCTCGCAGCGCGACCCGGAACGGGGTGATCTGCTTGTGATGTTGCCCTGCGACACGTTGTGGCCGATGTGTGCGTGACCTGTCCGGTGGCCCCTCCCGGGTCGTCGCCGCGGCAAACACGCCAGGCGCTGCCGCCCAGCTGATGGACGACCGGAAGCGAGACAAGTACGGCCGCTCCGGCACAGGCGCATGTCGCTTCGTGTCCCTGTCGCATGAGACGTTTGGCCGTGTGGGCACGGGTGCGTTCGCCTTCCTGAATAAGATCGCTGACTTTGCTGCGGCTTCGGGGGCCGTGTCCAGGCGAGCGTTCTTGCAGAATGCCATGTGCGAACTCTCCACCACTCTGTGCCGTGGTGTGACGCGCCAGGTCCTCGCTGCGGCTCCGCTGCGTATGCGGCTGGCGGGCAGGGCGGTGGTGCCTGGCCACGATGTCCCGTCGGACGTGCTATAGGCGGCCGCTGGCCGCCTTGCTGGACCGGGTGCCGCGCCTGCAGCAGAGCAGGCCGGCCCCGCGTCTGGTCGTGTTGGCCCGCCGAACCTTCCCGCGAGCCACCGTGGGGGGAGTGATGCGGCGCCGCTAGTGCCCTTCGCGCCCCGCCCTGAGGCCCTGTCGGGCGGCCGGAGGGGGAGGGCTGGTACGCCTTGCACTGTGGGGGGCGTGCGCCCCCGGGCTCTCATGTGCGGGGGGCCGTGATGGAATGCTCCAGTGGGGCAGGATGGAGTGGGGGTGCTGCTGTAGGGGGGTCGGTGGTGGCTGGTTTTGCTGGGGTGGGCAGTAGTGCGGTGGTGGTTGTTGCTGTGCGCGGTTGTGGCGCGGGTGCCGTAGTGGAGAGATGCGGGAGTGCGCGTGCGTGTGGGTGCGTGGGTGTGGTTGTGTCGGCTGTGTCGGTTCGTTGTGGCTTTTTCGCCTGGAGAGCGATTGCTTTTTTGCTGGTGTCTACTTTCGGGGGTTTTGGCCGTCTACTTTCCTTCCGTTGCCCTCGCTGCCGGGCTATTGCGTTCATCTCCGTGTAACACGTTCCAGAAGTCCTTTGACGATCCCTATAGCATGAGATGTGCAAGTGCGAAATGGAAGAAATGCTCATACCTGCATGAGGCAACTCGTGTTCGAAGTGCACTGTGGCCACACGTACGCGGGCTAATCGCGATTTCGTAAAGTCCGGTATATACGTC
This sequence comes from Ulva mutabilis, assembly GCA_900538255.1. Lineage (NCBI taxonomy): Eukaryota > Viridiplantae > Chlorophyta > Ulvophyceae > Ulvales > Ulvaceae > Ulva > Ulva mutabilis. The sequence goes on along the minus strand of UNSF01000063.1, from coordinate 143,975 downwards.
AACGCAAATACCCGCTCTTACGGGCGAAAGACTCGAAGATTGCAATTGCATGTGAGGAGCACACAGTGCCAGAATCATGCTAGCTTCGAGCACTAGAATCCGTATGCAAGCTATCAGTTGCAAGATTTACCTTAGTGACTGCAATGCACTCGACAAGGAACAAGAAGCGAACACGCACCGGAAATATTTCAGCCGAGCCCACCCCGGCATTCCACGAATGCCATGAACCGCCGCTGCAGCCTTCGCTTGTCTAATTAGCGCCCTCCCATTTCTTCTTCCGCTCGGCAACTGGCATCTGAGATAGAGGTGGTGACAACTCCAACAGTGAAGTTTGTCCCACCTACACTGCATCTGCTTGGCTTCGAGCTCTAGTGCATTTCATCACGCAGTGTACATGAGCTCAGTCTCATCCTTGAACGTACACTGCTCCTTGGTGCACGTAGGACCTGTGCGCAGCTGCTGCGCTATGGCGGGAGGCAAAATTGTCTCGATCGACTTGCTCCTTGTAGATCGCATACCCCCGCGGGAACGCCTATCTTCGTCGCTCGAATTATCAACCGGCGATGTATATTCTGGTATGCGGGTCCATCATCTGTAGCTGGCATCTCATGCACTGTCTCCCCGTAAGGGAACCTGCAAAACTGCTCCCACGTGTTTTCTACGGAGGCTGCATGTGTTCAAAGGTACCCAAGCATGCGTTGCAGTGGCTATCAATCAGCATCGAATAAGAATCGGCAGAGAATCGGCAGAGAATCGGCAGAGAACTCAGGCCGAATGACGAATATGGGATAGTACCAGTCTAGGCATAGGCTGCCACACAAGTGGTACACCAGTAATGTGCAAAGGTGAAGCAGCTCATATTCAATAGCGCACCTGACAGCACCACCAGATGGGCCGACCTTCCCGATAATTGCGGAACGCGGACATGCTAGTTTTGCACTGTGAGGAAGGGAAAGCATGAGTTTTGTACATCATCATCAGGTCACCTTCCACGCAAATCAAAACTGGCCACTGCTGGATGACAAGCAGTTGACCATTTGGCCTGATCGTGAATTCAAAAGGCTTTGCTCCAGGCCGGCCTGCACAGATGAAGTGGACACCGGTTGCTACAACCGTGACACGTTGTGCGGACATGTAGGGAGCACACCATGCGGGTCCATGTCAGGCACCAACCGAAGGCGGAAGCTTACTTGGGTCATGCTTCACAAATAAATCAACACCCGGTCGTAGGATGTGCTCAAGATGCGTTGGCTCCGTTGGGCCTGCAAGCACTATCCAGACTTGCCACGCCAGAGCTGTCGCATTCTTGGCCATGTCCAGATCAAAGCGCCGGATCCCAATGATAGTGGTGGATGCCGTTTTCAATTTGAAAATGTTGCCTCCATCTGCGCCTGCACATTCACGCCTATCGACCTCATGGTATACTAACATCCTGCAATCACACATCACGTGCAGGCTGGACCGATAGCTTGGCGTGAGAGAGATACGGTATAGGAATACGACCCACAATGTGGTACAACACACAGGCCAGAATTGATGGCGTTGAGATGCAAACACCAATAAAGCATATGCATCGTTGCCATTTCGATAACACACTGATCCAGACAAAACTAAAATGGGCTGTCGCCCATGAACAAGTACCGCACCCACTCCGTACACACCAGCGTCGCTGGCCTGCTTTCGCCCAGACAAGCACGAATTGCATGCTTGATTAACAGAGTTCATGTAGACATTTCCGGCAATGTTATTTGGGTCTGAGAAGTTCAAAGGATGTGCGGCGTCCGCCGCTTTCCGATAGGCCGCATCCTCATGACCCCACTTGATGAGGTTCTCCACAGTCAAGTCCCATCCGCGCCGCTTGTAGCAGACTGATGATCCTGCGGAAGCCTGCATCAGCAAACTGATCAGTGACGGGATTGTGTAGTGAACATAGCGCTTGACAGTCATGCACGGCACGTGTACAGGCTGGTCACCAGCTCTGCTGCCTGTTATCGCGAGCGGGGTCCTTACCGGCGGGACCATACTGAGCGACGCTCAGTGAGCATGAATGGCATACAGTGTGTCCAACAATGGTATACTGTCTCTTGCGGGGCCTTGATATACGCACCTGGTACTTGTCCTCACCACATTGTGGACATGTCTCTTGTAGAAGCTCTGTCTTCGTCTTGGTATCACGTTGAGGATCCGAGGGGTACCGATACGAACACTCTGGGCACCACCCAAACTTGTACTTCGCAGCATCATCAGTACCCAACACAGCTCTCACCATGTGCAACGACTTTGGCATCAAGATGCCTTTGCCTGTGGCGTTCTCCAGCTCACTCAACAGCAAGAGGTTGTTCGTGGCCACCTTGTCAAGCACGCTGTTGGAAGCGCCCGCCGCCTTCAATTCTACGTGAGTATATGCCGCTTGCATGACAGACCTCTTGTGGCCAGGGGCCAGTGGCTGTAACCTGTTCTTGTGCGCATGTGCCCCGGACCCCACTCGTGCACGCTGGCAGCTGGGACCTGCTTTGGCTCCCGCGGTACCACCCTCATCAGAGTCACTCCAGCCATCCGATGCTAAAGTTTCTTCCGAATTGGACATCATAACAGGGCTCCGGGGTACATCGTCCGACACTGGCCCATCTGAGCCTACAGCTGAGTCTGACAGAGGACTCACAGGCGGACTCGGAGCAAGCGGCACGTCAGGTTGTGCGAATGGTACTTGTGTGGCGACATCGTGATCCATGATGGTAAGCCCACCGTCCTGTCCGCCATGTCCGTGAGGAGGAGATGGCTGTAGTGGGGCCATGTTCGCCAACTGCGCAACGAGGGAGCCCCAGGCATCATCTGCTCCCCCAGATGGTACTACTGGACACGCAGGCAGCGGTGGTACTAGATCAGACATGGCTGGCATGGGTCCGGCGGCATCAATCGACATGTAGGGCGCCACACCGTTGCCGACCCCTTCCCCAGATCCGCCCGATGCAGCATCAACGATAGGCTGATGCTCGACGTCTACATCATCCGTGCGTGGATGTTTCGTCGAAATATGCCTCCTTGCCGTGTTCGCACTGGCGAACACCCCAGTACTACTTCGTTGTTGTTTGAACGTATGCGCATCTGCGCGCGAACGCAAGGTACATTTCTCACAAATTACTTTGTACTGATCGCCTATTGGCACCACGGCAAGGTATGGATGCTCACTAGCGACTTGATGGGCTGTGTTACGATCCATTTGAAAACATACGGGTGCTGCAAGAAAGATAACCATGCACGAGAGTCGCCAACTGAAGGATCCACGCGTACGTGCATATGACCAGAGGCGCCAGTTATGTTCCATCCGCAGCAGCTCCTTTCGCCGCGGGTACCTCGAATCAGCACCGGTGCTGGTACCTATGCATGGTCGCAGCGCGCATGCTGCAGCTGTGTCTTCAAGCGCGCAGTACGTGGTCACACCGGCCGCCCAGCTGATGGACGACCGAAAGCGAGACAAGTACGGCCGCTCCGGCACAGGCGCATGTCGCTTCATGTCCCTGTCGCATGAGACGTTTGGCCGTGTGGGCACGGGTGCGTTCGCCTTCCTGAATAAGATCGCTGACTTTGCTGCGGCTTCGGGGGCCGTGTCCAGGCGAGCGTTCTTGCAGAATGCCATGTGCGAACTCTCCACCACTCTGTGCCGTGGTGTGACGCGCCAGGTCCTCGCTGCGGCTCCGCTGCGTATGCGGCTGGCGGGCAGGGCAGTGGTGCCTGGCCACGATGTCCCGTCGGACGTGCTATAGGCGGCCGCTGGCCGCCTTGCTGGACCGGGTGCCGCGGCTGCAGTAGCGCAGGCCGGCCCCGCGTCTGGTCGTGTTGGCCCGCCCTGCCTTCCCGCGAGCCACCGTGGGGGGAGTGATGCGGCGCCGCTAGTGCCCTTCGCGCCCCGCCCTGAGGCCCCTGTCGGGCGGCCGGAGGGGGAGGGCTGGTACGCCTTGCACTGTGGGGGGCGTGCGCCCCCGGGCTCTCATGTGCAGGGGGCCCGTGATGGAATGCTCCAGTGGGGCAGGATGGAGTGGGGGTGCTGCTGTTGGGGGGTCGGTGGTGGCTGGTTCTGCGGGGGTGGGCAGTAGTGCGGTGGTGGTTGTTGCTGTGCGCGGTTGTGGCGCGGGTGCCGTAGTGGAGGGGTGCGGGAGTGCGCGTGCGTGTGGGTGCGTGGGTGTGGTTGTGTTGCGTTTACACCTGCGGCGATCTGTGTTGGTAGGCTGTCGAGCGACGTCTTCGTCTGCATGGTCACCTCCCATGTCCGCGCCACGGCGTGCCACGAGTGGAGATTCTGACTGATTCAGATGCTAATTTCTGTCAGTATTGATAGTCTCTTCGCCGGCTGAGCTCTGCGCTGCTCAGTTGGCACTGCGGTGAAGGCTGCCCGCGTAGCAGCGCGCGCCTGCCAGCCTTCCGAGCGCGCAGCACGCGCATAGCCCTCGCAAGTAGGTCTATATACTGCATACAACTAGGCGTTCGTAGTCTCGACGACAGGATCCCCAGCGCCTGAGCCTACTCCTTCTGTGGGTGCGCCAGCACCAGGTGCACAGCACCACTTTCTGGCTCGCGCGATCTGGCCATGGATCCGCGCAAGCGTTGGACGGCGGTCCAGCCCACTCAGCATCGAATCAGCAAATCGTCCGCTGTGATTCCGCGCAAGCCGTGCCCATGCTGCGGCACATTGTTCGGGTCGCCGCGGCAGCTGCTGCAGGACTGCCGCAGGCAGCACGCTGGTCACACGTTCTCGACAGCAGACCTCGCCCAGCTGAACGGAGCCATGTGTCACTTCTGTGCGAAAGTGTACTCGCGGCTCGGCCTGGGCGCACACGAGAAACGGTGCCCGTCGAACCCCCAACGGCGCAGCAATAGCACTGCAGGGCACCCCACAGCACAGTGCAGCCTTGGCCCCGCACAGCCTGCTCACCGCCGCACCCAGCCTCCGGCACAACCGGCGCCCGTCACTCCGCACTCGACAGCCCGTCCCCGCTCGCAGTCGGTCACGCGCTGCGGCCTGGTACTCCGCGAGGCCGCCTCGGGGCCTGCGTCAGCACCGGCTGCAGATGGGAGGGGAAGCAATGTCCGGCCACATAGCCTGCCGCCCGCCAGCCGCCTCGCGCAGCACCTCCTGGCCGTGAATGGCGAGTACCACGGGAACGGCGGGTCGGCAGGCGGCCGTCAACCTCCAGGTGACGTCCCGCCGTCGCCTGCCCCGCCCCCATGTGATGCTATCATGCATGACGCCGGCGCAGTTGCCAGCCCGACCGCCGCGACCCCCACTGCGGCACCAGATGTGATGCATGACACCGCTGCCGGCAACGGCCAGCGTGCGTGGCCAACACCGACCGAGTCTACCGGTCTGCCTGCGCCTGCCACGCTAGTCAGCCCTGCTCACGCAGGGAACCACGCCATGGTCGCACCTGAGGGCACGCAGCCCAGCCTCAACGCCCAGCCGCGTCCGCCCGCGCCGCCATCGGGCCTGGCCGAGTCCAGCCTATCCGGCCTGCGCATCGGCTCCGCGCCCGCCGACAGCGTGATGCAGGACGTCGGCACAGACTCCGCCGGGGTGCCGGCGGCAACCGCACCAGCCGTGGAGGAGGCTGACTCTCCGGGCGGGGCTACGCCATACCGCGACGTCAGGGTGCCTCAAGAACTCCCCAGGTCGGTCACTGATGTCTTTGCCGCGGCCGCGGCCGACTGCCTGGAGGCCATCCACGATGCCGTCAAGCGCGAGCATGATGCGAGCAAGCAGCAGCACATCACTGAGCTATTGATGCTCCCTACTGAGCTGCTTGGGGACAACCGCGGCGGCAGCGGGCAGCGCCGGAGGGTCCTGGCGCGCATCCGTGACCTCCATAAACGCCGACGTGCTGCCGCGCCAGCTGATACTGACGCCGATGCGAAGCCCCAGCGCACGCGGACAGCGCTTCTGGCTGACCATGAGCTGGCCGGGCGCATGTATAGGCACTGCCGCAACGGCAATGACGGGCGCGCGGCCCGCTGCCTGGACAGCAACCCGCTGGCAGCCGTTGATGCGGCCACTATAGCAGCGTTGCGGGAGCTGCACCCGTCTGCCCCCCCGCCCGTTCTGCCGAACACCGCTGACCTCCAGCCTCCCGCCGCAGTGATCGGGGAGGAACAATTCCATCAGATCGTGCTGAACCTGTCGCGGGGCACGGCAGCAGGGCCCAGTGGGTGGACAAATGAGCACATCCGCGCCGTGGCACTACATGACCCACGCATCCGCGCCGCGCTGCGCCATTTTGTCAATGACCTCCTGTCGGGGAGCATCCCCCACACGGCTCTCCTCCAAGCCAGCCGACTGATCGCCCTCGCCAAGCCGGCAGGCGGCGTCAGGCCCATCGCAATCGGTGAGTCGCTGATGCGCCTGGCGGGCATCTGCGCGCTGGCGACGCTGCCGGATGCAGCCAGCCTGTTTGCCCCGCTGCAGGCCGGTGTCGGCATCTCTGGGGGTGCTGAGATCCCGGGCCATGCGCTGTATCCTGACTTTCATGACCCCGATGTTGTGACCGTCCAAGTGGACCTCCGCAATGCCTTCAATCTGTGCGATCGGACCGCCATGCTGGCAGCCGTTGCACAGCACGCCCCGGGTCTCTTGCCATTCGTGCGGATGTCATACCAACAGGCATCGGCGCTGCTTCTGCGGCGCCCGGACGGCGCACATGAAGTGCTGTGGAGCGAGACCGGCGTGCGACAGGGCGACACGATGGGGCCGTTCCTCTTCAACCTGACGTATCAGCCGACTCTGCGAGCAGCGAGCGAGGTCAGCGGCGGAGCGCTGGTCACGGCATGCCACGATGACACGTACCTGCAAGGACGGCCGCAAGATGTCGCCGCCTGCGCAGCACTGATCATGGGTAGGCACCCGTGCCAGCCGCAGAAGACTAGCGTCTACTGCGAGGACACGGACACAGCTGCGCATGTCGCCGCCTTGCTCGGTGCGCGCGTCGCCCCGGACGGCATTGTGGTGTGCGGCACCCCGCTGGGTAGCGATGAGTTCGTCACAGCACATGTCTCCCGCCGCTGCGCAGCCACTCGCGCGCAGATTGCGAAGCTGACCGCACTGCCACTGTCCCCTCAGGTGAAATGGCTTGTCATGCACAACTGCCTGCAGCATAGAGAATCCCATTTGTTGCGCAGCACGCAGTGGCGGTTTCTGGAGCAGCCGCTGCACCAGGTGGAGACAGCGCTGCTGAAGGGCCTCGGCGACATTCTGGACGTGACCAGCCTCACGGATGCACAGTGCCTGCAAGCCCTGCTTCCCCACCGCCACGGCGGCATGGGCCTACGCAGGTTCACCCAACCCATCGCCGACGCTGCTCGCCTGTCGTCCGCTGCACTCGCCCATGCAGCCCTCGCAGAAGGGACGGATCGAGGCCTGCCGTTCCGTGGCGATGCGGGCGTCGCCATGCGCCACACTCTCGAAGAGTTGCGCCAGCAGTGGCCAAGCATCCCGGGGCTGTCTGAGTGCCCCGCCGAGCCCGCGGAATGGGCGGGCCTGAGCGGCGGGGGGTCTGCCATCCGCATGTCACGGCTGCAGAATGCGGTCGGCCGGGCCGACTCCGACGCCCGGGCGGCTGCGCTGCTTGCAGCGCTGGATCAAGGGACGCGCAGCCCGTCGTCAGCAACACGCGAACAGAGCCTGACCAGCAAGGCGCGCTTGCATAGTTGCGCAGGCTCGATGGCCTCAGCTTTCTTGAAAGCCAGGCCCGGTGCGACTGAGCTGACTGCCACAGAGTTCCGCGTGAATGTGCGCTTGCGCCTAGGTGAGTCACTGTTCACTGGCCCAGAGGCGGACGGCGACTGCGTGTGCGGCCGGGCATCGCCTGCTGATGGTTCGCATGCCCTGGTGTGCAATGCGGTGTGGCGCACGGTGGTCGCCCGCCATGATGCGATCACGCAGGCATGGCGCCGCTTCATCATGCGGGCGGGCATCTCCACGTCTCTTGAGCCCAACATCAAGAGCCTCCCGCAGTACCCGGATGTGCCGGGCGCACGGCCGCCCGCACAGCCGCCCGGCCCCTCCTGTGAGCCTGCCAGCTGTGCTGCCGCTGGTGCGCTCACTCCACCCACCCCGGCCCCCAGCGCCTCGGCCGTGCCTTCCACCCCATGTGGCACCCAGACGCTAGCGCATTCCCCGCCTGCCCCCTTGCGCCCCTCCGGACCGGCGGACAACGCTGCCCCGCTCGGCGACGCCGCCACGGCGGACGGCACCTCAGAGGGACCAGCCGCCGCGGCTGCACTCGTCGCTGCTGCCATCTCAGCCGTTGTTGCCTCGTCCGAGGTCAAGGCTGCCGCAGCCGACACGGCAGGCGCCATGGAAGTAGACGTCCCCGGCGAGGCGGCTGTCGGTTACAGTGGCGCGCGAGAGCTCGGCGCGGCACCTGCCGCCGCCGCCGCAGTGGCCGTGAAGGCGGCCGCCCCGGCCGGCGAGTGCGCGATGCGGTGTGAGCACCTGCCACAGGTGGGCCCGGTGGCCACTAGTCCGCCGCGACGCCTGCCCGAGGGTTGCCGGGGCCGCGCGGCCGCGGCTTGCGCCCGGCCGCTACCCCCCCGCTCGCAGCGCGACCCGGAACGGGGTGATCTGCATGTGATGTTGCCCTGCGACACCGTTGTGGCCGATGTGGGCGTGACCTGTCCGGTGGCCCCCTCCCGGGTCGTCGCCGCGGCAAACACGCCAGGCGCTGCCGCCCAGCTGATGGACGACCGAAAGCGAGACAAGTACGGCCGCTCCGGCACAGGCGCATGTCGCTTCGTGTCCCTGTCGCATGAGACGTTTGGCCGTGTGGGCACGGGTGCGTTCGCCTTCCTGAATAAGATCGCTGACTTTGCTGCGGCTTCGGGGGCCGTGTCCAGGCGAGCGTTCTTGCAGAATGCCATGTGCGAACTCTCCACCACTCTGTGCCGTGGTGTGATGCGCCAGGTCCTCGCTGCGGCTCCGCTGCGTATGCGGCTGGCGGGCAGGGCGGTGGTGCCTGGCCACGATGTCCCGTCGGACGTGCTATAGGCGGCCGCTGGCCGCCTTGCTGGACCGGGTGCCGCGGCTGCAGCAGCGCAGGCCGGCCCCGCGTCTGGTCGCGCTGGCCCGCCCTGCCTTCCCGCGAGCCACCGTGGGAGGAGTGATGCGGCGCCGCTAGTGCCCTTCGCGCCCCGCCCTGAGGCCCCTGTCGGGCGGCCGGGGGGGAGGGCTGGTGCGCCTTGCACTGTGGGGGGCGTGCGCCCCCGGGCTCTCATGTGCGGGGGGCCCGTGATGGAATGCTCCAATGGGGCAGGATGGAGTGGGGGTGCTGCTGTTGGGGGGTCGGTGGTGGCTGGTTCTGCTGGGGTGTGCAGTAGTGCGGTGGTGTGGTTGTGTCGGCTGTGTCGGTTCGTTGTGGCTTTTTCGCCTGGGAGAGTGATTGCTTTTTGCTGCTGTCTACTTTCGGGGGTTTTGGCCGTCTACTTTCCTTCTGTTGCCCTCGCTGCCGGGATATTGCGTTCATCTCCGTGTAAACACCGGCCGCTGTTAACTGGTCACACCGTCAACCGCGTTAATTCCAGCATCAACAGCAGTTAATTCCAGCAGTCAACAGCGTTAATTCCAACATCATAAGTTGAACATATACGGCGTGCCTTCTGCAAACATGCTTTGTCAGAACGGTGTTGCGACGACGCGAAGGCAGCCGCAGCTCTGATCCGTGACACATAAACAGTAGACCGCTTCGCTTGCGTGAATGACCGGATCCAGAGCCTATCCTTCGATATTTTCATATCACCAGCATAGCTGGTTGAGGAGGATCGCATTTGCGCACTATGTCAAGACTTTATCAGCCCTGGTGGGGGCTGTACGCCGCTCCCGCTGGAGCTGGCTGTGGTTGCGCGGAACTGTACATCAGTAGCATGTTCTTATGTTGCATCTCAGCACTTGCGCTTTACAACGTGCTCCATGGCTTCTTGAAGTGCCGAATACGCAGACACGCCGGTGCAGCACGCGTTCGCGTGCTAGCTGCGCAGCTGCAGCATCTATGCCGGATCTGGATCTCAGCATAGATGTAGGCAGGCATATGGAGAGTCGCCGTATGATCATGAGACCGTCGAGAGGTGAGCTTGTGGCCGCTTATGCCCTCACCGAATGTACAGGGGAGTGATGCGGCGCCGCTAGTGCCCTTCGCGCCCCACCCTGAGGCCCCTGTCGGGCGGCCGGAGGGGGAGGGCTGGTACGCCTTGCACTGTGGGGGGCGTGCGCCCCCGGGCTCTCATGTGCGGGGGGCCCGTGATGGAATGCTCCAGTGGGGCAGGATGGAGTGGGGGTGCTGCTGTAGGGGGGTCGGTGGTGGCTGGTTTTGCTGGGGTGGGCAGTAGTGCGGTGGTGGTTGTTGCTGTGCGCGGTTGTGGCGCGGGTGCCGTAGTGGAGGGGTGCGGGAGTGCGCGTGCGTGTGGGTGCGTGGGTGTGGTTGTGTCGGCTGTGTCGGTTCGTTGTGGCTTTTTCGCCTGGGAGAGTGATTGCTTTTTGCTGGTGTCTACTTTCGGGGGTTTTGGCCGTCTACTTTCCTTCCGTTGCCCTCGCTGCCGGGCTATTGCGTTCATCTCCGTGTAACACCGAATGTACATGTGCATAACACCACCCTTGAGGTACTGACATCGACCTCACTTCCAAATTACCTGCACATCAGCTATATTCCGCATACAACAATCACTGTGCTCTTACGGTCATGCTCCACATTCCTCGTTGCACACTTCCTTACTTACCATAGCCTTATGGTAATGCTCTTCCACCCTTACCATGCCCTTTCCTGCACATTACCACCATTGAATGTAAAGGCTGCATAAGGCCCCCATTACCAAGTGAGGTCCGCTCCTTTGTTACACATAAGGACCGCACAAGATATAAGGCACATGGAGGGTTCTGATAAGGGCTGCTTAAGATGCCCCTTACATAAGGCCTGGGAGAGGGCTGGCTAATGTGAACTCGGTAGCCTTAGTGCAGCATCCTTACGTACTTACCAAAGCCTTCAAAGCCTTGCGGTGATGCTGTACCTGACCCTTAAGCTTGTCACGCCATTTCCTGAACCTTAGCTGCACCTCAGCTATCTACCTCATAAAGCCATCAAAGAGCCCTTACCGTATTGCCCCAAGACCCTCACTGCACCCTTACATACTTACCACAGCCTTACGCTATTGCCTCTGTACCCTTACCAAGGGCTTTTCTGCCCCTCACTGCCATTGCGTGTAATGGCTGCACGGTGCATCCATTACCGCGCAAGGCCCTTCGCATCTTTACATGTAAGGGCCACATAGTGCAGAATGCAAATGTAATGAATTGATAAGGGCTGCATGAGATGCCCATTCCATAAGGGCTGGCAGAGGGCCGGCTAATGTCAACTCTTAGTAGGCGCCTGCCGCGCGATCACCCGGTGAAAGGCGCCGTGTTGAACAAAGCAGACGAGTTGCGTTAGGAGTTGCCATTACCATCAAAGCAGCACACACTAAAGCGATGACCTGTTGGTATTTGAGCATTCGTGGCATTGATGCCGAACATTCTCCAGAGGTCGACCGCATACGGAATGCGTCCTGCATTTGGCGAAGTCCGGCGCCCGGGGTAGCACAGGCCTCTACATCCCATGGGGACGCTGGGTACGAAGCTGAAAAGGCAAATTTTAAACTCAGGGCTTCGTCCCCGGATTCCCGGTGAGAACAGTTGGTGCTTCAAGTTGCCGGGCTTACCCGGCAAACGGCGAAAAAGAACACGGAAGTCCCGTTTTTGCGCGCTTGAATTCAAAGTCACACATAGCGCTCCGGGCTGAGCCATCAGGGGCGAATGCATCATTCGCCCGCATCACTTGGCCGAGATCGTCCGACATCAAGCCGGTCGCATCGGTGATGCAAACACGGTCTGGCGCAAGTCATGCTAAACCTTGTAGTGGGCTAGCTGACAATGTAGAGACATGGATGTTGTGCACACGAGCAGACCGAATCGTTGACCATGAGATGTTGACACATTGTGCCACATAGGAACATAATGTGGGAACATTAGATTTTGAGTCAACTTCATTCTTATCCCCTGTTGCACCACAGAAACGTCACTTACACAGGTTTGACGCACAGTTGGCCACCTGGATCTGTGGCCAATGTACAAAAATGCGGACACAAACTCGGAGCTGAATGTTTGCCGCCACGGGACCTGAACTGTGGCCATGACCATTGCTTTGAAGTGTTCACATGAGCAGAGGACACTGCTAAGCATCAATGGACGAGCACTGGAAAGCAGTCTCATACACGCTTATCGCAGCTGCGGAACGTTCACTCATGGAAAGCCTGGGCACCGACATGATACTTCAAGATTATTCTCCGTCGTAGTCATCGCAGACAAATTCGATGTAGCTCCGTAACACATAGTACACTGTACAGTGTGCATTACGGCGGCCAACGACGTTGCACATGCCAATACTGCCAGCCCGCCGCACCGGCCAGCCCGTGTGCGCCCCACCACGCAGGAACTGTGCACCAAGCCTCGCATCATCACCCCAAACCACAGCGCAAGGCAGAGGCTGCACAGCGTACGCTGTCGGGGTGTGCAGGCGACTACACCCAAACAATTGCACCGCCCCGCACAGACAAAAAGACCCCCAGAGACGAGGAAAAACAGCCCGGTATCACGGCGGCATGCTGGACTGGTTTGTCTCTGCCGAGCCCATGCTCCAATCGGTGCCCCGTGTCTGCATGTCATCAAACGTATGGTCCCACGACTTGAGCAGAGCCTCCGCGCTCGGCCGCTTTGCCGGGTCACGCTCCAGGCAGCGCAGCACGGTGCGCTTCAGGCCGCGCATCTTCCCGAGCCGCTCCTTCGCGCCGTCCGACAGCGCCTCCCACGGCAACTGCGTGCGGCCCGCGATCGCGTCCTGTGCCTTCTTCTCAGCTTCTGCCGCGGTCAAGCCGTCCGCCGGGAAGGCGCGCTCGCCAGTCAGCAGCTCGTACGCGATCACACCGATCGCCCAGATGTCGACGGCTGCGTCGACGTGGATCGTGCGGCAGCCACTCTCCACGGCGGCCATGACCTCTGGCGGCGCGTACTTGAGCGAGAATGCAAGGCCTGCCGTTGAACCTGCATGCATGCATGTGTGTTTGAATTGTTCCTGCACAGATCAGTCTTCGGCCTGGTGGGCGCAGGTGATCCAGCCTGACAGGTTATCACTGGTTCCCAGTCTCAGCCGTTGGCATGCTGTGGGCGTTGGCCGCAGGCTTCCATTGGCGGCGATGATGCAAACTGTGTGCTGCGCTGCCGCCAAAGCAGCAGCCGCCATGACAATGCCGGCGCTGATGGTATCAAGAGGCAATGGGTGTGCATCGACCAGGATTCGACACGCCGACGTTGGTGCTGGGGACTCGCATTGAACTCTGAAATTATGATCAGTTGTCACGGGTCCAGGAGTGCGAACCAATCTGGGCGGCGCAGCCAAAATCGATTAGCGTCCAGTCGTGCTGCTTGGGCCGGCGCAGGATGTTGCCGGGCTTAATGTCGCGGTGTGCGTAGCCTGTACTGTGCAGCTTCCGCAGCGCCCTCACTGAGTGGCTGAGTGCCTGCATGGGCGTGCAATCTGTGTGACTGCAATACCGATCTGTGTTACATGGGCAGTGACACCGTGGTGACGCAAGCTGGACACACAGCTGCTGCACTTGCAACGGCAAACTACCATAGTGATTCTAATTGCTCGTGGGTTTCACGCCACCCTGGCATTAAAATGTTCGAGCAGTTCCCAGTGTCCCAGTTGGCAAGATGGGTGACTGGCAGGCAGGCAGTCAGCGATGCAGGCAAGCCGCACCACCAAAGGCGCATCATGCAGCTCCCAGAGCAGCCAGAGTCCAGGATGCACACGTAGAGTGATGTATGGCAAATGCCCGTGCGCACCTGGAAGATGGTGATGAAGTCGCTGTTGGTGTTGTCTCGGGCCCACTCATCCAAGCTCTGGCCGCACTCGATGATGACGAAAGGCGGGAACTTGTAGCCGTATGGCGTCTGACACTCCCCAGATGTGTTCTCCTCGATCGCAAGCGTTGCAGGCATCATCGACTTGAGCTGTGCGTCCTGGTAGAGATCGCGCTCACGCTGGAATGCCAGCATGTCCATGTAGAACTTGATGGCTGCCTGCATGCGCAATGTTGGTGGCATGATGGACATGCACTGCTCAGGCACCGCATGGCAGGCGACTGGTACGTTACGGCACCTGCTGACCGTGTTGCTATGGCTTGACAATTCGGAGGCACAGTGAAATTCGCCTTGCCGCCATTGTCAGGACCTGGCCGCGGTGAGCAGATACTAACAGGCAGGTCCTGTCAGAGCTCTAGGGCAGCGAGTCCCTTGTGGCACACATGACAATGCTACAGAGAGCTTGCGTGCCACTCGCGTGAACGACTAGACCTGCCGCTAGACAAGCCAAGAACAATACTTGCAGTCGCACATGAATCATTTGTCACCAGGTCAAGTTTTTTTCGATGCTCCATGCACGTACAGCATGGCTATGATTCGTCCCCATTTGTTCCTGATCACAGGTAGCGCCAAGCGGGATGCGGTGCCCGTCGAGGGACAAGCTGCGGTTCCGCAAAGGAACCAGGGCGACCACTACAATGTTGGCAGCCGTCTCAATCGTGCTTCGCAGGAGATGGGTAAGGGGCGCGAGAGGGCACAAGGTGTTTGCATGTAGGGACGTGATGTACTGCTCTGCCAACCCCTGGCCTGAATCATGCATGTGCAGAACAGTACAACCGCACATTGCGGGTACAGCACAGACAAGTCGACCGATTCTGGAGTCCAGCAGGACAAGACACCTGTGGCGCGACGCTGAGGGCGGGGTCACACTACACACCTTATCCTGCGTGTTGACGATGCTGGCAAACTGCACGAGGCCCTGGCCGCCGACGCGGCGCTCCACGGAGGAGAGGAGCATGTAGCGGTGGTAGAAGGGCTCCTTCATGCTGCACATCGCGTCCAGCGCCACCTCCAGCGCGTCCAGCGGCGACTCTGACTCATGGGCGGCCCTGCAGCACATCCGCGGGAGGTCAGTTGACACAGACCATGCCGTTGAAGCATGTAGTTTGCAGCAGGCCTGAGTCTTTGAATGTGATGCGTCAGAGCGACGCATGGTGAGAGGTGGCAAAGGGTGCCCCCTACATGCGCAGCAGGTCACTTGTCTGATGAGGGCGGAGTGCTGCTGGCACAGGGGGCGCACTTTTGGTAGTCAGACCAGTTGGAGCCGTGCGTGAAGGTTGTAGTCGGCATCGCTCGCAGCTCGTGTGGGTTGTAGCCGCTGCTGCGACCCGACGCCCACGAGTGCGCGCTGCCGAAGCGGTGCATGGAGGGGAAACCAGGTTGGCCTGGCATGCCGGGGGGCGGGAAGCCGGGGGCGGCGGGTTGTGCGCCGTGCCATGATGGAGCTGCCGGCGGCGGGCCCCAGCCGGGTTGGCCATAGGCATGCGCGTACGCATAGGGGTCTTGCGGGTGGGGGGCGTAGCCGTGCACGCCGTACGCTCCAAAGAAGGGTGCGCCAGCGGTATGCGGCGGCACGTTGGGCGGCGCGTGCTCAAACGGCAGATTGGATTCCGCGGGGATGCCAGATTCGCCGCCGCCCATGCTGCTCGGGTCCACATGCTCATCGATGATCTGCAGCACATGAACGAAACCGGCTGAGCCCGCCTGGCTTGTACACTTGCGATAGCTTTACCGCCGTAGCCATGTGGCAGACGGAGCGCATGGGTGTGCTGTTCCGTAGCCAGTGATTGTTGCTCACAATGCATGGCGCACATGCCTTTGGAACAACGGTCCCTTCAAGTACACTAGGCAGAGATACAACAACAGCTGGCACGTAAGACTGGGATGTGTGCACACATGCCCCCGTAGACACGGCATGCAAAGGATGCGTACAGGTGGGAGCTCTTTCCCAGGGCCAAACTCCTCATCAGTGGGCTTGTCGTGTTCCTTCCTCATGCGGTACACGATAAAACCAACAATGGCCAGCCCGATAGCTACAGCGGCCGCTGCACCGCCTGCGACTGCTGCCGTATCAATATCTCCCCTGCCGTCATCGCCGTCGCCATCATCTCCGCCACCTTCAGGCGGCTCAGGCTCGGGCGCCGGATCATCAGGAGTTGAGTCAGGATCCTCAACAGGTAGAGGAGCCAGGCCGGGCGCCTGCACGCGGGGGCAGCTTTACGGCCATTGCCCCCCACACGGCGATTGTCCCGCACACACATTAAGAGCGTTCAGGGCTCCAACAGTGTAATTGTCCGCGAAAATGTCCTAGGACTGCACACACCTGCTGCATGGTATAGACGCACAGCGCGAGCGGCGCCACGTCCCAACACCGACGCCACCCAACGTATCCGAAAGCAAAGCTCTCCACACACCTCAGCACAGCACAGCGCAGCACAAACGGCACTTGAGTGCATATAAGGTGGGTAAGGAGGGACACACGTCAGCCGGCGGCAGGGCGGGAGGCAGGACGGGCGGCAGCTCGGGGCGGTCCTCGGCCTTGAGGAAGGGTGTGCCGGTGTTGCTATCAGCATCGCTCGCGTCGCGGGCAGGGTATGTCTCTTCGTTGTTGTCATCGTAGACTTGCAGCGGCATGTCAGAGTAGAAGACGCCGGCGCTGGTGGCGGAGAAAGCAAAGAAGGGTTGCGTCACATTTGTGAGGGTGCAGCCACGCAGCAGCACGGAGGAAGACTTGCGCACTTCGACCTCGCCAGCCCAGACGGCAGAGCCGTTGACCTCCGGATTGGTGATGTCAGAGATTGTGCAGCGCTCAAAGACGGCGCTGCTGTTCTGCTCAATCGCCAGCAGCGGGCTGAGGGTGTGGTTGAAGTTGGTCAGCGTGCTATCTGCACGGCAGCTGCGGCATGAGAGCTGCGCACGGCGCATGTGTAGGAGTTCAGCATAGAGGGTTGGGGTGCGGGTGAATAGCGGGTTGGGGTGCGGGTGAATAGCAGATGCAGTTCAGATGCTGTGTTCACGTGGCGTGAGCTGTGCGCTTGTGTCGCAGATGCTCTCGCCCATGCACCCTGCTGCGAATTTCTGTAGATGACCATTCACGTGAGGCCGGGGATATTCTGGAGGCGTGCTGTCTGTACGGCAGCTGCTGCGTATGACAGTTGGTGCTTGACTGTGCGCGGGTTCAGCATGGCGTAGTGGCATACGAGTGACCCTGGGCCGCTGTTTAGACGATGCAACATGGCGCATGCTGGGCACTTGTGTCATCGATGCTGCTGAGATACCTGCTGCCTTCTCCCATGCACGTTGCTGCAAAGCGCTGTGTACGGCGATGCCTGTGAGCACCCTGAGAGATGCGTTACAGATGTATGCTCCACAAGGTGGTAGAACAGAGGCACGATTCATGGCAATGCACCAAAAAAACATTTACCATGGCCGAGCGCCGTACACAGACAGAAACACAGCAGCTTCTGTATTGCAGTGAGCACCCTCGGTGGGACTGGGCCAGCCGGGAGCCCCTGGTCACATCGGCCGCAGTGTGCTGGAAAATGATTATGGGGGCCACAGCTGACGGGCAGGGATTGTTCGGCATTTCCACGCTGGATTTATGCAGTAAAAACTCATACCTGTGACATGGAGGGCCGCATTCAGGAAGGGAGACAGGGCCACGTGCGTCCCGCGATCGCCTTGCATGGTGGTGTTGGATATCCAGACAGAGGTGCCAGAGAACGCAGTCACCTTGACTTGATACTTGCTAATGGCAAATTGCTCCATACGAATGTAGAGGTTGTCGATGGTGACTCGCGCAGCTGTTGTGCTGCGGACTTCGAATAGCTCTTCATCAGTGAAGATGAGGCACTGGCCTGGCTTCAGAGGCAGCAGGGCGGGATCTAGATTTTCTGGGATCCAGGTTGGCAACGCTGAGCCGCACTCACCCTACATCAGCACATATCCTCAGCGGAGATGTGCAATACGGGTCAAGCTGTAGCTGCCCCCGCGCATGTAGAAGCGCACTACGCTGCGCAGTCACGGTGGGTGTACGTGCCTTAACACATAGTTAACGCCCAGAACATTCCGTCAACACTCGTTGGCGTGATAGTGTAAAGACGTCTACCGTGTAGCCGTACTACCTAGTTGACATGGACCTTGGCACACGGGTGTGTGCGCGAACATCCCACACAAGCCTAAGAGAATATCAGCGGATTACCACTGACACAAAACCACCAACAATTGCTCTGATGCTTGCTTGTCGTGATCTGCGGCAGCCTGCGCCATCGGCCAGTTTGCATCTGGCGTTTCGTATGCAATGGGCCCACACACGGCGTGAAAAGGCTGATTTGACTCAGAAAGATCCCGTATTGTAAAGTAGGATGTGGCATTGCGGATGCTCGGTGCATTCGCTGATCCTGCAAGAGGTACCGCGCTGCCAAGCCTGAAGCCCCCAGTTTCGATGCAACGGAGCTGCAAAGCCAATTTACAAGTTCATGTGAACACACCCGAATCGATATATCCTCCTTTATGAGAGCAACTGGAGCTGCGATTTGACGGACGTCCATATGCTCCGTGATGACGATGGCTCGCTCATTTGCGCGGACAGCATTTTGCAGCTCCCTGCCAGTAGCTACCGGCACCTCTTGAGCATGAGCTATAGCAGCGATGGCCGTGAGGATGTAAACAGCTATGTACACGCAACAAAATGTTCCCATGCTGCGGACAAGAAAAGCGGTGTCCTTCCACACGATCAACCAGTGACAGGCGCCGTCTTGAAGCAGAAGCCAACAGTCGCCATTACACTACTAGTGCGATGGCCTTTTGCTCCAAGGCCATTTGTGAATTCAGGTTCCACTTACCTGCTACGTGCACACTGCGTGCATTCAAATGCCAAGGTTGACACCCGGCTGTACGCTGCCAGAAAAGAAAGTTTGTTCCACTTGCCTACTCCATCGTGCGAATTGGCGCAGGCGACGGTGCAGTCCTGAACGCACTCTTGTGGTGCCAATCGCCAAGCGACGCCGACATAACCCGGCACCTGACATCGCCGTCGCGACGCGTCGCTATGAGCGCTCACAAGCAGGCACCCAGGTTTCCGTAGACACTGCAGACCAGTCGGTCGTGCGCCCTAGACGACTTGGATGCGGCCATCTTGCATCGGGCTGTCTTCATGGGAAGCTGCACACACTTGCGGGCGTCTGCGACGTTGACCGCGCCGCCAAGGGTTGTGCCAGGTCGACGATCTTTGACAGGACAAAGTGCACGGCAGGCAAAGCGTGCGCCAGTTGCGACCAGGTATGAAGAGCTCGCGTGATCCATAGCCAGTTACGAACCGGGACGCGTGTTGAGAACAGGCGCGTGCTGCAGCTGTGAGGTGCCTCACACCAGTTCACCCAGATGTGCGAAGTCCTCTCACGGTATACAGGCCTCTCATTCAGCAGCTACTTATGCACCAGCGTCATGCAGCTACATGCAGCGGCGTGATAACCTGATAGCTGACTAATCAAGCATGTAGTGTAATGTGACTAACTGCAACGGCATTACATCTGGGAGCACACGAATTGTCGTTTGCTGACATCAGTCGCACAACCATCTTGCCGGGGTTTGGTTGCTCGCTTACTTGCTGGTGCGCTCTCTGCCGGACTCCTGCGTTATTGTCCGTGTAACATCAGTAAAAACTAAATTAGCGTGGCCCTGGAGGGGCACGGCCCCTCGCCCCCGTAGCCACGGAGGATGCAGGCTTCGAAGTGTTATGCACAGCCGTGATGTGGCCCATCTCATGTTTCAGATCACGCTCTGTGAAAGTGTGGTCGAGGTTTGGAGCAGCTATGGCAGCTGTGCTCTGCGCAGATACGACTAAGGACAGGCATCGTGCAGGCCAGAGGCCAACGGGCGCACGTTGCAGGGTGCGTCATGACGTGTCACCGGTCCGGGTGTTGCGCAAGGACGACTCTCAGTACACTCTTAGTACACGAGTGCGTGCGCTGCTTGCAGCATCAATATTGCTCGCTGTTCAACACCGTATGCGCCATTGGCATATATATGTAGCAGTCCTATAGCTAGTGTATAATAGCACTGCAGGGCCCTGTGGGAGCTCCTCTAGATGCGAACGAAGACTGCTCTAGGTAGATCTACCTATAGGCAGAGGTCATAACATATATAGCTATATATACACGAGCTTGGCTTCGCATAATACACGATGAATAAAAACAAAGGCTGTGACTGGGCAGATGTGCACGGGTAGCAGCCTCTGTTTTTCACAGCCAAGCAAGTGGAACCATTGGCTGTGAATTGATGTATTCATATATGTGAACCCATACATCACACTGAAGCACTTTAGTGTGAAAAGTGGCGCCGGGAAGCTTGCAAAATCCATGGTAATGACACTGCCAGGTCACACTAGTGTCCATGGGCAAGGGCATGTGCATGAGATACGTTACAGGTGTGCATAGGCTGAGAGTGGCTTTGGCTGTGTGCTGGTGGGTGATAGAGCATGGGGTGGCCTTGGTGCTTCGTTCTCGCATTCGCTCGTGCGGAGAGTGGCCTTGGTGCTTGCGGTGGCCTGCCTGTCTGCGTGTTGCCGGGTCTGGCGCCACGTCGCTGCTGGGTCCTAGATCTATCACTGTGTTACACGGAGATGCACGCAAGAGCCCGGCAGCGAAGGCAGCAGCAAGAAAGCAGGCGGCAAAATCCCCGAAAGCAGACAACAGCAACAAGCAGCAACTGTCTCAGGTGAAAAGCCACAACGAACCGACACAGCCGACACAACCACACCCATGCATCCACACACACACGCGCACTCCCGCACGTGTGCACCCCACCACCACAGCACCCACGCCACAGCCGCACACAGCAACCACCAGCCACACTGCGTACTACCGCGCACCCCAGCAAACCCGGCCACCACCGACCCCCCAACAGCAGCACCCCCACTTCAGCCGGCCCCACTCAAGCACTCCAACACGGCCCCCCGCGCCCATGAGATCCCGGGGCTCGCGCCCCCCACAGGTCGGCCGTACCAGCCTTCCTCCTCTGGCTGCCCGGCAGGGGCCTGAGGGCGGGGCGCGAAGGGCAGTGGCGGCGCCGCATCGCTCTCCCCGCGGCAGCCCACGGGAAGGCAGGGCGGCCCGCGCGACAAGACGCGGAGCGGGCCTGCGCCGCTGCAACCGCGGCCCCCGGTCTATCAAGGCGGCCAGCGACCGCCTGCAGCACGTCCGACGGGACAGCGTGGCCAGGCACCATCGCCCGGCTCGCCAGCCGCATGCGCAGCGGAGCCGCAGCGAGGACTTGGCGCGTCACACCACGGCACAAAGTGGTGGAGAGTTTGCACATGGCATTCTGCAAGAATTTATCAACGTGTAATACATGGGGTGGCTGGGTGAAGCACGCACGCACGCATGCACGCACGCAAGCCTATGTGCGATGGCCTTATGTGTACATGGTGGGGGATGTTTGCAAGAGCAGCCATACACACCAAGCCCACCTCTCAGCTTGTAATCTGTTAATGCACAGTATTTTTAAATGTATGTATGTGCCCCCATAATAGCGTGTGCACGTACAATGTGCTTGGAACACGCCGAACTCTGCTTCACGTACGAGCTGCATCAATTCACCCGAATATCTACATATTGCCCCTTTTCCCGCTGGCCGTCTTGATGGACCGGGTGCTGCGGTTGCGGCGGCGCAGGCCGGCCCTGCGTCTGGACGTGCTGGCCCGCCCTGCCTTCCCGTGAGCTGCCGCGGGGAGAGCGATGCGGCGCCGCCAGTGCCCTTCGCGCCCCGCCCTCAGGCCCCTGCCGGGCGGCCGGAGGGGAAGGGCTGGTACGCCCTGCACTGTGGTGGGTGTGAGCCCCTGGGCTCTCATGTGCGGGGGGCCCGTGATAGAGTGCTCAAGTGGGGCCGGATGGAGTGGGGGCGCTGCTGTTCGGTGGTCGGTGGTGGCCGGTTTTGCTGGGGTGGGCGGTAGTGCGCAGTGTGGCAGGTGGTTGCTGCGTGCGGCTGTGGCGCGGGTGCCGTGGTGGTGGGGTGCGGGAGCTCTAGTGCGCATGCATATGCGTGTGGATGCGTGGGTGTTACACGGAGATGAACGCAATAGCCCGGCAGCGAGGGCAACAGAAGGAAAGCAGACGGCCAAAACCCCCGAAAGTAGACAGCAGCAAAAAGCAATCACTGTCCCAGGTGAAAAGCCACAACGAACCGACACAACTGACACAACCACACCCACGCACCCACACGCATGCGCACTCCCGCATCCCTCCACCACGGCACCCGCGCCACAACCGCACACAGCAACCACCACCACCGCACTACTGCCCACCCCAGCATAACCAGCCACCACCACCGACCCCCCAACAGCAGCACCCCCATTCCATCACGGGCCCCCGCACATGAGAGCCCGGGGGCTCACGCCCCCCACAGTGCCAGGCGTACTAGCCCTCCCCCTCCGGCCGCCAGGCAGGGGCCTGAAGGCGGGGCGCGAAGGGCACTGGCGGCGCCGCATCACTCCCCCCACGGCGGCTCCCGGGAAGGCAGGGCGGGCCAGCACGACCAGACGCGGGGCTGGCCTGCACCGCTGCAACCGCGGCACCCGGTCCATCAAGGCGGCCGGCGGCCGCCTATAGCACGTCCGACGGGACAGCGTGGCCAGACACAACCGCCCGGACCGCAAGTTGCATGCGCAGCAGAGCCGCAGCGAGGACCTGGCGCGTCACACTATGACACAGAGTGGTGGAGAGTTCGCACATGGCATTCTGCAAGAACGCTCGCCTGGACACGGCCCCCGAAGCCGCAGCAAAGTCAGCGATCTTATTCAGGAAGGCGAACGCACCCGTGCCCACACGGCCAAACGTCTCATGCAACAGGGACACAAAGCGACACGCGCCAGTGCCGGAGCGGCCGTACTTGTCTCGCTTCTGGTCGTCCATCAGCTGGGCAGCAGCGCCTGGCGTGTTTGCCGTGGCGACAACCCGGGAGGGGGCCACCGGACAGGTCACGCACACATCGGCCACAATAGTATCGCAGGGCAACATCACAAGCAGATCACCCCGTTTTGCGTTGCGCTGGGCGCGAACCGCGGCCGCGCGGCCCCGGCGACCCTCGGGCAGGCGTCGTGGCGGACCAGTGGCCACCGGGCCCACCTGCGGCAGGTGCTCACACTGCACCGTGCACTGGCCGACCGGGGCGGCCGCCTTCACGGCCACGGTGGCGGCGGCGGCAGCTGCCGCACTGAGCTCCCGCGCGCCACTGTGGCCGACGGCCGCCTCGCCGTGGACGTCTATGTCCATGGCGCCTGCCGTGCCGGCCGCGGCAGCCTGGACCTCGGACGAGGCAACAACGGCTGAGATGGCAGCAGCGACGAGTGCAGCCGCGGCGGCTGGTCCCTCTGAGGTGCCGTGCGCCGCGGCGGCGTCGCCGAGTGGGGCAGCGTTGTCCGCGGGTTCGAAGGGGCGCAAGGGGTCAGGCGGGGAATGCGCCAGCGTATGGGTGCCATATGGGGTTGAAGGCACGGCCGAGGCGCTGGGGGCCGGGGTGGGTGGAGTGAGCGCACCAGCGGCAGTACAGCTGGCAGGCTCAGAGGAGGAGCCGGGCGGCTGCGCGGGCGGCCGCGCACCCGGCACATCCCGGTACTGCGGGAGGCTCTTGATGTTGGGCTCAAGAGACGTGGGGATGCCCGCCCGCATGATGAAGCGGCGCCTTGCCTGCATGATCGCATCATGGCGGGCGACCACCGTGCGCCACACCGTATTGCACACCAGGGCATGCGAACCATCAGCAGGCGATGCCCGGCCGCACACGCAGTCGCCGTCCGCCTCTTGGCCGGTCAACAGTGACTCTCCTAGGCGCAAGCGCACATTCACACGGAACTCTGTGGCAGTCAGCTCAGTCGCACCGTGCCTGACTTTCAAGAAAGCTGAGGCCATCGAGCCTGCGCGACTATGCAGGCGCGCCTTCATGGTCAGGCTCTGCTCGTGTGTCGCTGACGACGGGCTGCGCGTCCCTTGATCCAGCGCTGCAAGCAGCGCAGCCGTTCGGGCGTCAGAGTCGGCCCGGCTGACTGCATTCTGTAGCCGTGACATGCGGATGGCAGACCCCCTGCCGCTCAGGCCCGCCCATTCCGCTCGGCGGGGCACTCAGACAGCCCCGGGATGCTTGGCCACTGCTGGCGCAACTCGTCGAGAGTGTGGCGCATGGCGACGCCCGCATCGCCGCGGAACGGCAGGCCTCGATCTGTCCCTTCTGCGAGGGCTGCATGGGCGAGTGCAGCGGACGACAGGCGAGCAGCGTCGGCGATGGGTTGGGTGAACCTGCGTAGGCCCATGCGCCGTGGCGGTGGGGAAGTAGGGCTTGCAGGCACTGCGCGTCTGTGAGGCTGGTCACATCCAGAATGTCGCCGAGGCCCTTCAGCAGCGCTGTCTGCACCTGGTGCAGCGGCTCCTCCAGAAACCGCCACTGCGTGCTGCGCAGCAAATGGGATTCTCTATGCTGTAGGCATTTGTTCATGACAAGCCATTTCACCTGAGGGGACAGTGGCAGTGCGGTTAGCTTTGCGATCTGCGCGCGAGTGGCTGCGCAGCGGCGGGAGACATGTGCTGTGACGAACCCATCGCTACCCAGCGGGGTGGCGCACACTTCGATGCCGTCCGGGGCGACGTGCGCACCGAGCAAGGCGGCGACATGCGCAGCTGTGTCCGTGTCCTTGCAGTAGACGCTAGTCTTCTGCGGCTGGCACGGGTGCCTACCCATGATCAGTGCTGCGCCGGCAGCGACATCTTGCGGCCTTCCTTGCAGGTACGTGTCATCGTGGCATGCTGTGATCAGCGCTCCGCCGCTGACCTCGCTCGCTGCTCGCAGAGTCGGCTGGTACGTCAGGTTGAAGAGGAACGGCCCCATTGTGTCGCCCAGTCGCACGCTGGTCTCGCCACACAGCACTTCATGTGCGCCGTCCAGGCGCCGCAGAAGCAGCGCCGATGCCTGTTGGTATGACATCCGCACGAATGGCAAGAGACCTGGGGCGTGCTGTGCAACGGCTGCCAGCATGGCGTTCCGATCGCACAGATTGAAGGCATTGCGGAGGTCCACTTGGACGGTCACAACATTGGGGTCATGAAAGTCGGAACACACCGCGTGGCCGGGGATCTCAGCACCCCCAGAGATGCCGACACCGGCCTGCAGCGGGGCAAACAGGCTGGCTGCATCCGGCAGCGTCGCCAGCGCGCAGATGCCCGCCAGGCGCATCAGCAACTCACCGATTGCGATCGGCCTGACGCCGCCTGCCGGCTTGGCGAGGGCAATCAGTCGGCTGGCTTGGAGGAGAGCCGTGTGGGGGATGCTTCCTGACAGGAGGTCATTGACAAAATGGCGAAGCGCGGCGCGGATGCGTGGGTCATGGAGTGCCGCGGCGCGGATGTGCTCGTTTGTACACCCACTGGGCCCTGCTGCCGTGCCCCGCGACAGGTTCAGCACGATCTGATGGAATTGTTCCTCCCCGATCACTGTGGCGGGAGGCGGGAGGTCAGCGGTGTTCGGCAGAACGGGCGGGGGGGGCAGACGGGTGCAGCTCCCGCAGCGCTGTTATAGTGGCCGCATCAGCAGCTGCCAGCGGGCTGCTGTCCAGGCAGCGGGCCGCGCGCCCGTCGTTGCCGTTGCGGCAGTGCCTATACATGCGCCCGGCCAGCTCAAGGTCAGCCAGCAGCCCTGTCCGAGTGCGCTGGGGCAGCGCATCGGCGTCAGTATCTGCCGGCGCGGCAGCACGTCGGCGTTTATGGAGGTCACGGATGCGCGCCAGGACCCGCCGGCGCTGCCCGCTGCCGCCGCGGTTGTCCCCAAGCAGCTCGGTAGGGAGCATCAATAGCTCAGTGATGTGCTGCTGCTTGCTCGCATCATGCTCGCGCTTGACGGCATCGTGGATGTCCTCCAGGCAGTCGGCCGCGGCCGCGGCAAAGACATCATTGACTGACCTGGGGAGTTCTTGAGGCACCCTGACGTCGCGGTATGGCGTAGCCACGCCTGGAGAGGAAGCCTCCTCCACGGCTGGTGCATTTGCCGCCGGCACCCCAGCGGAGTCTGTGCCAACGTCCTGCATGACGCTGTCGGCGGGCGCGGAGCCGGTGCACAGGCCGGAGAGGCCTGACTCCGCCAGGTCCGATGGCGGTGCGGGCGGACTCGGCTGAGCGTTGAGGCTGGGCTGCGTGTCCTCAGGGGCGACCATGGCGTGGTTTACTGCGAGAGCAGGGCTGACTAGCGTGGCAGGCGCAGGCAGACCGGTGGACTCGGTCGGTGTTGGCCACGCAGGCTGGCAGCGGTGTCATGCATCACATCTGGTGCCGCAGTGGGTGTGGTTGTGTCGGTTGTGTCGGTTCGTTGTGGCTCTTCACCTGAGACAGTTGCTGCTTGTTGCTGTTGTCTGCTTTCGGTGGTTCTGGCCGTCTAATTTCCTGCTGTTGCCCTCGCTGCCGGGCTATTGCGTTCATCTCCGTGTAACACACATGCGCAACTGCACATGCGCACGGATCCCGTCGACCCGCGTATATAGCTTTCAAGTTGGTCCAGCTCGATATCGATCGTACCGCTGTTCAGTCCTATAGATCTTGGACGAATACCGGTGAGTGTTGCATGTGGACAGACTTCGAATGCAAGCAACACGAGCACGCGTATGACTTCCGACAACTGGATCGATGAGGCCTCATGAGGTAACGAGCCTCCCGGCAGGTCGCGTGCATGCCGGAAACTGAATGCCGGAATCTATTCCGACCGACTGAATGCGCTGTGACTCAAGCCTGAACGTCACTTGAAGCAGCGGCACCACAAAAAGGATAGGGACATCATGCTGCACATGTGTCTCTGCTCCACGCGCGCCAGCGCCGTCTAGACCTGGCGTACCAAGGCCTATCTCGTAGATCGAGCAAGCCGTCTTTTTTATCGCGGCGCAAACGCCCTGTCAGCATTCAAGCATCATGTTGCGTACAGGCCTTACTTTCATCGTCATACTTTCGGCTTGCATGTCGCGTGTTTCTGGGCAGACGGCTTCGCAGAGCACCCGCTGCCTGCCAGAGAGTTCAGAGACATCGGTGGGCCCCTGCACGTTGATACACCAGCTGAATCT
Source organism: Ulva mutabilis (assembly GCA_900538255.1). Taxonomy (NCBI): domain Eukaryota; kingdom Viridiplantae; phylum Chlorophyta; class Ulvophyceae; order Ulvales; family Ulvaceae; genus Ulva; species Ulva mutabilis. The sequence goes on along the minus strand of UNSF01000063.1, from coordinate 116,901 downwards.
GAACAATTTCTCATACATCTGCTGAGTCCGGATTCGCCGGCCCGCGTAACGGTGTGTGCTATGGCCTTACGCTGCGCGCTGTGGGGTATACCGGGATGCTGCCAGGCGTGCTGAACGGCTTACTGAATCCGCTGCCTGCTTGATGTGTGCAATGAATGGACTAAAACGACTGCCCTCCGTTGATGGCAATGGCGCTGTATCTTCAAAGTATCCATTTCGACTGTCTGCTTTCGGGAGTCGTGGCGTCGCGTCCTTGCGTCGCTTGTTGCCCTCTGTTTGCGTGGTGTGTTACACAGTGATAGATCGCACGTCCGCCGTTTCTCCTCTGCGCCCCTCCCCGGACACCGCTCGGGCTGCCGGGCTGGCTGAGGCTGTTGCTCCTGGGACCGGTGCCTTGCGGCCTCGGACATCGCTGTGGCGCGCGCTGTCGCGCCCGTGCAGACTGCTAGTGTCGCGCTGACGACCGCTTGTGAGCCCGGCGAGTGCTGGCTGTGTGTTTGGTGTGCGCGTGGCCTGCGTGGTGCTGCGTGGTGTGTGCGTGTCTGCTTTCGCGCTGGCGTTAGTTCGTTCTGGCATTTGCTCGTGCGGCGCGTGGCCTTGGTGCTTGCGGTGGCCGGTCTGTCTGTTTGTTTGTTGCCTGGTCTGTTGCCTCGGCGCTGCTGAGTCCTAGATCTATCACTGTGTAACACAGTGATAGATCTAGGACTCAGCAGCGCCGAGGCAACAGACCAGGCAACAAGCAAACAGACAGCAAACAGACAGACCGGCCACCGCAAGCACCAAGGTCAGGTTTGCGTGGTGTGCCGACGAGTGACCTTGACACGAGTGTGCTGCTGGCCCGTGGTGGTCGACGGTGCACTTGTGCAGCTGCCGTTCAACAAGTTGCTGAACAGCATATCACATACATCCTGCTTTGCAAGCCCGCCAGAGAGGCCCTTCCCCCTCCCTCCCCCTACCCCCTCCTCCACCTCTCGCCCCGGCCCGTGCCCAGCGGCCGCGGCATCTGGTGACAGTGAATCCAGCACCAGGTGTCCTGGTGCCATGGGCCACGACCGCCACGTATGGCCGCGGAACTGCGGTATTGTGTCGTTCCCGTGTCCTCCGGTCTAGTCGGCTCGACACCGGCTGGGTGCAGTCCCGCACCGGCTCCCCGGCACCTCTTGCCTATGCATGTCATGCACACAGACTGCGCTGTGCTAAGCTCGCTTCGTGCGCTTTGTGTGTGCGCTGCCAATTCTGTTCCATCGCGAGTTAGTGTGGATCATATGATGCAGACGGTGACCATGCTGCTTCTGACCGATTGTGTGTTTTGTTCCCTGCTTTCTTCCCTCGGCGCTGCTGATGCCTTAATCTAACCTAGTGTAAAACATCCTTGCAATGCTGTAACATGCCGGCGGAGTCGAAGCACGCTGACTTCATCAGAGCCCATATGCTGCAGGCATGCGTGTGGACGGGAGATTGTAGCCGGGATGGTTGCTCCAACAAATGCATCACCAATGTTAGCGTCACGCAGAGCTGGTCCATACTGCTAGACCGCTCAACTGGTGAGAACTTCTACAGCGCATGCCCAACGTTGGCGTACTGGGTAAATGTCGCACTTAGCGTCGTGCAAAGCAACGGTCGCCGCCTGCTTGAGCTCTCCCAGAATGTGCGCTGCCACTAAAGACTGCACTGGGCGCAAATATGCTGGCACCTCCGGTAATGTGCGCTGCCAGATCTTGTTTTGATATACTGCGCTGACCTGCGTGGAGCCAGCCGGCACGGGACTGCACCGCTGCAGCACCACTCTGTAGGTTTTCATGACCTACATGTCTTTATGGCCTCATCTGTGACTTTGCACACCCAGCCCAGTGCCCCGCAGGCATGCGTGCGCCATGCAGAGTTACAGAGCAGCTGTCATGGTTGTGTGCCGTGTGTTCCGGAGGCTGTGCTGCGCACATTGGGTTCTTTACTGTGCATGCAGGACGTTGTGGAAATTATTAAGGCGGTACGCATGGGGCGCACGACAGTGGAGAGTGTAGCGGACCGTGGCCGCGCAGCCAGCCGCTCGCTGCTGAACCTCTCTGAGCTGGACTCCCCGGCCCCCAGCCCGGCGACCAGCAGCGTCTCAGCTGACTTACCTTCCAATGTGCCCTCCACTGCCCTCCCCTGCCCTCCCCTGCCCTTTCTGGCTGTTCACCTGGATCCCGACAGTGTGCTCCAACGTCTGGCGCCCTTGTGCTAGCAGCCCCTGCTGATTCACACTGTGGTACTCTGTTTTCTTGTGCTGACTCTCCAAGCAGGACTTTGGTGGTGCTTGGAAGTGTGCCTCTCTGGCGGCGGCGGCCGTGACATGCAGGGACTGCATGTGCATGCCACACGTGAAGCAACGCTACTATGCACTATTCACCCGCTGATACAGCGAGAATGCGAGGGTTCTCACCCGTGGTCTCACCGAGTGCTGGGAGTGCCATGCTGTGCTGTGCTTTGGTATGTTGTCCCAGTTTACACGAAGGGCGAGTGCAGGTGTGTCCAACACTGGCCGAAGTGGAGGAGGCATCGGTCAGTTTTTCTGCTCTCGCTAGCATCTTCAGCCAGGTCTTCGAATTTGACGCATCGGGTATGAACACCAAAAGCCAGTACGCAGCTGCATGTGCCACACTCGTGTGTACAACGCTCGGCACGCAGCACGCGAGCGCTGTGATGCACGCATGAGCGGCTTTGTGTTCCGTGCTTACTTCCCTCGGCGCTGCTGGAGCCTTGACAGTGTAACATATGAGCGCCCTCACTCCAACCCGAGACCTCTGTGCCAGCACTGCCCGGTGTACGGCTGTGAGTGGCGTGCTGAGTCTTGCGCACATGGCTGTACATACATGTGTGCACAGGCAATAGTGTCACTGATTACATGACGATCGTAATTACGACAGGCAGATTTACGATGGCATGACGACGATTTTGCGACCTTTACGACAGATGTTAAGGAATTACGAGTAAATATTGGGGTGGTAATTATGGCGTAATTTTATAACGTGCAACTTTATGTTATGATGACAACGTAATTCTGCTGTTTCATCGTAATCGGTGACACTGTCACGCACTGCTATGCATGATTCCCAGTCTTTGGACTGTTCGTGCAAAAATGCCCTGTGGACGGTTTGTGCCTGCGCTGCAGGCGAGCCGGTGCCATCTGAGCTGGCTGACTTCGTGTGGATCTTGGAGGAGCCCAACACATACCAGTGGCTGGCGGAATGGCTCTTTGACGCCGACCGCATCGCCGAATACATCAGCAACAACTGCGCGTCGGAAACCATCGAGAACCCGCAGGCGTTTGAGTACAGGTGGTGGCTGGACGCTGACGAACGGGACGCACTGGACAGTTTCAACACGATGGTTCAGTGTGTTGACACCTTTGGCGCATATGACCAGTTTGAAAAGTGAGCTTCGCGGCTTTGATCTGCATCGGTGTGTTGGCATTCAGCCGCGACCCTGTGTGCTGAGGATGCATACGACATGCACTTTGATCCGGTGATGGCGCGGTGTGGCGTCGTGATGCAGCCATGACTTGCTGCCCCAACGGCTATGGCATGCGCGTGGGAGAACAGCAGTGAGACAGATTCAGGTCGTTGCACCTGTTTTGTGCAGCCGATTGAAACGCTGTGTTGTGCAGGAACTACAAGAGCGTGAAGCTTTCATGCGACCCCCCCTTTGGCTTGGTGCCCGACTGCTTCACGGACTTCGGGCACTACATTGTCACCTCCCCCGCCTGCGCCACCGCGTACGGCCGCATGTTCAACGTCACCGATGTCACGCCCCTCATCAGCGTGGCAGCCAATGTGAACAACATCCAAGACGCATGCTTGGGCGTGACCAATGAGGTGTGGCCCATGTTCGTCTTACCAAGGCGAGAAGAGGTTCCACGTAGTTACAGGCACTGCCAGCCTGACTTGTGTCTCATCTGTATATTTCGCGTGCACCGCTGGGCGACCTGGGCATGCATGCATGCACGCTGTGGTATTCCTGCAATGCCCGTCACTCCATGGCTTTTGGGTCCTCGCCCTGCTCGTGCCACCACATGCACTGGGATCGGATCTCTGGATCACGACCCCGTCACGTTCTGCTACTGATACGCTGCGGCTTGCTCTGGCATCTTCTGGTTCAGCCATCGCTGGGCCTTTGCCACAATCCCACACAGTGGGATGCTCCACACACTGTTTGCGTAGCTCTGCTCTGTGTGTGTAGCTCTGCACCTGAGTTTTATAAACACTGCTTTGAAACCCCACGTCTATCACCCCGCATCTAGCAATGCCTGCCAACCAGCTTTGGCATATGTAGCGTGGCTCCAGCTGCATGCTGTGCAGATGGAGTGCCTACAGGCAGACACGCCAGTCCTGAACACAATTCAGGAGCTTCACAACAACATATCAATTCTATGGCCCCTTGACATTCCTCTGCGAGAGCCTATCGACGTCGACAGTGTCCCAACTGCGGCGCCCGTGTGCTTTGGAGATGACTGCCCGGACCAAGCGCAAGAGCCATTGGTCGCGCCACCGGATATTGCCAACGAGCCGAGCAGTGATGTGATCGGTAACGGTGGCCTGCCACTGCCTGTTGACAGACCCGTGGCTGCGCCAGTTGGGCCGAGGACGACGCAGGAAGAGGCGGGTTTTGACGACAACGGACCAGCTGAAATCAACCTGTCAAGAACCGAGCCCCTATTGGCCACGTCTGCTGTCGCTGCTTTCGCTGCGCTGCTGCAAATGCTCCTGATATAGGCGCAGGCGTGCATGGCGGCGTCGAAGATAGCATGCTGTTGATACATCGTCAGTCGGCAGTGTAACACTGCAGGCTCACCTGCACCACGCTCTTCCTTAGCGCTGTTGGGGTGTTCCACGTGCGGTCTGGTTCTGATCAACGGCCTGGAGAACGTGTGCATGTGTTCTAGCATACACCCGGACTGATTGGGCAGTGCTCTTTGCATTGTTTACGTTCCTCGTCGACTATATGCCTGGCAAGGTCTGGTCAAGCATTCAGCGATGAGTCGTGGCAGCTTGTGTCGATGGGTGCCACGGAACGCTGATATGTTTGCCAGTGGGGCACCGGCAGCAGACATGGACAGAGACTTCTTGAAGCTTTAACGAGCTGATTGCAAGAACCGTTGAGTCAGCGCGAGCAGTAGGTCCAGATATGAGTCCTGAGTGGAGTCAGTATTCTTGAGCAACTGCATTGAGGCTCATGCATACTGTATTCTGCATGAGCTGCTACATGTTATCTGGTGCTGATTCCTGGACTGTGGCTGGCAATTGATGCGTTTCAGTGGGACCCTGATTCTGCACAACAGTGATGAGTTGATTCAAAAGCTAGTATTGATACATCAGTTTCACGCATGTAGAAATAAATGAGTTGGCTGCCACAGATTTACCCAGAGGGCTAGCTATACAAACCACAACAGATCCTGAGCTTGGCTTCTCCCAGCCATGCGCATTTACACCGGTACCCTGCCTTCACCACGATTTAATCATTGCCAATGTGGCGAATCGGAAAGCGGGAAATGGCACGGTCTGTGATCCTGTACTACTCTTACATCGAGGGGCTGCGGGCCAGCGCACCAAGCGAGCGTACTAGATTCTAGACTCACATGCTACCCAGCAGGTCTGTGATCCTGTACTACTTCAATGTATGATGAAGAAGCGCATGGTTTCGAACGAGGTCCTCCATACTGACCTAAACATGCTTGACTCTGCAGACAAGCGTCTCGTTGCACATGCTCGCAAGCTTGTTCTCGACTGTACTTCTGATGCCGCGGCCGCTTGCTTTTACGTGTATGGTCCCTCCAAGTCTCTTTCTTGTTCACCGCCAGCCTTCCGGCGGGGCTGTCCCCTGACTACATGCATGGGCGCGGCAGTTAGCGCAGCGATGTCGGCACAGGACACATGCCTGCGGCGGGCGGCCACCTTGTATAGGCTGGCAACCAACCATCTCGTGCTCCCCGTGGATTCCTGAGTGTGGGTCAACCCCGCACACATCGGCCGCTCGGTGCGGTACTACTGCTTAGGCCTGCGAGCTTAGCGATTCAGACATCGGTGTAGGCGTCATGTTGTCAGCGTGCAGGCACCGTGGTATTGGTGCTGCAACGGCCGGCGCCGTGGCCGCCCCTGTCGGTGGCCGCCGTAGGAATGAACCCCGGGCCATGCCATGCTTTTGGCAACCCCCTCGCACAAGGACACTATCTGCCTTAGGTGGGTTTCGCGCCAGTGTTTGTCATTTCGTATTATTTTTTCAATTCGAATTCGTAAAATACGCGTATTAAATACAATGAGTGTTTGGAATACGGCTCGAGGAAACGAGGGCAGGATGAGTGTGTGCCGGCTTCTGGATGCGGAGCCCGGGCCTGCAGCCATGGGTGCACAATCAGCACTCCGGACTGCACGAGCCGCGGATTGTATGAACCGCTACCACGAGTTTGGAGAATGTTTGCACATTGGCGCGCCATTAAACCTCGCGCGAGCGCTTGGCGCTGACTAGTACTGTTTTGAGCGTGGCTGGCTTGAACACACAGCAGGTTGAACAGTTTTGGCAGGTGGGTCGTATTTTCGTATACGATCAAATCAACCAACATGGTATACGAAATAATCCGTGCGATTTCTTAAAATATGCGTATTGATACGATTTTAGGGGGAATACACGTAATACACGTATTTTTCGAACACTGTTTTGCGCCGTGCATGCAGTCGCATAACAAGGTGGTCTACCCCCTCGCGGCGTTGCGGTCTTCTCGCCTGCCAGGTGACTATGTGTGCCGGATGGTGCTGCAAGCCGCCCCCATGTGTGCATTCTTTGCGAGCGTGCTGTGCTTGATTCTGGACTGCATGGTGATGACCCTCGGGAGCACAGGTGCCTGCACATTGAGCATTTGGTGTTGGTGTGCCCCTGCCTTTGCTATGCGGCAAGCTTGAGAAGTATTGCCTGCCAATGCCTCCTGGCAGCGCCTCCGGACTGAGGTGTTGCAACATGTGTGCCATAGCGGGGCACATCGATGTGTCGATAGTGTACACGCGCTCCCATGCTGTCTTGAATGACTCAGACTGCGAGCTCACTGCTGCGGTGTGCCTGGCACCCTTCCCTAGGGAAGGGCCCTCTTGATCTTGTGGCTACCATGCCGGCCTCGTCCCACCCTTGCTACCCTGTCCGCCGGGGCCCTTTTATGCACCCGTCTGGTGGCTGCGATTGTGATGGTTGTGGCTACATGGGTCTCTGCTTTGCACGTGTCTGAGCCGGTGGCTGCGGGTGCGGCGAGGCTGCCTCGTTGGGCACAGCTAGCGCTGCGTGCGTGCACGTGGGTTTCAGGTGGGTGTTCGCAGGTTGTGTCTGCAGTGGTGGCATCTGATGCGGTAGTGCGTGTTGTTCTTCCGGCCCTCTCCGCAGGGGTGCTATGGCCATGGCACATGCCCGATTGGGTTACGGGGTGATGAATCCACCCATTTTTTTCTCCAGTTACATAAGCATGGTCTATGTAACTCAGGCCGGTACTAGAGTGCATTTACGCGTAGATCGAGCTTTGACCTAGGTGCATGTTGCCCACATTTGATTCTGATCTGAAGGCAGAGCTGTGGATTTCTGGTTACGACGACCGGCCACGCCCTTGGCCTGTTGAAGGCACACAGTTGTGCGCAGGCCATATGGCTGCAGAAGCAGGATAGCCCAGTTCCATAAGTCGCAGTTCAAGTTTTGGATACAAGGTGTAAGTACTTTTTCATCGGGGGCTGGGGTGGAGGCGCATGGGACGTGCTTGCTTGGGGCTGTTGGGCTGGTGGGTGTGGGGCTTGGTGGTGGGGTGGAGCTGGGATGGGCTTGGCTCTGGCATTCACTGGCGTCAGCATGGTTCTTCGGTGGAGTCTTGTGGCTGTATACATGCTGCGCTGCCTGGGCCTGCTGCGTTGTGTGTGCGGACCAGGTAGCTGAGGATCTTCTGGCACTCTGAGCATTAATGCAATATTGCACAGAGTCAATTGCTGCTAGTTGGCCGGGCTGCCATTGGATTTTTGGGTGATCATGGTTGATGTGCTGGCGGAGCGAGCTGGGGCTCTGGCGAGCACACGTGAAGTTTGAATGCGGACATCGCGATATCGTAGTCTGCTGGCTAGTGTTGCTTAGGTCATCTATTGTTGTGCGTGGATGCTGTGGGATGGAGTTGCTGAGTTGCTGGGCGGGACGCGGTTGGGCTGTGCTTGTTAAATCTGTCTGCGTAGACAGGCTTCTGGCCGCTCAGTTTTCTTTGGCGGCTTTTGGTGCATGTTGCCTTTTGGCTCACTTAGGGGCCTCCATGCCCAGCTGTAGTGTGTTACACAGTGATAGATCTAGGACTCAGCAGCGCCGAGGCTGTAGTGTGCAGCTGGGACTACGCGCGCCGGAATGAGCACGAAACAGCAGCTTGGCTGTCAAAATCATTCTGATCATCATCTCTAGCAGTTTGTGCATGTACGATTACATCGCCGTATCCATAACGACATTGCCACCTCCAACAAGCGGGACTGAGTACACCCTCAATGTAACATGTGTCGTACCAAGGTAGATGAATTGCGATACACCAGTCATTGGGCGTGTGCTTCACATTGCCTGCTGTGGCCCTCATTGCCGGGCTCATGCGTCGATCTCCATGTAACACCGGTCAGGGAGGTTTTTGCGGGCCCCAGGTGGCTACAGGCTCCTTGCGGGACGTTCCCAGAAAGGCAAATTCGTGTACCTGCCTTGGCCTGCCATCACATTGAGAACATTTCACCTGGGACAGTGATTGATTTTTGCTGGTGTCTACCTTCGGGGGGTTTTGGCCGTCTACTTTCCTTCTGTTGCCCTCGCTGCCGGGCCAATGCGTTCATCTCCGTGTAACACATTGAGAACATGCTCCCGTGGCATCGCATGGGGACGTGGTCATGCAGGCGCGCCGCGACGCACCCGTCATCCTTTATGACATCAGGCTGATCGACAGCAGTGAAGACGTTCGACCTTACACAAGGTATGTAATCAGTTTTTGATGCGATTTCTTCAAGCAGTGTCGTCCATCCAGTGCACAGCAGCTTGCCCATGCCTTCTGGTGGTGGTTGTTGCTGTGTGCGGTTGTGGCGCGGGTGCCGGAGTTGAGGGGTGCGGGAGTGCGCATGCGTGTGGGTGCGTGGGTGTGGTTGTGTCGGCTGTGTCGGTTCGTTGTGGCTTTTTCGCCTGGGAGAGTGATTGCTTTTTGCTGGTGTCTACTTTCGGGGGTTTTGGCCGTCTACTTTCCTTCTGTTGCCCTCGCTGCCGGGCTATTGCGTTCATCTCCGTGTAACACACACCATAGCGCTTATATAGTGTTCCGGCCTGTGTGCGACTCCTGCGCTATGGTGTGCTGGCTGGACCTTATAGGGTTTACACAGTACAGCTTGACACAACCCAGGTACAATCGGAGTACCGTCACACCCAATGCCTTACCCGAAGACGCGCTTCTGTCGTCGACCACGAGGGGGATCACAATCGGCCGTCCCTGCGGCACAAGTGCTGATTATTGACTTCAAGAATTAATATTGACATGTCTCTACTAAATCTGTACAGGGTACTGAACCCGCCACGCCCCCAGCTGCTGTGGACCGTTGTCCGCCTGGTACACATTGCCGACCACAGGGCATCGCGTCGAGTGCACGTTTCCTTGGCAAACCTTTCCCGGAAAAAATACCATGGAAATCATTCTACGAAGCTGTTTCTCCCTCGTTCTGCTGATAGCTTGCTGGTCGCGTGGTTCTGCACAAACTGCGCTCCCGAGCACGCGCTGCAGCCCCGAGTCATCTGTAACCTCGGTGAGATTCTTACCTTGCATGCAGTCACTAATTCTGCATATTACGATGTTTCCTTTTTGGACATTGCGTAGGATAGCGGAGGCGCGTAGAGCGCCCGTCTCTGGATGCGAGTATGCCGGAGTGACGTCCCCGACATGATTGTCAGACGTGAGTTGCAAAATGCGCTGAGCGGAGTGCAACGACTGATGATCAGTTGTATCAGCATGCATTTAAAGCTTGCTTACGCTCACTGTTGCCTATGGCACGTCGTTCATTCGCGGACAGCGTAGAGCGGCACCGTCGCATCGCGCTCCTCTGCATGGTCTTGTTATACAATCTGTCAGTGTCAGTCAGGAAGGGCCGATGTGTTCAGCCCACATTGCAGACCTGTGTTGCGGCCGTTCATGCAAAAACAGGAGCCACATGTATGTCCACACGCCTTCGCACGACCGTTACATCTGCAGCAGACAGGCAACGAGACAGGGACTGGATATCAATGTACGTTAGATCCACAGTATCGCTGTCAGTGTCACGAAGGTTCCGGGCGACGATCGAGCCTTGTAGGCATACTAGACAGCGCGCGACGCGGCTACATGCTCGCATGTGGCGTACCGTAGGCTTCGCTGGCTGTCTATGTGACGAGTTTGTGAAAATGGATACATTCAAATATCTGCTCAGTCTTCCCCACGTGCCTGGCCGGAATTGTGCAGTTGCCCGATAGTGCTGTTCTGGGTCTCGCGCGAATGCGGGCAAGGGGCTGTGTACCCGGCGGCCTGCTTGACGATACCCAGCGTCGATATTCCATGGCGCACTGCTGCTGTGGCTCGCCACGTCGTGTGCGCTGATGGCACATGGCAGGGTGGTTGCTCTAGGGACCTCCCGTGGATCCATGCCACTCGCATTTTGTCCAGGTGTCTGGGCTCCTGTGTAACACTGGATCAGGCTGCCAGTGCAGGAACTACTGCCATGCATGCAAACATAGCCATGTGTTGCTACGGCATCCCATAGGTCCATGCTAGTGAGATTCCCATGATTTGGCACCCAGAAAGTTCCGGCACTGGTCCAGTGGTCTATTTTATCATTTGCTCGTGCGGGCTATGGTGGTCTTGGGGCTTGTGATGGTTTGTATATTTGCCTGTTGACTGCTCCTTTGCCTCGGCGCTGCTGAGTCCAAGATCTACCACAGTGTAACTCCCAGTACGTATATGGCTTGTAGACTGCATCACTTTGGGAATGTGATGCAGTGATGCTGCCTTGCGGGAATGCTCCAAATTGATGCTGTCTGGTTTTTTGATACTGCTATGCTCCATGTGTTACACAGTGATAGATCTAGGACTCAGCAGCGCCGAGGCAACAGACCAGGCAACAAACAAACAGACAGACCGGCCACCGCAAGCACCAAGGCCACGCGCCGCACGAGCAAATGCCAGAACGAACTAACGCCAGCGCGAAAGCAGACACGCACACACCACGCTATGCTCCATGTGTCAAAGGCTTGGATCTAGGGCGAGCTAAAAACAGACTTTCATATTTGTTCATATATGTTCATATTTGTTCCACAGCATGCACACTGTGGTGTCCAAACTGTGTTACACTCCGATAGATCGAGGCCTCAGCAGCGCAGATGGAACTTGAACACAGCAGGGATGCAAACAAACAAAACGAGTAACCAGTCGCATGCAGCACAGTCGCCGTCTAGAACTGAACCAGCAGCTTACACACTCAGTGCAGTTCGTTCTGGCATTTGCTCGTGCGGTGCATGACCTTGGTGCTTGCGGTGGCCGGTCTGTCTGTTTGCTGTCTGTTTGCTTGTTGCCTGGTCTGTTGCCTCGGCGCTGCTGAGTCCTAGATCTATCACTGTGTAACACACTCAGTGCACGAAGTGTCTATGCACATGCCATGCGCAGTCCATGTAACTGCCATGCACAGGCAAGAGGTGTCCTCACTGTGCAAGCATACTTCATTGACACTGAATCCACTGATCATGACCCGTGCCTCTCATTTGATCAGGTCTCAGCTCAGCACCAATGTGGCGTGCAGGCATGTGTGTGGACAGGAGACTGTGACGAGCCTGGCTGCGCTGACAAGTGCATAGCCAATCGCGGCACCCTTCAGAGCTGGTTCGTGCTGTTGGACCGTGCCGCAGGCGAGGAGTTTTACAGCGCGTGTCCCTTACTTGCGTACTGGGTGAACCATGCATTGGCCGTCCAGCGCGGTGCCGGCCGCCGCCTGCTCTCTGAAAATGTGCGATGCTTGACCTGTCCGTCATGCGTTGCGGCTGGTGGGAATCCATCATGTGAGTTTGTCACAGCATGCTCCCCAGCGCAGATGCATGTCATGGGCGATGGCATGATGCCATGGCTGAACACAACGTACCGCCAGTATTGGACCGCCAGTGTTGGCGCGGTGACCATCATTAGCCGCTTTGACCATGTTGCACGCTGCATGCTGTGGACCATTGGCGGTGCGCTGTCATTTGGCGCCACGCCGCCACGAGGCCCCCAGCAAGGATAGCCTGGGGCACGCCTGCGACATGCCACGCCCCACTTGGCATGTGCACTCTCTTGCAGGGTTCCAGCACGCATGTATAAGGATCTGATGGCCTGATGGATCGGAATATGAGGTCCTACCCTGTATGCGCCAAATGGCAACTTGTGTATGCCCTGCTGGCAATTGAAGCAATACAGTGCACACCTCACCACATGTATGACAGGCGTTACAGGTGATGTGTGTACAGGATTCTGCAGACCAGCTGAGGTCCAACCGCATGGTGCGGATGCCCGCAGATGGTATTCCGAAACTCGAAAGGGCAGCCAGCCGCTCGCTTCTTAACGCGTTTGGTGATTACTCCTCCCCTCCCCCCCTCAGCTTCTTTGGCGACTATGATGCTCGGGATCCCAGCAGCGACATTGGCGACTATGCCTCCCCACCTTCCAGCTTTGTTTTTGGCGACTACGACTCCCCACCTCCCAGCAGCACGTCAACTGGAAACGTCTCTGCTGACCTGCCTTCCAATGTGAGACCCCATGTTTGCGCTTGCCTACAGTCATGCTCCCCCCCCCGCCCCCCCCCCACCCCCTCCGCCCCCACCGCCGTGATCCATCTCAATTGGAGTGATACGCAGTGTCTACCACAAAGACCTTGCATGTTCCGATACCGCTCTGTCCGATGGTCAACATGCAGCTTGCCGCAGGGCATTTGTGAACAGCGGTAAGTTCCTCACGTGTACTCAAGGCTCATGCAGGTCTGCCCGACATCCGTGGAAATAGACGAGGCCGCTCAGGGCCTAGCCATCTTAGCCTCTATCTTCCGGCAGATTTTTGAGGCCGATGCATCTGGTGCGAGCCATGCGCTTTGTCATGTGGCAATTGAAGCGCACCACAGAACAAAGTGCTGATTTCCAGTGTGTGGCCCCACATTCCGGCGCATGCCTTTCATGCCTTTCGGCAAGAATTGGCACATGCAATTTCCTGGCTTGAGTGTCTGCCTCGGATTGGCACACCACGTGATGTATGAGATGTGGTGTTTTTTTCTCCTCGCTTTGCGTGAGACTCTGACCGACGATAAGAATGTCACTCCATAAGAGCCACCACTGCAGGTCAGCCAGTTCCATCTGACCTGGAAAACTTTTCCGGTATCCTGGATCGGCCCAACACATTCCAGTGGCTGACAGCGTTTCTGGAGGACCCCGATCGCCTGGCCGAATACATCAGCAACAACTGCGCTTCCAAAACCATCGACGATTTGGAGTCTCTCCAGTTCACCGGATGGCTGGAACCTGACGACTACGAGCTCCTTTTAGAACAAGATGAGTTGTCCCAGGTTCAGTGCGTCGACACCTTTGGCGCAATTGATGACTTCCTCAGGTGCCCAACACACACTCATGTGCCTCAGTCCACTATGCTGTGGCCCGTTGGTTGCCACGGGATCTGCCTGTGAGAATCTGGCCGTGGGGTGCAAGGCATGCAGTCCGGGCGCTGCTGTGGTGGACATCGCAGTGTCACAACAGGCTGTGCTGCTTAATCAATTGTTGAGCGAGTCGCGTGCCGAGTTCTCATGCATGAAAGCTGCATGTTGAACACACAGAACTACCAGGTGCTGTAGCATGATTGCACACCCTTGCAGCGGTCTACTCCGCACGGATGATTATTCTCCCTCACATACTGCTTGGATTGCAGGAACTATCAGAGCGTACTGTTCGCCTGCAACCCACCCTTTGGCCTCACCCCTGACTGCTTCACGGTCCTCGGCCACTACATCGTCACTTCCCCTACCTGTGCGACCGCGTACGCACGCATGTTCAACGTCACCGACGCCACGCCCCTCGCCAGCATAGCAGCAAACGTGAACAACATTCAGGATGCATGCAGCGCGGTGACCACCGAGGTGCGTCGGCCCTTCCCAGCACGTCTCGAGTCTGTGTCGCACCGGACTCCGGTGACCGGACATGGTTCATCCACGCATGCCTGAGCGGACTACTTTGTGAAAACAAACCTCCCCAGCTCCAGCACAACAGCCTACAAAGACGGGAGCAACGCAGAGGGTGATAAATCCCACAACTCGCTCTCATGCACGAAACAGCTCGACGTTTGTGTCTACAAACGGTCTGGCACGCTTTGTTGCCGTGGCGTCTGCATCATTGTACAAACCACAACACATTCCCAGTTGTGGTACACACTGCTCCTATTCAAGGTGCACACTGCCTGCAGTCGCCTATTGCTTCACCAGCGCCTCATGCATCCTGGCCTCAGGACATGCTGGTGACAAACAACAGTATGCAAGGCATCCCCTAGGCAAGCGTAGCGTTGCGGCCGGCTGGTCCTGCAGCTGAGGCCAGCACCTGGCACGCCAGTGACACACAAAGCGGCTGCGGCATGCGGGCCTCCATCCCTGAGTGTACCGGCACAATATTGCCTGATGCATGATGCATATTGTGCAGGCGGAGTGCTTTGCGGCTGACACGCCCGTCCTTGACACAATCGATGACCTTCATGATGACATCCCTGTTGTGTGGCCTCTCGACATTGTGGTGACGACACCGCCCGGGCCGACGCCGCCGACTGAGCCTGTTTGCTTTGGATGCCCAGAAGACGTTGCCCAAGAACCTGAGGCTGCGCTACCGAGTGGGGACCCTCTTGTGCCGGACATTCTCCCAGCGCCGACCGATGCTCCAATGCCGACGGCGCCGCCTATTCGTGAGGCAGACCCTGAAGGCAGAGACACGGAGGGCGGCCCAGGCGGTGTTGACGATAATCCCCCTGTGCCACCAACATTAACCACGTTTGAGAGTGGAGCTGCACCTGTGGCCATATCTGCCATTGCGACCGCAGCGGTGCTGCTGCTGGTGCTGCTGCTGTAGGCCGACTAGGTCCTGCGGCCTCTGGTAGCAGTTGTATTTGGATGTGCATTCACATGCTGCCGTGGCATTGGCATGGTATGTGCCGGGTGATGCCTTTCATGCCCTGTGTCAAGCACGTTATCCGCGGTGTCTGTGGGTTAACTTGTAGAGCGCAAAGCCTTGATCAAGCAGGCGCATGTGCAAACGCACACTGAATCTCAACATGGTCAGCTTTGGGCGTGCCTCTTCTGCCAAGGAAATTAGAGATATTGACATAATTCAGCCTCAGGGCAATCTGTCGGATCTGGAAGATATGTCTGAATGGCTTTTTTGATTGAATGGGTCTTCAGTGAACCTGTTGACCACACACTAAGATGGTCTTCAGTGACCCTCTTGAATGGGCCTTTTGTCACGTCGAGTCTATCCGCTTATGCACAACAAGAAACAAGTTCAGCAAGAAGGCCATGCATGCAAGCATGCCATGATCCCCGGGCTTCCGCACAAGGCACCTGAAATTTCCGGAAGCGTAGGCTTAAGTCCGCATCGTATAACCCCAAGGCCACAACCAATCATGCCTAGAAACAATGTCTGTCAGCCCATTGCGAATCAGTGCATTGCAGTCGGCACCACACACTGTGTAATTTACAGGCTCAGGATGGCTGTGCTGCGCTCTGGTTAGGCGTCCCTGTAGTGATGCCAGGGGCCACACTGATGTGTACACGCCCTCCTCCCTGTTCCTGCCCTTGAGCTGTGCGACGGTAATGCTGCGCACGCAGACGACATGAGTGAAGGAATTGAGATACGTACAGAGTTCTGCTCCAAGATGGGATGAGTGAAGGGGATGTAATGTGTGACGTTTACAGTCTGGCTTCGCAGCCCCCCCCCCCCCCCCCCCATGCATGGGGCTTGTGCTTATGGGCGTGAGAGCACGACCCCTGGGCTCGGGACGCGTGCGGCAGGGGTTCATGGGTCTGGCGTGATCTCGGGCAGTGCTGGGTGCAATGGGGCTTCTCCGGTGCCAATGAATGGGGCTGTATGTGGTTAAGTCATGTGTTACACTGTGATATATCTAGGACCCAGCTACGGCCCAGGGCCCAGAAAAGTCAATAGGCAAACACACACACACACACACACACACACACACACACACACACACACACACACACACACACACACACACACACACACACACACACACACACACACACACACACACACACACACACACACACACACACACACACACACACACACACACACACACACACACACACACACACACACACACACACACACACACACACACACACACACACACACACACACACACACACACACACACACACACACACACACACACACACACACACACACACACACACACACACACACACACACACACACACACACACACACACACACACACACACACACACACACACACACACACACACACACACACACACACACACACACACACACACACACACACACACACACACACACACACACACACACACACACACACACACACACACACACACACACACACACACACACACACACACACACACACACACACACACACACACACACACACACACACACACACACACACACCACTGCAGCTGAAGCCACAGTCATCGCCACCAAACGCTGCCAGTGTGGGCCGAGCGGCAGCTTGGGACAGGCCGGGCGAAGGTGGAGGTGGAGGTGGAGGAGGAAGGGGGGGGGGAGGGGATAAGGGAGAAACGCCATGGGTGGCATGCTGTCAAGATCCGCGATGGCGCGTCGTCGCCGGCGTGTCATCAGTGTGGAGAGCAAGGCCCGGCAGAAGGGGCTGCCCGACCAGTCTGGCGCGGCTGCGTCCGTTTGGCGCGCCAGTGCGCGATACTACGCTGTGGACAGATCATGTGTGGCATTGAGCAGGAAAGTGACACTATGTGGTTGTCTGGGTCAGGTATCAACCCCTGATGCCCATCGCGACCTGTCTCCCCTTCCCCCTAGGGGACACAGCCCCCCCCCCCCCCCCCCACCCCCCCCTCCGCACCCACATCGTTATCGTCAGCCCCTCCCCGGTCACGGCTCAGACCGCGGTGTTCGAACCAGTGGGTGCAAGTGCGATCCCAGGGGCAGGTGCCATGGCTTATGGCAACAGCTGTGGCTGTGGCGCGCGGCCACGCACCCCTCTGGACTGCTGTGGTCAGATCGGCGCCTGCAGCGCGCTGCGGACCCCTGTACCCGCTGCCTGTGTTTGGCATGTACGTGGGCTGCGCGATGCTGCGCTCGCATCCTGCGGTTTCTATGTGTGAGAGGTCATAAGCAGTCTGGCCAGGAAAGTAGGCCAGCCGCGGCTCAAGAAGGAAAGGAGCGGTGCATGCAGGCGCAACACTGCCACATGCAGACGTGACCCAGAAGAGCACGATCGCGGACAGCATGTGCAGCCACGTCATCCACTACAGTGCGCAGAAGATCAGACCGGAGGAAGGCAACATCATATGCATGACACTGTTGAAGGGTTACATGTTATAACACAAGGGCAGGATGTGATGATTCTGGTAGATAGTCACTCGACCACGAATCCCATGTACATCGCGATGTACATGGGATTCGTGGTAGAGTGACTATCTATCAGAATCATCACACAGGAGTGCATGCCGATGTGTTGGGTGACTGCTACATTTGATTGTTTCTTTTGTTCTGTGCATTCTGCTCTCGGCGCTGCTGTGGCGTTGAAATACCATAGTGTAACACAACTACTATGACAGCAATTGCAGTCCATCCAGCGATAATTCCCTTTGCTCAGAGAACCAGCTGGACCCAGTATGCCTTCCCGCTGCAGCTGCCAGCATGTTCATCCAGCCAAGTTCCTGCCTGAAAGCTGGAAACATCCCCATTGACAGCGATGGCATGCACAGTAGAATCCTCTGGGGAACTTCTTGAACTTCTTGAACCTGAGTGCCGGAATGATCAGAGATGCACCGATTGCAAGGCTATCAGTACACTTCGAATTCGATCTGCGACTGCACGACCTCATCTGTTGCGCACCGACGAAGAGCAGGCATGAGTAGCCATGTCTGTAGACGCTTCCACTCACAGAGTTGTAAATGGTGGGATCCAATGGCCTGAGCCTCAGGTCGGAGCAGTCCTGTCCTTGGCACAGGAGACGGTTCATGCGCTATGTGGGTGTGTCTGTGTTTTTGTTTAGGCGCTGGTCATTTTGGCATTTGCTCGTGCGGCTGGTGGCCTTGCCATTTGCGGACGTGGTGGTTTGTCGGTTAGCCTGTTGACTGCTGTGTTGCCTGGGCGCTGCTGATCCCTGGAGTAGTGCGGATGCTGCATGGCACAGACGATATATCGCAGTTTAACCAGCGCTGAGCGCAGACTCTGATCGGATGCTGTGCAAGGAGACACGGTGTCAATGTGTTGAAATATAGTGGCCGTGGTGTCTAGCACCTGCCAGACTGTTGTAGGAGGAGCTAGAAGGTTCGGGAAGATGTAGCTTGTGGAAGGTACTGGAGACCTAAATCATAGGGTGTGTACTGAGCAGCAGCATGAGCTCTGGCTATATAAGCACAGAGCTGTACACTCAGTGTAACTCTTGCCTTTCGAGACTAACCATGTACATCGTCACTTTTCAACAGGTTATGGGTCGCTGATCGCTCACTGCGCTTGTAGTTCGTAGTGTGCACTTCTGTTCGTCGTGCTGTAGCACTGCTTTCTACTGGACGTCATGGTTGAAGAAAAGCATGTCAAGGAGTTCCGTTTGTCAGACGAGAATTGGCACACGTGGAGTCTAAAGATGAAGAGCCTGCTGATCAAGAAGCAGATGTGGGACTTCACAGCTCATCTGCCGGTGAGCGTGCAGAAGAATCTAGAGCTGTCTGTGAGAGCACAAGCTGAGATCATGTTGCGCGTCGAAGATCATTTCCTCAACGACATCAATGCTGCGGATGGAGCTGCGCATGCATGGGAAGCGTTGCGTCAAGTCTTCCAACAGTGTTACACGGAGATGAACGCAATAGCCCGGCAGCGAGGGCAACAGAAGGAAAGTAGTCTTCCAACAGTGTAACGCGAGCAGAAGACACAACCTTCGCAACCAGCTCAACGAAGTGATCAAGCAGCCTTTCGAGTCGATGGCGCAGTATGTTGATCGCGGACGGACACTGCAAAATGCTCTGCAAGACGCGGGTTCACAGACCACTGAAGCAGAGATCGTGGAAGCGCTTCTGATGGGTCTACCAAAGGCTTACGATGTCACAAGATCTGTTCTGCTCGCTCAAGACACGTCACAGATGACGCTGGCGACGCTGCGTACAAGATTGCAGCAGTGTGAAGCTGAGGACGAGCGCGAAGACACTGAAGATGTGCGAGCTCTGTACGCCAAGCTGAAGAAACAGAAGGGACGCAATAGAAGATCAAACGGCATGGCAGATGTCGACTGTCACTTCTGTGGACGGCTGGGGCATATAGCACGTCACTGTGCTGAGAAGAAGAAGAAGAAGCGCGAAATTGCTGATCGCGAGGCTTCCGTTGCCATGTGAGGCGACCGGAGGAGACGAGATGACATGACTGCATCCCTGAGGGCTGATGGCTGAAGTTGCTCCTTGCGGGCTGATGACTGCGAGGTTGCCGTGGGCTGATGGCTTGCTGATCACAAGCTGCTCACTGAGGGCTGATGACTCAACGTTTGCTGTGGTGCTGAAGACTTCAAGCTTGCTTGGGATCGGAAGAAGGTCTGTTCAAGAGAAAGTGAGATCTGCATGATCTATGGTTCATGCAACGCTCTGGTGGAGCTGATGTTGCTGCATGTTAGCTGCGCGCAAGCACGCGTGCGCAGCAGAGGTGAAGACAAGGGCTGCTCACTGTGGCTTGCTTACCTGTGGTGGAGCTGATAGCTTGAGCTTTGAAGAAAGCCACATCGGAGGAGCGGTGCTGGAGTGCGGAGGAGCTGTTTTGCGGCATGGCCATGCACAGAATAGCTATAACATGCGCTGAAAAGATTTTTAAGCTCGAATGTGATCACGGGCTATTCGAAGTGACAGGTCGTCTACAGAGTGCAGAATGGGATGAGATCTGTCAGGCTACTAAACACGGAGGAGTGTTGAAATATAGTGGCCGTGGTGTCTAGCACCTGCCAGACTGTTGTAGGAGGAGCTAGAAGGTTCGGGAAGATGTAGCTTGTGGAAGGTACTGGAGACCTAAATCATAGGGTGTGTACTGAGCAGCAGCATGAGCTCTGGCTATATAAGCACAGAGCTGTACACTCAGTGTAACTCTTGCCTTTCGAGACTAACCATGTACATCGTCACTTTTCAACACAATGTCTGCACAAGGGGTGGCTCTTGATTGGCTCTTAAGCATGAGCGCCACGCTCTTCAAGGGCGCATATCATGAACAGCATGGCCGGTATCCGAGTCGCCACCCGCGTGGCGGAGATGTCACTGTCCTTGTGGATATGGCGATGCACTGATACACACATACCCAACAGGCGCAGTTCGTGCCAGGTGACCGCCTGGCCGGGTCACACCTTATGAGTAGCATCTGAGTCTAGCGCCTAGTGGCACGTCTGTGCCGTGCAGTGTCCCCCCCAGCTGTTGACTGCTGTGCTGCCTGCCAGTGCACGGACGCTGCCATGGGCGCTGCTGAGTCCTGGATCTATCACAGTGTAACACAGCATACGGTCAGGCAATGGGTCATTTCTCTGCGTCTGACCGCGCTCGCAGCTGGACCAGACTGTAACTCCTCATGGATGTAGAAAAGAAGCTTCATCAGGCTTCGCGGAAGTACTTGCCAGGCTGCCATGCATCGTGTATTTGTGCTGACCATGTCGCGTGCCGCAGGGCTGTTGTCGTCGTGCGGATTTCAACCAGAATGGCACAGTGTCAATTGCAAGATTGCGTCAGCGCCAGCACACCACCGCTTCAGAAAGTTTCAGCTCGTAGCCCCGTAATGCTGTTCACTAGCGCGTTTGTTATAGATACCTGTGCAGGCCACAAGTGCGCCCGGGGTTGAGGGCAACCTGGCCAGGAGATGGGAGGCGCCTGTGCTCACTGAAAGGCTTCCAGGCCGATGTATACGACACAAATTGCAGTATAATGCCTTGCAGCGCTCGTGACTTGCGGCCCGTGGGGCACCTGCGCTGTGTTTGGCCAAAGACCACTGGCCGCTTAGTGCCACAAGCGCAGCTACGTCACACCAGCAGAGCATTCTTCATTAAATTCAGCTGACCTAATCCTGAAAGGGTTAACACAGCGTCGATATACTAGTCCTGTGAGATGCAAACTCTTGTCTCGCAGCCCCGTGCCCACCGCGGGCATAACACAGGCGGGAAGCGATGCATGCATCAGCAACAATGCATGTATACTAGTAAAATCGTTCGCATACGAACATGACGAAGGTGACCCTCGCCAGTGGAACCAGCGACGTGTGTATCGTGACAACATTCTAGTCCCAGCCTAGTGCTGTCGCCAGGGCTCCATCCACGAACATCTACACGAACAGGAGTGGCGGGCCACCTTTAATGTCTTTGCAGAGACGACCGACCTTAAACGCAGTGCAATCGACATGAAGCCAGCGTGAATCAGGCCGCTGTCGTACACGCAGTCCCGCGTGGGGTCAAGGCCTGCCCAGCCTGGAAATGACAAGCCCCACGAGCGTCAGGTTGGCTCCACTGAGTGGTAATGAGGTTGATCAAACTGAGGGTGGCACTGGACATCCATATGTACTTGTGCTAGGCCGACGCGTACTTCGTTGCGTCACAAACGCCGAGATTGCGCCTTGCCAGTGTGACGGTACTCCGATTGTACCTGGGTTGTGTCAAGCTGTACTGTGTAAACTCTCTAAGGTCCAGCCAGCATACCATAGCGCTTATATAGTGTTCCGGCCTGTGTGCGACTCCTGCCTTTAGCCCATTTGCAATGTGCTAATCCCCACACACGCCAACACCCCTTTCTAGAAGGGTCTATGCTCACGTCAGCCATGCTCTCTCGAGTATGCTCACGTAGCAGTGTTGGTGACCACATAACACAGCAACCTCGGCACAGGCATGTGCGCGGAAGGTCAGAGAAGCATCTCTGCCTCCTCGAGGACCTTCTGAAGGCTTCCAGAAGACTGTGCTGCCGCGTACAGCTTGTATCGTCACAGAGCTCCCCCCCTAAGCCTCTTGCTTGCCCTCAAGCAAGTCAGTCAGCTCGTCTAGCGACAAGGGGAAAGCGTCTGTCGGTGGCTCTTGGTTGCGGCTCGACCAAAAGTCCCGGATGTGATGGTCGAAACCATGTAGAAGCATGGCATCATGCCAGCCTTGGCCGCCGCCTACCCAATGCACATGGTATTGCCGTCTAGGCACATCCCTAGTATCAGAGATGTGATCAACCTCAAAGAACAATTCAGAGTCCTCTACCTATGGAATTGCTGGGGGCTGATAAGGACCATCGCCATGGTACTTCCTCAGTGACGAGACATGGAATACATTGTGCATGCGATGCAACGGGCTTGGCAACTCAACACGAAAGCTGAGCCTATGCTGACCAATCACTTCTGTAATCGGAAAAGGGCCTAAGTACCGGGGGGCTAACTTCAACTTGAAGCCTTGCTTTAGCTTGAAGTGTTTGATGTGGACCAGCACTCGGTCTCCCACCTCTAGCAACTCTGCCGGTCTCCTGCGGCGATTAGCCGAGGCCTTTTGCCTTTGCTGTGCTGCCTCTATGCACCTCTTGGCAACTTGTAGTTGCTCAGACCACCTGCCGACGAACTTGTTCACTCTCGCATTCTCTTTGCGCAAAACTTGCGAGATGGGAGTGTCGGGATGCTGCCCGTAGTTCAGCATGAACGGCGTGTTGTCGATGGTCGAATTGTGTGCATTGTTCATGGCAACTCTGCCACTGGCAACAGCGTGTCCCAGTTTTTCTGCGAGTTGTCAACGAAATGCCTGAGTGTATCCTCTAACACACCATTGGCGTTTTCTGTTTGCCCGTCAGACTGGGGGTGCTTGCCTGAGGACTTGTTGTGCTCAATGCCGAAGTGCTCGCACATGAGCTCCCAAAACGACGCAAAGCGCACGTCCCGGTCTGTCACTATGCTGCTGGGAATTCCATGCAGCTTCCACACTGTATCTTCAAACAGGTGGACCAGATCTGTGGCAGTGACATTCTTTGTGCATGGCGCCAGGTGCACCATCTTCGACAAGCGATCAACGAAGACCACGATAGTATTGTAACCCCGCTCAGTTACAGGCAAGTCAGTTATCAGGTCTAAAGACACTGATTCCCATCGTCGACCTGGGATAGGGAGAGGGTGTAATTCGCCCTGTGGCAACTGGTGCGACGCCTTGACGTGCTGGCACGAATCGCAAGTCTTTACGAATTTCGCCACGTCTACTGACACGCGCTCCCAGTGGAAAACCTCTCTCACCTTCTTGATCGTACGAGCCACCCCGTAGTGACCATACTGCGGGTGGGAATGCACTGATTCTATGCACTCTGTTCTCAACGTTTCAACGTCGGGGATGTACAGGCGATCATTCTTCGTCCAGTACAATCCGTCCTGGTGTTTTACCAGTTTTAGTCTGTCAAAGCGTTTCTGGTCTGATCGCTGCATCTGTTCGCAACCTTGTCGGCAACGGGCAAGTAGATTGTGAACCACATAGCCTTTGACAGCTTGTGCCGAAGGATGGACATTCACAACAGTTTCTCGATTGAGTTTCTGTTTCTTGCGCCGTCTCCCCCCCTTTGCAGTGCGTGGCTCACGCAGGACACCAGCGTAGAAGAGAGCGACAGAATTCCTCTGATGGTGGGCCGTTACACTGTCAAGCGTACGCACACATTTACCACCAGCTTGCATTATTGCAAAGTGTTGCGGTGCACGCGATATCGGATCCGCGACATTAGACGCGCCTGGCCTATATTTCCATACGTAGTCGTACGCTGACGACTCATACAACCACCTCGCTCTGCGCTTCAGAGTATGCGGGTTGGTACACTGGTCAACGTATGTATTAGGCTGATGATCCGTCTCGATCACAAATGGCCTGTCTGCCAACTCCAAGTAACACCGGATAAGCGTTCATGGATAAGCGGAACGCTGGCCTGTTGGGCGGTGTAGCATCGGGCTGCAACCGAATGCCCTCAGGAGTATCATCCTGCCGCTCACCAACAGTTGGCGCATCAAACACTTCTGCGAATTCGTCAAGCAGAGCTTGCACTTTCTGTTCGCGTGTTTCTGATGTCTCTGCGGATTCTTCCTTCTTATCACGGCACATGACCAGGAATGGAGTTGCCCGATCCATGCTAGGACGCGACAGTATTCTGGCAGCTTGTACGTGTGACAACAGAGATATCTTTCCAGGCGCTGCTGTGTCTGGCGCACCTGCGTGCGGTGTCGAGTCATCGACAGCAGCACTCTGATGGGGAAGAATGCGTAGGCGTTTTCGCCTAAGCCACATGCTCGCTGGCACGTATGCTCTTGCATCCGAGTTGCCGTAGTCAATACAGGCACCCTCAGTGATGAACCAATCATCTCCAAGGATCACATCTACCCCTGGCACCATTTCAACAACATGCAGCATGACATCTGATTGATATGCCTGGATTTTCAACTTGCAGTGCACATAACCAGAGGTGGCAGTTTGTCTACCATCGGCCATAACGATTGGTACACTGTTCTTGTGAATAGTCAGTTTGTGTCGCTGTGCAAAACTTTTGCTCACAAAACTGTGCTTCGCGCCGGAGTCCCCGAGCGCTGTGCAGTGCACACCAGCTATCGACGCAGAGAACACGAACGTCAGATCGTTGTTCACAGATTCATCATCACTGTCTGTCTCATGCAATAATGGTGCTGTATGAAACTGCTGTAGCCCTGGTGGCAGATTGTGCAACTTATGTGGCCCGCGTTTCAACGCTGGCGAGTCGTAAAACACCACGTGCTCAGGTACTGCGTCGTCAGCGCGCGACTGTAGAGTGCACATCTCATGCATGTCCTTAGTCGCCGCTGTTGGCAGTGCCGCCTTGGGCAAAGCAAAGTACGCTGCCGTACGCATGGGTGAATTCGACTTGCACGTATGGTAGTGTGTCAACACTCTCGCAACCTGATCTGGGCGATCAACTTCCAACACGTTACACCTTTTCTCTACCGCACAGCTCAGAAACTCGTCTACACTGTCGTACTCATGGGGAGCAATGTCTCCAACACTGCCTAGAGTAGCGACAAGGGTAGAGAGGGACCCAGCGCCATGCCCTCACTTGGCAAACGACACTTTCTTATGGGCTTTCCCTCCTGACTCAGAGGCGTTCCGGCTAGGGAATTTGTTCACTCTATCTGCCTGGCCTTTCTTGACCAAGGATCGCACTTTGCCCATGCGAGCAGCGAACATGTCGTTGCCGTTCTTGTCCTTCTCGCCTGTGCATGACGCCTCATGGCGAGAACGCTCATGCGGGTCTGCAATATGGTAGGCGCACTTGCCACATCGGTCGAACCGTTTGGCAAGCGCTGCGTATGACATGTCACCGTGCTTGTTCCCGCGTTTCGACTCGGACCCGGCTGAGTCTGTCTTTTGCTTTTTTTGGCGCACTGGTGTCAGACATATCCGAAGCTTTTGTGCGTTTTTCGTGACGCAGTACCTGCACGAGGGCCCCCTCCTGATCAAGTTTGCAGACAATTTCTATTGCCCTCGTGATCAGCGCACCGAACGACTCTGTCGGACGGTACTCAAGGCTCGTGTTGAGATAGTTCTGCGACAACGTCAGAAGGTCTGAGCGTACGGACAGCATTTTCTGAACCAGATGTTTGTACCAAAAATGGGAACCATCGGCTGGCATCTCGCCATGCTGGACGAGCATACCGAACGTCTCAATGTCATCACGCAGAGTTTTGGACGCAAAGGACATGTCTAGAGCGTTCTGTGTGAACATGGCCTTGTGGTCAGGCACGAGCGCGATAAGCTTGCGCATCACGTCATCTGGCGTGCTGGATTCGAGATTCAGGTTTGGATACGTCCTAAGGGATGATCGACGCGCAGCTCCCGCTAATGCATTAACGACGCTAAACGCTTGCTGACGCTGGGGCAAACCGCTAGCACCGAGCAACACCAGAACTTCCTTCGTCCACGTCAACAACGGCAGGTAATTATCATATGAAATTCGACCGTTCGTTGTGACTGCCTTTGAACTCAGGTAATTTCAGGTCACGCACGCCCAATTTATCAGACATTCTGGCGGGAGTAGGTACCTGTGTAGTCCTTTCCAGTGCCGATAGCAGGGTGGTCCGCGTTTGGGTCACCGCGGCTTCGACCGCCGTAGAGACTGCCTGGTTGACGATCAACTGGACGTCCTGCGCAGAGAAAGTTGCCGCTGCGGCAACCACGGGCGCGGTTGGCGATGGCGCTGGCGGATTTTGCGCCTGTTGCGTGCCAACGGTGCCTGTTCGATCAGGTCCGTCGACCGCAAGGTGGTTTATTCCTTGCGTCACGCCCCGGACCTCGGTGGTCGTGACTGTGGGATGCACTGTCCCTGATTCCGGGACACTTGGGTTTGCAACCCGCGTGTCCACGTTTGTCATCTCGGTGTCAACCGGATGATTGACGTCACGCGCGGCCATAGCGCTGCTTTGGCCGGCGTTTTGGTTTTGTGTGTGCGTGTTGCCCGCGTTAGTAGTTTGCACTACGGTCGGAGCACTCGCTTGCCCAACTGTCGGAACTGTATCGTTCGTGGGTCTTTCATTTGCAGCAGGCGCGCTGGCCTGTGCTATGTTGGCTGGGGCGCTGCCCTGTGCCGTAAGCTTTCTAGCGGTTCGAGGAGCCATGGGTTAACCTTGGGGAAACGACCTAGACAAGCTTGTGAACTCTGTAGTGTAATGGAAAGTAAGCTCTCAATCGCCGATACCACTGTGACGGTACTCCGATTGTACCTGGGTTGTGTCAAGCTGTACTGTGTAAACCCGCTAAGGTCCAGCCAGCACACCATAGCGCTTATTGTTGTAATTCAGTGGACCGCGGCCTAAGGCCTGTGGGATCCTGGGCATGTCGTCATGCGCAGGGGTTGGTGCTGTCACATACCTTGCTGTCTTAGGTATCTGTCCGTGACAGCGCCTGTACCTTCAGTTGGAGGATGAATGCACGTGAGTCTTAGGACAGTAGAAGAGAGAGTGATTACACTACGATCTGTAGAGCCTATATAAGCGTTCAATCAACGTCTCATACGGATACGATCAGAATCAATGTCTGCGGCACGCAATCTTGCATGCATTGCTCGTGCATATGGTCAGCCATCGGTGCATGGCTGCCCCATAGCCACTCCGGATCAGCACCGTGAATCCACTCCATGCATGGTCACCGTAGTCCTGTGCATGGCTGGATCACGACACTCCCCCCAGACTAAGCTTGTACTACCGCAAGCTGCAGTCTATCTCTAAATTTTGCCAGTGCTGGTCCTGCCAACACCTTTGTAAACATATCAGCTAGCATGTCTACCGTGCTAACCCAGCTGATAGTCAACTCGTCGAGTTCTACGAACTCTCGGACCCTCAGGTCCCTGACCCTGATGTGCTTAGAGCGGTCACTAGAGATGGGGTTCACTGCTAGCAAGTTGGCACTCTTGTTGTCGCCCCACAGCGTTGGCTTCACAGCCGACAAACCAAGATCAGTGCACAACTGCTTAGCCCACATCACCTCATTGGCTGCTGAACTCATTGCTATGAGCTCTGCCTCAGTTGTATCACCAGCCACAATAGTCTGCCTCTTCGAACGCCAGAACACACAGTTCCCATGCATCCGGACTACTACTCCTGACACGCTCTTCAAGCAAGCACCATTGGCGAAGTCAGCATCCGTAAATGCTTCCAACACCTCACATCCCCCATTGGAGCCACTAAAGGTCAAGCCAAAGTTTATGGTCCCTCGCAGGTATCTCAGTACGTGAAGGACACCATTCCAATGACATTTGGCACTCCCAGCCATATGCCTGGCCAAGACATTAGCCGGAAACGCAATGTCTGGACGCGACACAACTGCCACATACTGGATGCTTCCTACGGCTTGCATAAACCTCTTATGCTCTGTGCCTGTAGCCTTCGCCTGGCTAGGATCTTCCTTCAGACTAAACATTTTCTGCTTTGGTACCAACGGAGTTGGCGCCCGTCTGCACTCACTCATGCCAAATCTCTCTAGCATGTCCCTGATGCTCTTTCTGTGTGTGATGGTGATAGTGCGAGCAGTTCGATCACGTATGACCTCCATGCCCAGCACATATCCCAGCTCCCCCAGGTCACGACCCTCAAATGCCTCAAGAATCTTTCTGATGGCATCATCCATCTGCTCTCTGTGGCCGAAAATCAGCAGATCATCGACCCACAGAAAAATAAGACAACGTCCTACTTTGCAAATGAACAGTGCAGGGTCACTGGCTGATCTCACAAAACCCATATTCAACAAGAGTTCTGCAAGCGCTTTGTGCCACTCCCTGGCAGCTTGCTTCAGACCATACAACGCCTTTTTCAGACGCCACACCATACCAGACCCATCGTCTAGTACCGGAGGTTGTGCCACATACACTTCCTCCTCCAGAACACCATTCAGGAAAGCACATTTGATGTCTATATGCCTCGTCTCTAGATCCTCTACTGCACAAACTGATAACAGAGCCCTGAAGGTAGCATAACTGCCCACAGGTGCCCATGTCTCAAAGAAATCTACGCCCTCCACTTGCGTAAATCCCCTGGCTACGTATCTGGCCTTGAAACGCTCAATTTCACCCTGTGCTCCTCGCTTGATCTTAAGCACCCACTTGCCTGTCACAGGCTTCACTCCTGTTGGGCACTCAACCAGCTCAAACACATCATGTTCTCTTAAGGAGGTCAGCTCATCGAGCATTGCCGTGATCCACTTCTCACGATGAGCGCCACGCATGGCCTGCTGCACCGTTGGATCATCTACTACGGCCTCGACCCTCTTCCTCACGGTAGCTGCACGCCTGGACTCACTAAGGCTAGCAGTAGGGCCACCGTTTGGAGTCACCTTCTGCCCCGTCGTCTTTTCTGCATCAGGAGGCACACTGTCAGCTGCAGCTGACACTCCATCAGAACAGTCACCGACGTCATTCTCATCATCATTCACTACTGTGGGGCTCGCAGCATCACTCACATGCTCACGTGCTTCCTCCGGGGAAATGCGCTCAACAGCAGCATCACTCACAATTGCTCCCACAGCATGGACAGCAGGTCTTAAGACTTTGCGAATCAAGTGAAAAGGCTTTGGAACCCATCGAACCCTCACCTCATGTGGCGGATCCAGACGTTCTCCGCTGCCCCTCGCGGCACTTGGTGCTGACTCTCCCCCTGAGCCATCACCTCCTGTCGCTATTCCGCTAGGCACATGCCGTAGCTCGCCTTGCCCCTGGCCCTCAGACCCAGATATATGCCTCGGCTCATCATATCTGTCACGGTCATCACGCCCTGACACCGTGGACCCGCGGTGACTTCGGCCGCCGCCGTGACCGTCAGCTCGCACAGGTGGGGGTGGCTCACTCAGCTCCTTGCCCATCGACCGCTGGACTGGTTCCGCTGAACGCGAGCGGGATCTAGACTCAGACTCAGAGTCATCCTCACCTCCATCACTAGACTCAGTATCACTCACTTCCTCATCAGTTGGAAGCGGATGGATATCACAGTCCCCTATGTGCAACACAGCCCTATCCCTCGTAGGGATCGTCTCTGCAGGCCTAAACTCATGGTGTAAAGGCCCAGACGGCTGGTTTGCTGCATCATAGTCCCAGTGTGCCACCGCTGCAGCATTGTCAGCCGCTGCATGATCGCAGCGTGCTGCAACCACTGCCTCACTGATCTCTGGTGTGTGCCAGCGCTCATGTCGCGCCAGCAGCTCTGCACCCAACACTCTAGGAGAAACCTCGGGCTCACCCTCGGGTAGCTCGTCTGTCGGTTTGAAACGCCTGTGCAGCGTTCGTCCTGGTTCCCAGTGTTGATGGCCCAGACCCGGATGCTCCCCCTCAGCCCAATCCACATTTCTGCCCCTCTCTGGCATCATGTGTTCACGACTGGCTGGTGGACGCACTGCCCGCACACTAGTGCTCTTCACCCACTTCTTCATGTTGGGCAAGAACTCAGCTTCCGGCACTACACTGGTGTACTGATCGGGTAGGATCTCAAACTCACCCTGCTCATAGTTCTCTAGCACAACTGGGTCCGCCGTAGCCTCCCCAGCCATGTGAAATCGCTGCGCGAAATCCTTCACTAGAGCAGGTGGAGCAGCCGTGTGCCTGTACATCCGCACTGCTCCCCCATTCCCACGTTTCACGTAAACCCTGTCCATGTGAGGACCTCCACCCGGTCCCATATAGGCACCGAGGATTCCTCGCGCTTCCAGGTGCCTGAAGTGCTCCCTCCTTGGATACACATACATTGGACACCCGAAAGGCTTCACCTGTGCCACCACGAGACGGAAGTCATCTTCCTTGACCTTCCTAAACCACAACAAGTATGGCACAATCTCTCTGACATTCACATTTCTCATGTGCTGTGCCACAAATGCCAATTCTCTCCTGGCAACCAGCGTCTCACACAGCTCATTCAGACTCAGCGCATGCGCTGCAGCCTTCCTGACTCTCAGCTGCTTAGCCCGCTGCTGCACGTTCGTGGACCATGGCTCAGAGCTGGTGGCAACAAACCTATCCTCCAGCTTCTGCTTTGCCTCCTTCCGCCTCACACCCTCCAGTGCTGTGCTCGGCGTCAGGTTGTGTGCATGGTTCACGCACATGTATGCCTCTGGCCACAGGAATGCAGGCACTGCTGCCTGCAGCAGACTCGCCCGCACTGACGTGTTCAGCACACCGATCTTTCGTTCTACCAACCCATTTGACTCATGTTGGGCGGTGTCAGTGAACGTGTGTACTATCCCTCGCCACTCAAGGTACTGAGCCAGCTGACTCGAGCTGAACTCACCTCCTTGGTCCGTGTGCAGCCTCCGCACCCCTACCTCCTTGTCATAGACAATCTGAGTGCGGATGCGTTCTATCAGAAGACATATCATCTCCGCAGCACCGCTTTTTGACTTCAGCGGGATCACATGTGAGTACCTGCTGTACTCATCCACTACTACCAGGACGTAGTTCATTCCGCCTATGCCTACTGGCTTAATCTGTCCAGCCAGATCCGCATGCAATACTTCTCCAGCATACGAGGCATTCTCTGTCACTTTGCCCCCATGCCGTGCTCTGTCACCACTTCTCTGCTCCGCCACGTGGCAACCATGACACTCAAGCGCTACTCCCGTGGGTTTAGGCAACTTGAGGTCATACAGGTCTGGATTCTCAGTCATCAGTTTGAGAATCCGGTTGCCCGCATGGTGAAACGAGAGATGCACCAGAAATGCTGGGTCAAGTCGGTAAGAAGATCTCTGACCAATAGGCACACCATCTACCGCAGCGATTCTCGCCTGCTCACCAACCCATTTCCTATTTCTGTGGAAAAGGTTGTTGGCACTGGTCCAGTCTGTCCCTGAATCTACAGGGCGCAGTTCCCATATCGGTCTGCCCGTCCCGCAATACCAGCTCAATGTGGGGTTATCATCACTATCAACTCCCTGCTCACAGTTGCCCACAAATGTTTGTGCTTGGTCATAGAAACCCGGCATCTCTACTGTGTTTGCCTTGCCTGTGTGCAAGTACACATTCGACCGCTTCAGCACAGTCGTTGATAGGATATTGATCGGGCTGGCTGGCACCCAGTAGACATGATCCAGCTCAACATCCACAGGCACCAACTCACCCTGTACTGTCACGTACTTCCCCACATTCGCCCTGATAGTGCCCATGCCATATATCTTAAGCCTGCCCTGGTCTAAGGGCTGGCACTCTGTGATATCTGGTGGCTTGATCTCACTGAACATGCTATAGTCAAAGCATATGTTCAGGTCAGACCCGCTATCCACCAGAAAGGTGTATGGCATATTGGGCGACGGCCCATCAGCACAGTCAGCTCGCAGTTCCGCTAGGTCTACCACAGCCACCTGAGGGCCCCCGCGGCCTCTGCCACGGCCTCGCCCTGCAGCTGCCTGTTTCTGTAGGAATTGCTTGACCTCTGCGGAGAGCAAAGGGCAATCTTTCTGCAGATGGCCAGGCTTCTCGCAATTGAAGCACTTGCGCTTATCTGCTCCCCCTGCTCCCACTGCGGCAACCTCTGGGGGTGCACCATGGCGACCACCGTGGCGTCCACCACGATACCCTCGTCCCCCAAATCTCTGCTGACCACCGCGATCATCCCGTGGGAATCGCGATGGGGCAGACTGGCTGCTATTCTGAGCATGTGTCAGCAGCGTGGACACTATCTGCTGCACTGGCAGTTGCTGCAGCATCGGCTGCAGCAGTGCATACTCTTTGTCCACTGCCAGTAGCCTAGAGCGGTATAACTGATCAGGCACAGCTTCTCCCAGACCCCTCATCTGGTTCACTATACCAACTACCTCGTTGACATGTTTCTCAAGTGGCTTTCCCGCCTGCCTGGCACCACTGAGTTGCTGGTATAGCTTCTGTATTTCTACTTCGACAGAAGGCATGTACTTGGCATGCAGCAATGCCCATATCTCATGGACAAAATTGCAGTCTGACACGAAATCCCTATCCTCCTTCGGTAATGTCACGAATAGCCAATGCTTGACTGACTCATGAGCCTGGCTATTCTGTGCCAGTGGATCATTCACTAGCAGGCTACTTTCCCCCACCATGTTTGCCCAACTCTCTACCTCTTTCTTGAACACCCGAAAGTGATCATATCTGTGGTTCCATACTGGGAACTTGTGCTTGTCTACTAGCGACTTTCCCGGCGTAGACTTAGGCATTACGAGCGATAGCGCGCTCGCGAGAGTTGCAACATCGATCGTCCCGGCTGTTGCTGCCGCCCCGGATGACATCGCAGCCTGCGAAGGCTGCGGTATCGGAGGTGGTATCTGCTGCGCTGCCCATGCTGTCTGGGCAACGTGTGGCACTTCCTGCGCTCCGTGCACCGCTGCCTGAGCACCCGCATTCCCCGTAGGATCAGCGTTGCCCGGCATGGCGGCCTGCAGAGGGTTAACACTGAGATACCCGTAGGTCCCAGCGTCTTGTCCTTCCCCGTGGGGCATGGACTGACCCTCCGCGGCCTGCTCGCGGCGCACTGTAGAGCGAGTGCGATGATGCGGAAGGTTAACTGCTCCCTCCACACCGTCAGAACCGATAGACCCTTGGCGAGATGCCATTGAATCGTCTCGGAGTGGTGGTGTCCTGCAACATGACCACCATATGTCGCAGGAAACGCAGACCCGTAGGCCTCTTTGCGAGACCAGCACACAAGCATAATGCAGCTCCGCCGTAGCATTCTGCATTAGCTTTTCTAGTCTCTCTACGGTCGGCTATACACTAGAGCGGTGTAGCACACTCATCGGAGCGTGCAGCCGTAACCGCAGGTTCCCCCTGGACTCTATCGCATGCTAACAGACATCACAAGAATCCCCACAATCATCACCGATACCATGTTGTAATTCAGTGGACCGCGGCCTAAGGCCTGTGGGATCCTGGGCATGTCGTCATGCGCAGGGGTTGGTGCTGTCACATACCTTGCTGTCTTAGGTATCTGTCCGTGACAGCGCCTGTACCTTCAGTTTGGAGATGAATGCACGTGAGTCTTAGGACAGTAGAAGAGAGAGTGATTACACTACGATCTGTAGAGCCTATATAAGCGTTCAATCAACGTCTCAATACGGATACGATCAGAATCAATGTCTGCGGCACGCAATCTTGCATGCATTGCTCGTGCATATGGTCAGCCATCGGTGCATGGCTGCCCCATAGCCACTCCGGATCAGCACCGTGAATCCACTCCATCATGGTCACCGTAGTCCTGTGCATGGCTGGATCACGACAGAGTTGTGGTTGGCTGTGGAATCCGACCGTTGCTTTGGCCTGGTGTGGCTGCGCCGGGGGCAGGAGCTGATGTCAGAGAAGTCATCTCCGTGACACAGTCTGCTGGCTGCCTATTCTCCGTGAAACGTTTGGCACCCTTGCACTTCCGCATCCGTAAATGCTATGAACTGTGTGTTCTGGCGTTCGAAGAGGCAGACTATTGTGGCTGGTGATACAACTGAGGCAGAGCTCATTGCTATGAGTTCAGCAGCCAATGAGGTGATGTGGGCTAAGCAGTTGTGCACTGATCTTGGTATGTCGGCTGTGAAGCCAACGCTGTGGGTGACAACAAGAGTGCCAACTTGCTAGCTGTGAACCCCATCTCTAGTGACCGCTCCAAGCACATCAGGGTCAGGGACCTGAGGGTCCGCGAGTTCGTAGAACTCGATGAGTTGACTATCAGCTGGATTAGCACGGTAGACATGCTAGCTGATATGTTCACAAAGGTGTTGGCAGGAACCAGCACTAGCAAAATTTAGAGATAGACTACAGCTTGCGGTAGTACAAGCCTAGTCTAGGGGGAGTGTCGTGATCCAGCCATGCACAGGACTACGGTCACCATGCATGGAGTGGATGCACGGTGCTGATCCGGAGTGGCTATGGACGCCATGCACGATGGCTTACCATATGCACGAGCAATGCATGTTGATTGTGTGCAGCAGACAATGATTCTGATCGTATCCGTATGAGTGTTTTAAGAACGCTTATATAGGCTCTGTCGATCGTAGTGTAATCACTCTTCTCTGCTAAGTCTCACGTGCTACATTCCAAAGACTGAGAGCGCACTGTCACAGCGGAGGCCTGTACACCAGCCAGGTATGTGACAGCGCGACCCCTGCGCACGGCTACGCCATGCTCAGATCCCACAGTGCCTTCGGCTGGTCTACTGAATTACGACAGTCTTCCGACCTCTCAGCTGGTCGCTAGAACGGTCAGCCGAGCTTTTTGCCGTTGCTTGTGCAGGCTTATACCTGCTTCGGCAGTTTTGCAACTGCTCAGACACCTGCGACGAATTGGTTCACTGCGGATTCTGTTTGCGGAAAAACAGAGTCACTGGCGTGTCGGATTCTGCGTAGATCAACTGAACGGCGTTGTCTGGATGGTCGAGTTGTAGGCGTTGTTCATGACGTAAATTCAAGTGGACCGCGGCCCTAAAGGCCTGTGGGGATCCTGAGCATGTCGTCATGCGCAGGGGTTGGTGCTGTCACATACCTTGCTGTCTATAGGTAATCTGTCCGTGACAGCGCCTGTCCTCAGTGGAGGATGAATGCACGTGAGACTTTGGACAGTAGAAGAGAGAGTGATTACACTACGATCTGTAGAGCCTATATAAGCGTTCCAACCAACGTCTCATACGGAATACGATCAGAATCAATGTCTGCGGCACACCAATTTTGCATGCATTGCTTCGTGCATATGGTCAGCCATCGGTGCAGTGGCTGCCCCATAAGCCACTCCGGATCAAGCACCCGTGATCCCCGCATACGATGGTCACCGTAGTCCCTGGTGTATGCCCACCCATGCATGGTCACCGTAGTCCTGTGATGGCTGGATCACGACACTCCCCTAGACTAGCTTGTACTACCGCAAGCTGCAGTCTATCTCTAAATTTTGCCAGTGCTGGTCCTGCCAACACCTTAGTAAACATATCAGCTAGCATGTCTACCGTGCTAACCCAGCTGATAGTTGACTCATCGAGTTCTACGAACTCTCGACCCTCAGGTCCCTGACCCTGATGTGCTTAGAGCCGGTCACTAGAGATGGGGTTCACTGCTAGCAAGTTGGCACTCTTGTTGTCGCCCCCACAGCGTTGGCTTCACAGCCGACAAACCAAGACTCAGTGCACAACTGCTTAGCCCACATCACCTCATTGGCTGCTGAACTCATAGCAATGAGCTCTGCCTCAGTTGTATCACAGCCACAATAGTCTGCTCTTCGAACGCCAGAACACACAGTTCCCATGCATCCGGACTACTACTCCTGACACGCTCTTCAAGCAAGCACCATTGGCGAAGTCAGCATCCGTAAATGCTTCCAACACCTCACATCCCCCATTGGAGCACTAAAGGTCAAGCCAAAGTTTATGGTCCCTCGCAGGTATCTCAGTACGTGAAGGACACCATTCCAATGACATTTAGCACTCCCAGCCATATGCCTGGCCAAGACATTAGCCGGAAACGCAATGTCTGGACGCGACACAACTGCCACATACTGGATGCTTCCTACGGCTTGCATAAACCTCTTATGCTCTATGCCTGTAGCCTTCGCCTGGCTAGGATCTTCCTTCAGACTAAACATTTTCTGCTTTGGTACCAACGGAGTTGGCGCCCGTCTGCACTCACTCATGCCAAATCTCTCTAGGATGTCCCTGATGCTCTTTCTGTGTGTGATGGTGATAGTGCGAGCACTTCGATCACGTATGACCTCCATGCCCAGCACATATCCCAGCTCCCCCAGGTCACGACCCTCAAAAGCCTCAAGGATCTTTCTGATGGCATCATCCATTTGCTCTCTGTGACCGAAAATCAGAAGATCATCGACCCACAGAAAAATAAGACAACGTCTCACTTTGCAAATGAACAGTGCAGGGTCACTGGCTGATCTCACAAAACCCATTTTCAACAAGAGTTCTGCAAGCGCTTTGTGCCACTCCCTGGCAGCTTGCTTCAGACCATACAACGCCTTTTTCAGACGCCACACCATACCAGACCCATCGTCCAGCACCGGAGGTTGTGCCACATACACTTCCTCCTCCAGAACACCATTCAGGAAAGCACATTTGATGTCTATATGCCTCGTCTCTAGATCCTCTACTGCACAGACTGATAACAGAGCCCTGAAGGTAGCATAACTGCCCACAGGTGCCCATGTCTCAAAGAAATCTACGCCCTCCACTTGCGTAAATCCCCTGGCTACGTATCTGGCCTTGAAACGCTCAATTTCACCCTGTGCTCCTCGCTTGATCTTAAGCACCCACTTGCCTGTCACAGGCTTCACTCCTGTTGGGCACTCAACCAGCTCAAACACATCATGTTCTCTTAAGGAGGTCAGCTCATCGAGCATTGCCGTGATCCACTTCTCACGATGAGCGCCACGCATGGCCTGCTGCACCGTTGGATCATCTACTACGGCCTCGACCCTCTTCCTCACGGTAGCTGCACGCCTGGACTCACAAAGGCTAGCAGTAGGGCCACCGTTTGGAGTCACCTTCTGTCCCGTCGTCTTTTCTGCATCAGGAGGCACACTGTCAGCTGCAGCTGACACTCCATCAGAACAGTCACCGACGTCATTCTCATCATCATTCATTACTGTTGGGCTCGCAGCATCACTCACATGCTCACGTGCTTCCTCCGGGGAAATGCGCTCAACAGCAGCATCACTCACAATTGCTCCCACAGCATGGACAGCAGGTCTTAAGATTTTGCGAATCAAGTGAAAAGGCTTTGGAAACCCATCGAACCCTCACCTCATGTGGCGGATCCAGACGTTCTCCGCTGCCCCTCGCGGCACTTGGTGCTGACTCTCCCCCTGAGCCATCACCTCCTGTCGCTATTCCGCTAGGCACATGCCGTAGCTCGCCTTGCCCCTGGCCCTCAGACCCAGATATATGCCTCGGCTCATCATATCTGTCACGGTCATCACGCCCTGACACCGTGGACCCGCGGTGACTTCGGCCGCCGCCGTGACCGTCAGCTCGCACAGGTGGGGGTGGCTCACTCAGCTCCTTGCCCATCGACCGTTGGACTGGCTCCGCTGAACGCGAGCGGGATCTAGACTCAGACTCAGAGTCATCCTCACCTCCATCACTAGACTCAGTATCACTCACTTCCTCATCAGTTGGAAGCGGATGGATATCACAGTCCCCTATGTGCAGGACAGCCCTATCCCTCGTAGGGATCGTCTCTTCAGGCCTAAACTCATGGTGTAAAGGCCCAGACGGCTGGTTTGCTGCATCATAGTCCCAGTGTGCTACCGCTGCAGCATTGTCAGCCGCTGCATGATCGCAGCGCGCTGCAACCACTGCACCACTGATCTCTGGTGTGTGCCAGCGCTCATGTCGCGCCAGCAGTTCTGCACCCAACACTCTAGGAGAAAACTCGGGCTCACCCTCAGGTAGCTCGTCTGTCGGTTTGAAACGCCTATGCAGCGTTCTGCCTGGTTCCCAGTGTTGATGGCCCAGACCCGGATGCTCCCCCTCAGCCCAATCCACATTTCTGCCCCTCTCTGGCATCATGTGTTCACGACTGGCTGGTGGACGCACTGCCCGCACACTAGTGCTCTTCACCCACTTCTTCATGTTGGGCAAGAACTCAGCTTCCGGCACTACACTGGTGTACTGATCGGGTAGGATCTCAAACTCACCCTGCTCATAGTTCTCTAGCACAACTGGGTCCGCCGTAGCCTCCCCAGCCATGTGAAATCGCTGCGCGAAATCCTTCACTAGAGCAGGTGGAGCAGCCGTGTGCCTGTACATCCGCACTGCTCCCCCATTCCCACGTTTCACGTAAACCCTGTCCATGTGAGGACCTCCACCCGGTCCCATATAGGCACCGAGGATTCCTCGCGCTTCCAGGTGCCTGAAGTGCTCCCTCCTTGGATACACATACATTGGACACCCGAAAGGCTTCACCTGTGCCACCACGAGACGGAAGTCATCTTCTTTGACCTTCCTAAACCATAACAAGTATGGCACAATCTCTCTGACATTCACATTTCTCATGTGCTGTGCCACAAATGCCAATTCTCTCCTGGCAACCAGCGTCTCACACAGCTCATTCAGACTCAGCGCATGCGCTGCAGCCTTCCTGACTCTCAGCTGCTTGGCCCGCTGCTGCACGTTCGTGGACCGTGGCTCAGAGCTGGTGGCAACAAACCTATCCTCCAGCTTTTGCTTTGCCTCCTTCCGCCTCACACCCTCCAGTGCTGTGCTCGGCGTCAGGTTGTGTGCATGGTTCACGCACATGTATGCCTCTGGCCACAGGAATGCAGGAACTGCTGCCTGCAGCAGGCTCGCCCGCACTGACGTGTTCAGCACACCGATCTTTCGTTCTACCAACCCATTTGACTCATGTTGGGCGGTGTCAGTGAACGTGTGTACTATCCCTCGCCACTCAAGGTACTGAGCCAGCTGACTCGAGCTGAACTCACCTCCTTGGTCCGTGTGCAGCCTCCGCACCCCTACCTCCTTGTCATAGACAATCTGAGTGCGGATGCGTTCTATCAGAAGACATATCATTTCCGCAGCACCGCTTTTCGACTTCAGCGGGATCACATGTGAGTACCTGCTGTACTCATCCACTACTACCAGGACGTAGTTCATTCCTCCTATGCCTACTGGCTTAA
The DNA here is from genome assembly GCA_900538255.1 of Ulva mutabilis. NCBI lineage: Eukaryota > Viridiplantae > Chlorophyta > Ulvophyceae > Ulvales > Ulvaceae > Ulva > Ulva mutabilis. Next base: position 77,500 of record UNSF01000063.1, on the reverse strand, counting down.
TCTGTCCAGCCAGATCCGCATGCAATACTTCTCCAGCATACGAGGCATTCTCTGTCACTTTGCCCCCATGCCGTGCTCTGTCACCACTTCTCTGCTCCGCCACGTGGCAACCATGACACTCAAGCGCTACTCCCGTGGGTTTAGGCAACTTGAGGTCATACAGGTCTGGATTCTCAGTCATTAGTTTGAGAATCCGGTTGCCCGCATGATGAAACGAGAGGTGTACCAGAAATGCTGGGTCAAGTCGGTAAGAAGATCTCTGACCAATAGGTACACCATCTACCGCAGCGAATCTCGCCTGCTCACCAACCCATTTCCTATTTCTGTGGAAAAGGTTATTGGCACTGGTCCAGTCTGTCCCTGAATCTACAGGGCGCAGTTCCCATATTGGTCTGCCCGTCCCGCAATACCAGCTCAATGTGGGGTTATCATCACTATCAACTCCCTGCTCACAGTTGCCCACAAATGTTTGTGCTTGGTCATAAAAACCCGGCATCTCTACTGTGTTTGCCTTGCCTGTGTGCAAGTACACGTTCGACCGCTTCGGCACAGTCGTTGATAGGATATTGATCGGGCTGGCTAGCACCCAGTAAACATGATCCAGCTCAATATCTACAGGCACCAGCTCGCCCTGTACTGTCACGTACTTCCCCACATTCGCCCTGATAGTGCCCATGCCATATATCTTAAGCCTGCCCTGGTCTAATGGCTGGCATTCCGTGATATCTGGTGGCTTGATCTCGCTGAACATGCTATAGTCGAAGCATATGTTCAGGTCAGACCCGCTATCCACCAGAAATGTGTATGGCATGTTTGGGCGACGGCCCATCAGCACAGTCAGCTCGCAGTTCCGCTAGGTCTACCACAGCCACCTGAGGGCCCCCGCGGCCTCTGCCACGGCCCCGCCCTGCAGCTGCCTGTTTCTGTAGGAACTGCTTGACCTCTGCGGAGAGCAAAGGGCAATCTTTCTGCAGATGGCCAGGCTTCTCACAATTGAAGCACTTGCGCTTATCTGCTCCCCCTGCTCCCACTGCGGCAACCTCTGGGGGTGCACCATGGCGACCACCGTGGCGTCCACCACGATACCCTCGTCCCCCAAATCTCTGCTGACCACCGCGATCATCCCGTGGGAATCGCGATGGGGCAGACTGGCTGCTATTCTGAGCATGCGTCAGCAGCGTGGACACTATCTGCTGCACTGGCAGTTGCTGCAGCATCGGCTGCAGCAGTGCATACTCTCTGTCCACTGCCAGTAGCCTAGAGCGGTATAGCTGATCAGGCACAGCTTCTCCCAGACCCCTCATCTGGTTCACTATACCAACTACCTCGTTGACATGTTTCTCAAGTGGCTTTCCCGCCTGCCTGGCACCACTGAGTTGCTGGTATAGCTTCTGTATTTCTAATTCGACAGAAGGCATGTACTTGGCATGCAGCAGTGCCCACATCTCATGGACAAAACTGCAGTCTGACACGAAATCTCTATCCTCCTTTGGCAGTGTTACGAATAGCCAATGCTTGACTGACTCATGAGCCTGGCTATTCTGTGCCAGTGGATCATTTACTAGCAGGCTACTTTCCCCCACCATGTTTGCCCAACTCTCTACCTCTTTCTTGAACACCCGAAAGTGATCATATCTGTGGTTCCATACCGGGAACTTGTGCTTTTCTACTAGCGACTTTCCCGGCATAGACTTAGGCATTACGAGCGACAGTGCGCTCGCGAGAGTTGCAACATCGATCGACCCGGCTGTTGCTGCCGCCCCGGATGACATCGCAGCCTGCGAAGGCTGCGGTATCGGAGGTGGTATCAGCTGCGCTGCCCATGCTGTCTGGGCAACGTGTGGCACTTCCTGCGCTCCGTGCACCGCTGCCTGAGCACCCGCATTCCCCGTAGGATCAGCGTTGCCCGGCATGGCGGCCTGCAGAGGGTTAACACTGAGATACCCGTAGGTCCCAGCGTCTTGTCCTTCCCCGTGGGGCATGGACTGACCCTCCGCGGCCTGCTCGCGGCGCACTGTAGAGCGAGTGCGATGATGCGGAAGGTTAACTGCTCCCTCCACACCGTCAGAACCGATAGACCCTTGGCGAGATGCCATTGAATCGTCTCGGAGTGGTGGTGTCCTGCAACATGACCACCATATGTCGCAGGAAACGCAGACCCGTAGGCCTCTTTGCGAGACCAGCACACAAGCATAATGGACCTCCGCCGTAGCATTCTGCATTAGCTTTTCTAGTCTCTCTACGGTCGGCTACACACTAGAGCGGTGTAGCACACTCATCGGAGTGTGCAGCCGTAACCGCAGGTTCCCCCTGGACTCTACCGCATGCTAATAGACATCACAAGAATACCCACAATCATCACCGATACCATGACGTAATTCAGTGGACCGCGGCCTAAGGCCTGTGGGATCCTGAGCATGACGACATGCTCAGGATCCCACAGGCCTTAGGCCGCGGTCCACTGAATTACGTCAGTTCATGGCGAACTCAGCCACTGGTAGCAGCGTGTCCCAGTTCTTCTGCGAGTCAATAACAAAGTGTCGCAACGTATCTTCCAAGACACCATTTGCATTCTCTGTTTGACCGTCAGACTGTGGGTGCTTTGCCGTTGACTTGTTGTGGTCAATGCCGAAGTGTTCACACATAAGAGTCCAGAACGACGCAAAGCGCACGTCCCGATCTGACACAATGCTGCTGGGAATCTTATGCAGTTTCCACACATGATCCTCGAACAGATGTACGAGATCTGTGCCTGTGACATTCTTTGTGCACGGTGCCAGATGCACCATCTTCGACAGACGGTCCACAAACACGACCACGGTGTTGTTTCCACGCTCTGTTGTGGGAAGATCAGTTATCAGATCTAATGACACTGATTCCCAGCGACGTCCGGGTATAGGTAAGGGGTGCAGCTCGCCCTGTGGCACTTGGTGCGATGCTTTGACGTGTTGGCAGGAATCGCAAGTCTTAACGAAATTTGCCACGTCTACTGAGACACGTTCCCAGTGAAACACTTCCTTTACCTTACGGATCGTTCGAGCAACCCCGTAGTGTCCATACTGCGGGTGTGAATGCACAGAGCTTATGCATTCTTGCCTCAACGTGCCAACGTCGGGGATGTATAGCCTGTCATTGGATGTCCAGTACAACCCATCTTGGTTTCTGTACAGGTCTAGCTTTATAAAGCGTCTTGCATCCGTTTATTGCATCTCTGCGCAACCTTTGCGACAGCGTTCGAGCAAATTAACACCAAGTAGCCTTTGATAGCTTGCGCTATGGGCTGAACAGAACCATCTATTACTTGTGTAGATTTAAGTTTCTTGCCTTTGCCTTTGCCTCTCTTCCCCGGGGGAGGAGTGCGTGCCCCACGCACGGAGCCCGAAAACAGCAATGCGATAGCAGCTCGTCGCTGGTGGGCCATTACACCATCAAGCGTGCACACACAGCCACCAGCTTGTACCAAAGCGCAGTGCTGTGGCGCGCGCGACAACGGATCAGCCGTATTAGACTCACCAGGTCTGTATTTCCATACATAATTATACGCACTTGACTCATACAGCCACCGCGCTCTGCGCTTCAGAGTGTGCTGATTAGTTGACTGATCAACATACGTATTTGGCTGATGATCCGTTTCGATCACGAATGGTTCTATTTGCCCTTCCAAGTAGCAACGCCATTCACGCAGTGTATACACGACAGCTAACATTTCAATGTCTAAAGCAGAATATGCTGCTTCACGCCCTGATAATTTCTTTGAAAAGAAACATACGGGATGCTTGTCTTGTAGCAGTACACCACCCACTGCAGGGGCAGCAGTGCACGCATCACACACAACTGTGAACGTGTGGGAAAAATCTGGCATAGCCAAAACTGGAGCACTGACCAGAGCGGCTTTCAGTTGTTCAAAAGCAGCAGCACATGCATGTGTCCACTTTGCTTTGAACGCAGTCTCAACCGCATGAGCAGCCTCAGCTGAGAGCTTACCCCACTGCAGCATTTTCCCTTTCCGATCAGTCGCTGTAATACCCTTGAGCAGATCTGTCAGAGGGGCAGCAATTTTCGCATAGCCACGAATGAACCGACGGAAGTAGTTGGCCAGTCCCAAGAAGCTGCGCACTTCATACACAGAGCGAGGCTGAGGCCACTCATTGACCGTATTTACCTTCGCTGGATCAGGCTTGATCCCGTCTGAGGACACAATATGACCCAGGAACTTCAATTCCCGTTTGAAAAACTCACATTTGGACAGCTTGGCTTTGTACTTGTGCTCGCGCAGAACGTCGAGAACAATACGCAAATGTTCAAGATGCTCTTGCTCAGTGCGAGAGTAGATCAAGATGTCGTCGAGGTAGACGCACACAAACTTGTTCAACTGTTTCGCAAAGACACGATTAATCGTGGCCTGAAAGATAGCAGGCGCATTGCACAGTCCGAATGGCAACACTCGCCACTCATATTTGTTAATATGCGTGTTGAAAGCCGTTTTCTCCCAGTCACTGGAGTGCAGGCCGATCTGGTGATAACCTGACGTCAAGTCTAGGGAGGTGAAGTGCTTTGCACCACCCAGATTATCCAACAGATCATCAATCCGTGGCAACGGGTACTTATTCTTAAGCGTGAGTATGTTAAGTGCGCGGTAATCAATACACATGCGCAGTGAGCCGTCCGGCTTTGGAACGAACAACACTGGTGCACCATACGCAGAGGCAGACGGGACAATGCGCCCGGCATCCAAGAGCTCTTGGACCTGCTGCTCTACTTCTTTGCGTTCTTTCATGGACAGTCTAAAAGCTGGCCTGTTCGGCGGAGCGGCATCGGGTTGCAACCGAATGCCTTCGGGAGTATCATCTACCCGTTCGCCAACGCATGGTGCCTCAAACACATCCGCATACTCAGCAAGTAATGTGTCAACTTGCTGGTCGCGCGATTGCGAGGTGTCACTCTTTTGTTCACGACAAACCATCAAGAACGGTGCTGGACGGTCTGTACAAGGCCGTGTTAGCAGTCGCATGGCTTGAATGTGAGACAATAGAGGTACAGTGCCATCCTGTGCAAGAGATGGGCTTACAGGAGTGGTGCTGTCCCCATCGCTGTGGGGTGTTAGGCGTACTCGTCTGCGACGGAGCCACATGCTCGCAGGCACGTACGTCCGAGCATCAGAATTGCCATAATCAATGCAAGCACCCTCTGCACGAAACCAGTCATCTCCAAGAATAACGTCTACTCCTGGTACCATATCAACGACACGCAGAGTCACATCAGACTGGTATGATTGGATTTTGAGTTTGCAGTGCACATAACCCGAGGTAGAACTCTGTCGACCATCGGCCAATACAATTGGTACAGACTCTTTAGTGATAGACAGCTTATGCCGTTGTGCAAATTCTTTGCTGACAAAGCTGCATTTTGCGCCAGAATCCCCAAGCGCTGTGCATGGTACACCCGCAAGTGATGAGGAGCAGACAAATGTCAAATCATCGTGTTCAACATCACCAGTGTCATTGATGCGTGCAGCCAACGGCGCAGTGCGAAACTGCTGCAGCGCTGGAGGCAAGTCAGACAACTTGTTTGCACCAGAGGCATATGCAGGTGGATCATACCCCTTCCCTTGGTGGGCTTTGGCTTCGCCCTAGGCGGCATCGCAGCCTTACTTACAACGGATACGCAAATCTACGGGTGGATCGAACTCACCCGATACCACTGTGACGGTGCCACTGATGTAGCACCTTGTGTAAGTTTAAAGCTGTACTTAAACCCTCTAAGGTCCAGCCGTCACACCATAAGCTTATATAGTGTTCGGCCTGTGTGTGACTCCTGCCTTTGGCACATGTGCAATGTTGCCAATCCCCACACACGCCAACACGCCGTTAGAGGCCCTTGGCTTACGAGACCTGGTCATGCAACCAAGTTATCTCGTAGGCCAGTGTTGGTGACCACTTACCACAACCTCCTCTATGCTACCGTGCGCATGGTGTTACACGGAGATGAACGCAATAGCCCGGCAGCGAGGGCAACAGAAGGAAAGTAGACGGCCAAAACCCCCGAAAGTAGACACCAGCAAAAAGCAATCACTCTCCCAGGCGAAAAAGCCACAACGAACCGACACAGCCGACACAACCACACCCACGCACCCACACGCACGCGCACTCCCGCACCCCTCCACTACGGCACCCGCGCCACAACCGCGCACAGCAACAACCACCACCGCACTACTGCCCACCCCAGCAAAACCAGCCACCACCGACCCCCCTACAGCAGCACCCCCACTCCATCCCGCCCCACTGGAGCATTCCATCACGGGCCCCCCGCACATGAGAGCCCGGGGGCGCACGCCCCCCACAGTGCAAGGCGTACCAGCCCTCCCCCTCCGGCCGCCCGACAGGGGCCTCAGGGCGGGGCGCGAAGGGCACTAGCGGCGCCGCATCACTCCCCCCACGGTGGCTCGCGGGAAGGCAGGGCGGGCCAACACGACCAGACGCGGGGCCGGCCTGCGCTGCTGCAGCCGCGGCACCCGGTCCGGCAAGGCGGCCAGCGGCCGCCTATAGCACGTCCGACGGGACATCGCGGCCAGGCACCACCGCCCTGCCCGCCAGCCGCATACGCAGCGGAGCCGCAGCGAGGACCTGGCGCGTCACACCACGGCACAGAGTGGTGGAGAGTTCGCACATGGCATTCTGCAAGAACGCTCGCCTGGACACGGCCCCCGAAGCCGCAGCAAAGTCAGCGATCTGATTCAGGAAGGCGAACGCACCCGTGCCCACACGGCCAAACGTCTCATGCGACAGGGACACGAAGCGACATGCGCCTGTGCCGGAGCGGCCGTACTTGTCTCGCTTCCGGTCGTCCATCAGCTGGGCGGCAGCGCCTGGCGTGTTTGCCGCGGCGACGACCCGGGAGGGGGCCACCGGACAGGTCACGCACACATCGGCCACAACGGTGTCGCAGGGCAACATCACAAGCAGATCACCCCGTTCCGGGTCGCGCTGCGAGCGGGGGGGTAGCGGCCGGGCGCAAGCCGCGGCCGCGCGGCCCCGTCGACCCTCGGGCAGGCGTCGCGGCGGACTAGTGGCCACCGGGCCCACCTGTGGCATGTGCTCACACCGCACCGCGCACTCGCCGGCCGGGGCGGCCGTGCGCATGGTGTGAGGATGACTGACCAAGCCATCCCTAACCTATGCATGGACCACGGGCATGGCGCACTCTGGCGCTTCACAGATTACCAATCTATGCTACAGAGGCTTGTGGTGCCGCGTACAGCTTTGTATCGTCACACCGACTGCATTGCAATTCTCGCAGCTGCGTCCCCCATATCCCATTAGCGGACGCCTTCCCGAAGATCGTACCGCAGTGCACGCATTTCTTGGCCCGCTTTGCCGTACCCATCGATTTCTCACAATGCCATCCGTGCTGCGCAACTACGTCGCCGTCCTCGTGCTGCTTGCGGCATCCGCGTCGCGAGTTTCTGCGCAGACGGCCGTGCTGAGCTCCCGCTGCACCCCCGAGAGATCAGAGACATCGGTACGCCCCTTGGCGCGCATGCGTCGCTGATGCCGCGTCACTGCTGCTGCATGTTTAACAGACCTCGTGAGGTAGCCCGTGTATCCGAGGTTCCTGCGGGTGCTTGCGTAGGTGTTGCAAGGGCAACAGCTGCAGCTGGCGTGTACATGTGTTGGAAAGCTTGCTACCAGATGCAGGGGCATTCTGCCGTGAGCTGATCTTCGTACACCACACACCTGACCTGCCTCGAGATCGCTCTGCGTCGCTAGGTCCAAGTGTGCTGCTCTCGCGGTGTGTTACACGGAGATGAACGCAATAGCCCGGCAGCGAGGGCAACGGAAGGAAAGTAGACGGCCAAAACCCCCGAAAGTAGACACCAGCAAGCTAGACAGCTAGACACCAGCTCTCGCGGTGTGTATACCAGGAGCCATGGGATCATTTCATTTCGCGGACGTCTGGACGACTTCGCTTTGATGCGGAGCAGCCTATACGCACATATGTGCATCCATCGACGCTACCCCACTTCGATATACGCTAACTGTTTCCGAAGGACACTGGGCAGTATCCAGGTTGTTTCAGAAATGCATCGAAGTTGCCGAGATTTAGTCCCAGCCTGTACACGTGTGCACTTCATGAGTGAGCCTGATGTGGAAGCTGCGGGAAGGACCCGCGCATGCACCCGCCGGCGGCCACGTGCACCCTGTGCAGCACAGCTCAGCAAGCATGCTGCCCGTGCGGCCTTCAAATCCAAATAGCAGGGAAGGGAAACAGGGCAGCAGACTGAGGCATTGGCCTGGGGGCCCCAACGTGCACGGGCTTAAGCTTGCTGCATGATCTCTGTGTTACACCACAATTGAGGGCTAAGCATGGTTCTGCGATCTGATACAACTAATAGTACTGAGCCCTTACAACCTGCAGGCATGCGTGTGGACGGGCGACTGTGACCGGCCGGGCTGTACGAACAAGTGCATCACCAACCGTGGCCTGACACAGAGCTGGTACGTGCTGCTCGACCGCTCCACTGGTGAAAACTTCTACTCTGGATGCCCCACGCTGGCGCGCTGGGTAAACCGTGCGCTGAGTATCACACGCCGCACAGGCCGCCGTCTGCTCTCACAGAACGTGCGACTCACGCCCAAACCTCAACCTTGCATGCATGTACCATGCCCGGCCGGGCGCTATCGGCACTACCACATGCCCCGCTGGTCAACCCATCGTGATCACTCCCATGGTGATCGCTCCGTGGCGCATGCGCCGTGCATCCTGCCAGTTTCATGAGATCTAGAGCCTTGAGCGCTAGCCAAGAGCCTAGACCCATGCGAGCAGCGGGGCAATTGTGCAAACCTGGAGGCAGGCCCTGGCTGATGACACCATGATGCGTGCTGCATGCTTTACGAGAGTGGTTCCGCGCTGTCAATAACAGCAGCTTCACCAGCTGCAGCTGGCCCTGTTTATGATCGACGCAGTGCCGGTGCCGCGCCTGCCGCGCCTGTCGCGCCTCGTTTGCATATGTGCACCCGGGCCCTGTATGCCGTAGCGCCCCAGCATGCGTGCTGTGCACGAGTCCCTCATGTCCACAGAGGTAGGTCGTGCATCAGCACAGAGAATCATGTTTGGGCCCGGTACCGCCTGCCGTTGTGCTGTGCTTGCTTGACAGGATGCGAGAGCTTTGGGTCAGTTCCTGGCCATGAAGCGTGCTGTTTGTGATGCCGTGTGCTGTGCTGTGCGTTACACGTGCTGTGCTGTGCATGAAGGACGCTGTAGACATCATCAAGGCAACCCGCATGGGGCGCGGCTCAGTGGAGAGTGCTGCGGCCCGAGGCCGCGCAGCCAGCCGATCTTTGCTGAACCTCTTGATTCCCTTTGGCTCCGAGGGGGAGTCCCCAGCCCCGGCTCCCAGCACCGTAACTGCTGGCGGCTTCTCGTCCGATCTGCCTTCCAACGTGCCCCCCCCCCCGCCTCCCTGCTACCTGCCTTGCCTCTCTGCCATTGTGCACTGTACTCATGAGTATTCACCCAGAGCTCCCTCGCCATGCACCTTCACCTTTACAGCGCTGACCGTGCTGCCCCGCAGGCCAAGGCCCATAGCACGTCTACCTAACGTGCACAGCATGCATGAGTGTGGAACGCTGTGCCTCCCTGAGGAACATGTTTAAACAGCTTGGCTCTGGTATCTGTCTTCAGGGGTAGTGTATATTCCATGCGCTGTGGTGCTGCCATTGGTGTACGCATTCTGTTCATGATGCCCATACCCTGCAAGACACTGCGAACCGCTCCACACCACATGCGGTATAGCACTTGCATGCGTGACATGGTCGGGCAGTCACGTGTGACCACATACATGCGGTCACAATCCTGACTGAGTCACAGCAGAGCGATCCGAGGTGGTAGGCCGCCGACACACAAGCACAGCAGCTGCCCAGCCCGGGCCCGCATGCCGGCCGTGGGGTGCTGGTCTGTGCCGTAGATGATGCTGTCACGTGGGCACATGCATGCAGGTGTGCCCCACTCCGGTAGACGTGGAGGAGGCCGCAGAAAGCATGAGCGTCTTTGCCTCCCTATTCCGACAAGTCTTTGACGTCGATGCGTCCGGTGCGAGCCCTGCTGCCACTGAGAATCACGTGTGTCACACCCCAACAACCCCGACGTCACACACTCACTGCGTGCCCAGTACACACCCTAGGCCTGCGAGGGGCTCTTACCCTGACCGCCATGTCGAGCGCGTTGAGCTGGCAGTCGCGCGCCATTCAAGGCCGCGCTTCACACCAGGATCGCCACGGCTGCAGGTGAGCCCATTCCATCTGATCTGGAGGACAGTGCGTACATTCTGGAGGAGCCCAACACGTACCAGTGGCTGGCCACGTGGCTGGCCGACCCCGACCGTGTGGCCGCCTACCTCAGCAAAAACTGCGCCTCGGAGACCATCGCGGTGCCGCATGCATACGAGTACGTCTACTGGCTTGACCCCGACGACCAGGAAGGGCTGGACACCGACCTGACCATGGTGCAGTGCGTCGACAACTTTGGCGCGTACGAGCAGTTTGCAAAGTGCGCTTCACGCCCTCGCACTTGCCTCTGTCACGCTCAGCCATCCTGCAGGTCTCCTGTGATTACACGCCGTGCTCACCTGCAGGCGAGCATGGAGCGTGACGCAGAGCAGAGCAGCAGATTGCATGAATTGCACCGCCACAGGTCTTTGCATGCATTTGTTTGGTGCATTGTGTTGGGCGGGCCTGTGGAAGATTAATCGCCCAGGCCGGTCACACTCACACCCGTTGCCAGCAGGCACAGCTGTGATTCAGATGACTGAGCCGCCTTGGCGTGTGTGCAGGGACTACCAAAGGGCGCTGCTTGCCTGCAACCCGCCCTTTGACCTCAACCCTGACTGCTTCACCGGCCTTGGCCACTACATCGTCACCTCCCCCGCCTGCGCCACCGCGTATGCACGCATGTGGAACGTCACCGACCCCACGCCCCTTGTCAGCGTTTCAGCAAACGTCAATGCCATCCAAGACGCATGCTCCGACGTGACCAATGAGGTGCGGCCCCACAACTGCAACTACTAGTCGCCCCCGTGGACATGCCGCTTTAACTCGTGATTGCTGTGCTTCGCCATCCTGCCATGAACGTCTACAGCCACAGGCTCCCTGTCCTCCATGCGGTCTGGTTCATGTACTGCAACGCATGTACTACACTGCGGGTCTACACTGCAGAATTGCAATGCTCTAGCAGTATCGCATACTGTCTTGTGGTGTGTGTCAGACACAGTACAGGCTATCCAACTGTGCTGCTGGCGGCTTGCACCATGGTGGCTCTTGTTCCGATAACACCGCCACTGCTGCGCCTGACCCGTGCTGTGTGCTGTGCAGACGGACTGCCTGTCTGCAAGCACGCCCGTCCTCGACACGATCGAGGACCTGCACAACGACATCCCCGTTCTGTCGCCCCTTGAGTTTGCACCGACGACGCCTGTCGGGCCAATCGCCCCAACAGCGGTCGTTTGCTTTGGCGACGACTGCGCGGACCCTGCGGAACAGCCGGTGGTTGCGCCGCCGGACGTTGGTGTCACGGCGGCGCCGCGCGGCATCGAGCCGCTGACGCCTATTGTCGCCACCCCGGAAGCGCCGGCGCCGCCTGTCCAGGAACCCGAAGACGATACAGAGGACGTGGAGGAGACCCCGGATGAGGCCGAAGGGGCGGACGAGGGTTCCCAGGGGGACTTTGACCCCAACGGGCCCGCCGTTACCGAACCGAGTGCCAGTGGTGAGTTGGCGAGGGCAGTGTCGGCTGTTGCGGCTGTGGCTGTGCTGCTGCCGATGTTCGTGATGTAGGCATGGCTACCCATGCACGGGTGGCTGTGGCGGCAACGGTGCACTGTGGCGCAGCCGTCGCGTTCAAAGTTGTGCCAAACCGTTTTCCGGGTGCATGATGTATTGTGAGGTCGGTGCGAGGGGGAGTTTTTCCAGCAGTTGCCATTCGCATGCCAGTGCATCATGATGTGCATGGTTTGAATGTAGACGTGTGCACGCCCCAGGCTGGAAGCACTCTGTGTATGGTTTGGCCATCTGGTGGCCTCAACCAAATGACAAAGCTTCAAGCCGATTGAAAAAACACCATGTGCGGAGAGAGGCTCGGCGTCAGAGATGGATGGGGCATGAGCTGCCTGGGCTGTCTAGGCTATGATGGGCTGTGTAAGAAATGTTCGTCCATGTACTTGTGCAGAACACAGCCGAGCGGAGCCCCCGCCAACACGCTCGAAAATGTCGCCTGCTGCTTTATTCTACTGCTTGTGTTGCTGTGACTTACTCACAGATGGCATGATCATATAGCTGTTGCACGCAGAACATGCGATCTGTTTCTGGAGTACACGCCGGTGATTACACGCATAAGGATTCGTACATACGACACACGTCTACAGTGGATTGATTTGCGAGCCACGTACACCTGCATATGTGCCCCTCTAGCGTTGGAAGAATCGGATGTCCGGGGTGAGGCCAGTGTTCCTCTCGCGGAAGCCCCGATGCTGCTGTGGGCTGACTCGGCACACGAACTCCTGCAATGGATCTCCTGAAGGCTTAAAATGAGATTCGTCGCCTGCATTTGGTCTGGTCGAAGCTTCGTGACTTTAGCTAACACTACCCCAGTCTGCACGGCGTGTCACACTACGCTCGTACGCCCAGGCTGTCCAAATGATGTTATAATTTCAAGTAAGTTCTAGCATACAGTAGCCTTGCGGCGATTTATGCTGTAGCCGGAGTTGAGAGCGCAGGCAGGACATGAATACTCTTGACTGTTTGTGACATCTCCTCGACGCAGCTGTCATTGCTCCTAACACATAGACACCCGCTTCAAAGCTGTGATATTATTCGAGGCATGCTCGCGGTCTCCGATACGTCAAAGCGGTCCATATGTTGGCGGGAGATGCATGCGCGCAGTCCGGTGGTGCGGCATTGCGCGCAAGGCCTTGGCATGAGCTGTCGCAGCTTGGCCGTACTACTCGTGATGCACAGCATAGACATCCCCCAAGAGTCTGCCTAAACATTTCAGCTGTTACCAGCAACTGTGATTTGGCTTCCTGCCACCACACAGCACTCCGTGCAGGCCACCGAGATCGATGTGCTTACCCGTCAAGGCAACATGGTGCACCACGGCACCGAGGTGACTGCATGCACATCATAACTTTCCACAGGTTTACCACAGTGAACAGCTGGGCCATTCAGCGAAGCGTGCCAGGTGGCAACCCCGACTGCAACTGAGACAGAAGTGCATGTGCTTGTTTGTGTTACACAGTGATAGATCTAGGAACCAGCAGCGCCGGGGCAACAGACCAGGACCAGGTAACATGTGCTTGTTTGTGTATGCATGAGATTCACTGCAATCAAGTTTGATGTGTGCAGAAGTACAGTTGCTGCGTTTCCATGTGCTGTACACCGATCCAACGGGTGTCAGCTCAGCTCCACGGACATAATGCGCTTGTGAAGTTCCGCAAAGTAAAGCAGGGATGCTCCAACCGTTTGAAGCCTTCAGCAGGCTGCTGCATCGCGCTGATGTTATGACGGAGTTGTTGGATCTCCGCTACGGAGGCTGCATCATGCTCTGGACCACTGGAAAACAGTCGAGGCAGGCATGGGCTGCTGAGGCGATTGGGAATAATTAGATGACTGCTCAGATTGAACTGTGATCTTTCCAATGCGTGCTTCAAACGCCATCTCCGGCCACTGCGGCGTGCATTTCGGAAGCAGAGATGCGGCATTCAGCGACATTTACTCCCAGCAACACACAGTAGACTCTGCCAATTGCCCTCTCCCGTCTCTACAATGAGCTGTGCAGGCAATCGAACCATTCACTGTCACGGGGCATTGGGCCTGTATGCCAGGTCAGGCAGCCGTTGTCTGTGAAAGTGCTGCAGATGAGAGCCTGTTCAGTTCCAAGTGGCCAGTGCACAGGCAAAAGGACTCACAGGTGGTGTGCCTCTCAGAGCTAGCCTCTTACATCAAAACATGCTGATAGGAACATGGAACTATCTGTGGCCGGCCGCACTCGGAGTCTGTTCAGGCCCGGTAGCATCCGCATCGGCCCCGGTCGACAAACCTGTTGGTGTGCAGCAGGTCCCAAAGGGGCATCAGTGGCCGAGTCGCGGCGGGAGATGAGCGTCAGGCGCTGTCAGTGCAGACGGGCACGGCCACAGGCGGCGCCGCGGCCGTCAAAGGGGCGAGGTCTGCCTCTTCGCGCACGGGACGCTGCTGATCCGGCGCAAAGGACGCTGCAGAGGAGGCTGTTGACGCTGTTGACGCAGCCATGCGGGCTGCGTGGCCCTCCCCCTGCAGCACAGAACCTCCTTCTTGCGAGTGTTTATAATACATGCCCGCCATGCATTGACCCACGTGTACGGCCCGACCAAACCCTAGCGTCAAGCATTGTCTCCAGCGTTATTCGGAATGCACCCTCCAAACCTGGTGTAAGGCAAGCAGCACCGCGCCACTGTGCTACGCCATGCTAGCGTGCTACGGCCTTTCGGATTGCCTCGGACACGCTGTGCAAGCAGCATGGGCATGCATCGTGGAGGCGCCAGTGGCACATATGGGACACCACATGCTGTGCGGAAGATCGTCGGCAACAACTGTAGCACCGCATGTGATCAGACTGGCGCCGCTGAAAATGCAGTTGTGAGTGCATCTTTCCGAGTTGACACGCTGCTGAGTGGGATGACCATGAATTGCTTCGACATGCAACGCTAACTGTGGCTGGGGAGGGGGGCTGGTCAGTGTAAAGCTACAGTTTTGCTCAGCATCATCGTCAGTTGAAAGATGGTGATAAACAGGTTGTATCATCACTCCAGTTCCCTCTCAAACACAGATAAGCAGGCGCGGCAGTTGACCGCGATGTGAGAGTCTAGAGGTTGCAGGCCCACAGTACCCTTGCGGCCGACTGACACAACCAGCCACAGCGGCGAACCCAGGAAGCGGGGGACCCCAGGGACATGCAGGTGGCCCGCTAGTAGTAGTCCCGCAGCAGGTAACAACGCAGCACCGCAGGTGTCGGCCGGGATGACGGAGCACACTGCTAGCCATTGCGGCTGCACCCTGACATCCAATACGAGTGGACCGGCCATATGCATGCATGCGCGGGCAGCCAAAGGCATATTGTGCGCACGTGGTCAACAACATATCAGCACGATATGCGGGATGCCAGTCATCAGCATATATACATATGATGAGGCGACGTTGCCACAGGCCTACAAGAAAAATGGACAGCGCTGCGTGCAGCAATGCCGCCGGAGGCAGACTGGGGGCCAGAGGAGCTCGAAAACGTCTTCATCGCCACTGGCCTTCCCGGTGTGAGCAGAAAAGTGACCAGGGCAGTAGCGCAGACACGGCACGACGCGCTGCTGCAACAGCTGGGCAGCACCCCTGGTGGTGCAAAGACCTTGCACGCATGCGCAGCTGCGCCTGTCGTGTTGCCTCACTGTTCCTGGATTCCCTCCCAACCAACCGCATGCTGACTCTGAATGATGGGGATTTTGTGCATGGGATGCGGTTCAGGGGCGGACTTTCCCCCTGCCGCCGTTAGATGGGGAAGTGATATGTGATTGCAATGCTCGGGTGAAGCCCGGCGACGTAGATCATGCCATGACATGTCGACACAATGCCGACTGCTGGACGTTGCGCCACAACGTTGCCGTTACGGCTTGGCGCCGTCGAGTAAGAGCGGCAGGGGTGTCCACATCAATTGAGCCTGTGATGCGCAGCCTGGACAGACGCTACAGGGACGACAGTAGGGGGACATCCTAGCAAATGGTCCGGACGTGGACGTGTATGTACTAGATGTCAGCTTCATCCACCCATCTGGGGTGGCTGTGGTGGGGAAAGCATCGGGGCACAGGGGCACGCGGCAGCCGTACGCGAACAGTTCAAACTCAACAAGTACAAAGAGAGTGTGCAGGGATCGTACAAGGTGGTGCCGGTTGTGCACGAGACATATGGCAGACTAGGTCGCATGCCATGCAGTACCTCAACACGCTGGCAGTGTCGTTGGTTGGGCCGTTCGACAAGAGAGCAAAGGCTCGCTGGATTGAGAACTCCTTGCGGGAGTTCAGTGCGGCGACAGTGAAAGGAAACGGGTTTGTGATCAGAAAGACCATGTCCAGGGTAGCACGGCTTACGGGTGCGCAGTTTGTGCCAGGTGATCGCCTGGCCGGCTTGCATCTGCTGGGTAGCATGTGAGTCTAGAATCTAGTTGTACGTTCGCTTGGTGCACTGGATCGGAGCCCCTCGATGTAACAGTACATATGATGAGCAAAAAAACCGGCCGGCTTGCATCTGCTGGGTAGCATGTGAGTCTAGAATCTAGTTGTATGTTCGCTTGGTGCACTGGATCGGAGCCCATCGATGTAACAGTACATATGATGAGCAAAAAAAACACTGGAAAAGTTGGGAAAGTCCGCTGGTGCACCTGAGGTGGAATATGATCGCAGAGACTACCGTGTGCAACGCACACCACAAAGCATACGCCGCGCACGCATGGCACGCAGAGCGTCCACCAGGCATGCCCAGCCCAGCCGCGCAGCAGCAGCATAGGATATGAGGGGGCAGCGCGCGCGCTGCAGCGAGACAGGCCTCATGCACGCCACGCAGTGTAGCAGCATGAAGCGGCACGAAGCGCGCATGCCAGCCGCATCCTCCTTCGCGTTAACGGATGCATGCCCTTTGCGGACGAACAGGTCTGGGCACAGGGACAAACAGCTCTTGGATTGGAGCAAGCATGGCGGTCGTGGTGGGGGGAGACGCGCACGTTGGATGGCCTGTCGGCGGTGGAATGCGGAGGCAGCAGGTCGAGAGGGCCAGCCATGTCAAGCAGAATGTGTATGAGACAACGTTGTACATGCCCTGTGTGCCATCAGAGCTGTGACGGTCGCCGATGCCTTCGCTGAACGCGCCAGAGCATACTCAAGCACCGTCCTTCAGTGCCGCAATGCACTGCACCTCCTTCGTGTGGCTTTGGCCGCCCTGCACGGCACAGACTGCTGCACAACGAAATTTTGCATTTACAGAGCCGTGTTGCCGTGTTGCTGCGTTGAATGTGGTGAACCGGCGCGCACCGCCTCAGGCAGAATGCAACTGCCGCTGCCCCGACCGCCGTTCAAAGCGCGGTTGACAAAATGCACAACCCTTGCGCAAGTCCTGTAGAGTCCGACTACGTCCAGCCCAGCTGCAGGTACCAGCTCCCAGCGAGCAGCAGGTCTGTGTCGCAAATGCTAGCACAGATTTGCATTTGACAGCTTCCCCAGCTGACATGGACTTGCAGTACTTGCGGCGATGCTGCAGGGGTGAAATGGGTGGAGGGGCTCTCGGGGCGAGATGGGGGAGGGGTGGGGGGGGGGGGGGGGGGGCGACGCAAGCCTATGCGCGATGGACTACCATTTAATGTGCCGTTCCCGGATATTTGCAACTGTGGTCTAACGGCATGTCAGCGGACGCATCGAGCTTGGCACCCGCAGCGATAGCGGGACGGCAGGTAACGTGCTGGATGACCGTGCTGCTTGTGGTTGTCTGTGAATTTCTGTGCGTTTCTCCCTCGACGCTTCCGGGCCTTGATCTACGGCAGTGTAAAACCAGGACAGTGATGGCGTGCACCTGCCGAGGCGGACCTGTCTAGACAGGTCGCGCCTTGGCAAGCTTGACCCAGGTGCAGAATGGCCGCCATGGATGTTGACCTTGAGCACAGAGCTGTGGAGTGCCAGTTGCAACGACTCAGACGGCTGGTCATGCCCTCTTCAAGGGACGAGGTTGTGCGCAGCCCGTCAGGTCACAGGATCAGGAAAGGAAACTTCCACAAAGAGACATTTACACTAGTCATGGTCTGGACACGAGGTAGATCATTTGTAATGCACCGTTCAGGGGGCTGTTGCCACATGCTGCAACATTAATTTTGTCGGCCCTCAGGTGGCTACAGGCTCCTGGAAAGGTACAAAATGCACTGCTAGCTATAGTGACTAGTGGGAGCTTGTTCGCACTGCAGTGCATGCACAGCCTCCCCCGTGGCCACAAGCGGTGACGCGTTTATTCACTCATGACGCGATCGCGCTAGGCCAGCTAGCTGCAGCTGCGTCGCGACGCCGAGTTCACGCCGGCGCGCCGCGACGCGATGGGACGTTCGACCTTCAACCGTGGCCCCACCGCTCTGATCGTCGCAACGGCATGCGGCCACTTGTGGCCAGATGTGGTGAACTTGTTCGACCATAATTCAAGGTATAATTTCCTATTCTTGTGGCGAAATCTTCAAGTCTTGTCAGTCTCTCTCGTCGCCGGCGGTTCGCGCTGACACACGCTGCACTCCGCGCGTTCTCTCGCAGCGCTTCTGTCGGTGACCACTGCAGTGCACACCAAGAGGCCTGTCACTGTGTTACACGGAGATGAACGCAATAGCCCGGCAGCGAGGGCAACGGAAGGAGTAGACGGCCAAAACCCCCGAAAGTAGACACCAGCAAAAAGCAATCACTCTCCCAGGCGAAAAAGCCACAACGAACCGACACAGCCGACACAACCACACCCACGCACCCACACGCACGCGCACTGGTTACAAGGGCGCGCGAGAGCTCGGCGCGGCAGCTGCGCCGCCGCCGCAGTGGCCGTGAAGGCGGCCGCCCCGGCCGGCGGCGAGTGCGCGGTGCGGTGTGAGCACCTGCCACAGGTGGGCCCGGTGGCCACTAGTCCGCCGCGACGCCTGCCCGAGGGTCGACGGGGCGCGCGCGCCGCGGCTTGCGCCCGGCCGCTACCCCCCGCTCGCAGCGCGACCCGGAACGGGTGATCTGCTTGTGATGTTGCCCTGCGACACCGTTGTGGCCGATGTGTGCGTGACCTGTCCGGTGGCCCCCCCGGGTCGTCGCCGCGGCAAACACGCCAGGCGCTGCCGCCCAGCTGATGGACGACCGGAAGCGAGACAAGTACGCCGCTCCGGCACAGGCGCATGTCGCTTCGTGTCCCTGTCGCATGAGACGTTTGGCCGTGTGGGCACGGGTGCGTTCGCCTTCCTGAATAAGATCGCTGACTTTGCTGCGGCTTCGGGGGCCGTGTCCAGGCGAGCGTTCTTGCAGAATGCCATGTGCGAACTCTCCACCACTCTGTGCCGTGGTGTGACGCGCCAGGTCCTCGCTGCGGCTCCGCTGCGTATGCGGCTGGCGGGCAGGGCGGTGGTGCCTGGCCACGATGTCCCGTCGGACGTGCTATAGGCGGTCGCTGGCCGCCTTGCTGGACCGGGTTGCCGCGGCTGCAGCAGCGCAGGCCGGCCCCGCGTCTGGTCGTGTTGTGGCCCGCCGAACCTTCCCGCGAGCCACCGTGGGGGAGTGATGCGGCGCGCTAGTGCCCTTCGCGCCCCGCCCCGAGCCCCCCCGTCCGCGGCGGGAGTGGGAGTGCAGGTACGCCTTGCACTGTGGGGGGCGTGCGCCCCGGGCTCTCATGTGGGGGGCCCGTGATGGAATGCTCCAGTGGGCAGGATGGAGTGGGGTGCTGCTTAGGGGGTCGGTGGTGGCTGGTTTTGCTGGGGTGGGCAGTAGTGCGGTGGTGGTTGTTGCTTGCTGTGCGCGGTTGGTGGCGCGGGTGCCGTAGTGGAGGGGTGCGGGAGTGCGCATGCGTGTGGGTGCGTAGTGTGGTTGTGTCGGCTGTGTCGGTTCGTTGTGGCTTTTCACCTGGAACAGTGATTGCGTTTTGCTGGTGTCTACTTTCGGGGGGTTTTGGCCGTCTACTTTCCTTCTGTTGCCCTCGCTGCCGGGCTATTGCGTTCGTCTCCGTGTAACACTGATTCCGCTGACCCCGCCTCAGCTCAGGTTAATTGCAGGCATGCGCGTGGACAGGAGACTGTGACCGGGCTGGCTGCGCTGAAAGGTGCATCGCCAATCTTCGCTTCACAGAGAGCTGGTCTGTCCTGATGGACGCGCCACGGGCCGATGAGTCGCTTTATCAGCGCGTGTCCCTTGCTGGCGTCCTGGGTTAACAGAGCATTGGATCTCGAGCGCCGCACTGGACGCCGCCTGCATTCCGAGAAAGTACGAGGCCTCACCTTCCCCTGATATATACCTCATTGCAGCTGGTGTGAATCCATCATGTGGCTGTGTCACGCCATGCTCCCCGAGCACACTTCTGTGCCACTGGTAATTGCATGATGCTATGGTTCAACGCGCCATGCTGCCAATACAGCGTAGCTGCCATCAGTGGCCGCTTGGACCATGCTGCGCGCGGCGAGCTGCGGAACGATTGCGGTGCGCTTGAGATGACAAACCGGTGCCATGCCGTCAGGAGCCCCCAGCAAGGATTGTCTAGGGCACATCGGTCACATGCCGCAGGGCACGTCATGCACGCCCCACCTGGGGTATGCACTCGCTTGCAGGGTTCCAGCATGCATGTATAAGGACATGATGGCCTGACAAGTCGCAATATGAGGTCGTACACTGTATGCGCCCGGCATGTCAATGCATGTATTCCCTGCTTCAAGCGCAGCGCCAATGCGCAGTACGCACCTCCTCACGCGTGTGACAGGAGTTACAGGTTGCTGCGGAAAAAACTGAAGTCAAATCGCATGGTGCGGATGCCCGCAGAGGCTGTTGCGAAACTCCGAGTGCAGGCAGCCGCTCGCTGCTCAATGCGTTTGGTGATGACTCCTCCACTCCCCCCCTCAGCATGTTTGGCGACTATGACGCTCAGGCTCCCAGCAGCGATACAGGCGGCTATGCTTCCCAACCCTCCAGCAGCGTGTTTTCGCGACTACGACACTCCAGCTCCCAGCAACATGTCAACAGGAGACGTCCCTGCGGAACTGCCTTCCAATGTGAGATCCCTTGTTCTCTGCCTCTCCCATCCTCTATCTTCCTCCCCCCCTTCCGTATACTCATGGCTTATGCAGTTGTGCCTACGTCCGCAGACATTGAGGAGGCAGGTCCGAGCCTCGCCGCCTTCGCCTCTCTCTTCCGGAAGCTCTTTGAGACCGACATCAGGCGCGAACCATGCGATATCTCATGCGGCGATTGAACTGCACACAAAACCAAGCACTCCTAGTTCGTGCGTGGGCCCACATTTTGGTGCATGTCTCTCATGCGTTCCAGCAAGCATGAGTTTTCCTGGCGCAAGTCTCGGGCACTTATTGGCGCACTACCTGGTGTATGATGTGGTGTATTTGCGCATGCCTCTGCGCAGACACTCAGCGGCTGCGGGAATGTTCTTCCATGGGGGCACCACTGCAGGGCAGCCAATTCCGGCTGACCTGGAAGACATCACCGTTTCCTGGATGATCCTAACACATACCAGTGGCTGACGGCGTTTCTGGAAGACCACGACCGCCTGGCCGAATACGTGAGCAACAACTGCGCCTCAAAAACGATTAAGGCACCCGAGTCTACCCATTTTCTTCCCATGGGTTGATTCTGACGACTTTGACCTATTTATAGAACAAGATGACTTTTCGCAGGTGCAGTGCGTCGACACCTTTGGCGCAATTGGTGACTTCCTCAGGTGCCTACATACACTCATGCGCCTTCCTATCAGTCCACTGTGCTGTGCGCTGTGGCCCAGGCCACAACTGATTTGCTACGCTGCTGTTTCCACGTACGCACCTGTGAGAATCTAGCCGCACGCGGCAAGGTATGCAGTCCGGGTGTGGCAGACATCGCAGTGTCAGACCAGGCTGTGCTGCATGTTCAGTGACCCTGCTGGGTATTCATGCGTGACCGCCGCATGCCGATCACACTGCACAGGTCCACCAGTGGTTGACTTGTGCATGGACTGCGCGATGTTGCGCGATGCTGTGCGCGCTTCCTATTTGTTTGTGCGTGTTTGTGTTTGATTTCGTGCCGATGCTGGTCCGTTATAGAATTTGCTCGCGCGGAGAGGGGCATTGGGACTTTAGCGCTGCTGATCACAGCTGGTAACAGAGCGGCCTTAGGTCTGCAAGGCCTTGGGACTTGTGATGCTTTGTTTTTTGCCTGTTGACTGCTCTGTGCCTCGGCGCTGCTGGGTCCTAGATCTATCACAGTGTCAAACAGATCCACCGGGCGCTGCAGGACTGCACACACTTGTGATTGCACACCCCATGCAGCGATCTATTCCGAGCGGCTGATTATGATCCCTCACACACACCTGCCAGTGGTGTTGCAGGAACTTTGAAAGCATGCTGCTTCCGCATGTAGAGCTTCACTATATCAACAGGCTCACCGTCCACCGCAACCCCCCGAGTGAAGCACACACGGCCCGGCGCCGGGCACGGTCCCCCAGGGTCGTGTGACTCGGCCAGCCACGCTTGGCAAAGTCTGCGTGCTCGGCACAAATGAGGTAGAGCAGCCCTTTCAGGCACGCCCGTTCGCTGGTGGGCGCAGGCAACACCTCCAGCCGCTCCGCACCTGTGAGGTCAGTGCCAGCACCCAGCATCACGGGTGGGGGACTAGGCCCGCGGCCGCCATCAGGCAGGCGCGGAGGCGGCGGCGGCGCCGCGTTGGGCTGCTGTTGTACAGCGGGCTTGCGGATGCGCTTCCGCTGCTTCTCCCGGGCGGCAGCAACAGCTTCAGTCAGACGGGGCAGAGCCTTGGGGCCAAGTTCCTGGACCAAGCGGTCACACGCTCGCCGCAACAGGAGGTCGTTGACAAAGATGCGCTCAGAACCGGACGTGCCTCGATACTTGATCAGCCGCTTGAAGAACTGCACGAGCCTTTCGATCCAGTACTCAAGGCAGAAAAAGGCAGGGCCGCAGGCTCTAACCTGATCTGGCAAGTGGACGGCCGCCAAATGCAACTTCAGGGTTGCAAGGACCTGACCGCTGAACACCTACACGACATCATGACTGCGTGAGACAACCTGTGGGCAGGAACTGCCTGTAGTACACACTGCACACCCGCAACTTCTCCTCCTCGTAAAACGTACGCGCGGGCGGGGAGCCGGCGATGGAGGCAGTACCTGCTGTACCTCTTCCCATATGCCAGGAGGTGTTTTTGGGCGTCGAGAATTCACTGCCAGGTGTGCTGCTCTGGCGTGTACTTCATGAAGTACATGACTCCGGCCCGCAAGTCCGTCCACATCGCCTCAAATTGGTCGCGCACATGAACTTCATCAGGGTCGGTTTCATCCCACGGCAGGTCGTGCAGCAGCTGGAGACTCCACGCGTCTGTGAAATTCATCCAGTCCTCCATGAGGTAATTGGCGCGCGATGCCTGCACGCCGATTGTGACATGGTTGAGTAGGCAGGGGGGCTGGGGGTAAGCCTGGTACCCGACAACATCAGAGTACACGACAGAACGGCTCGAGCAGGTGGCTATGTGGCTGTCGCCAGACAGCAGCCCCCGACGCAGTACAGTTGTACATGTACCTACGACTGGTCATACAAGATGCAGGAAGAGCATACTTGACAATATCTCGATAGGGCTTCTTTATCAGCTCCGTCTGGTTCTGTAGGGCAGCTCTGGAGGTTATCTTCCGACGCACCACCACAGGTAGAACATACTTCGCAGCCGGACCATGCCGTTTGGCAGTGGGGCCTTGTAGCCACTGCTTCCAGAAGTCCTTCAGGAGACCCAGGAGGAAGATGTGGGCGACGCCGAACGGAGGGAATGTACACGGACTGCACACGTCACCGGGGCCCGGGTCAAGCACTGACACAGAAACAGGTCTGTGCACACGTATGGGTCAGGGCTGGGAGCGCACTTGAAGTAGGACAGCTTATGGAACAATGGCAGCCTCCACAAGCCGATCTTCAGGCGCTCGGTGTGAGCGCGGTTTGCACGCGTACTCCTGGCTGCGATACCAGTGTACGGCGGCCGAGTCGGATTGTCAACCTGCATACAGGATGCCAGCGACTGCGACGATGGTGATGTCCATTGCAACCGAGGGCCTATGCAAGGGGCAGACACCACCCGCCTTGGGCGCATAGCCTTGGGCATCACAGTGCTGTTGGTAGCTCGCCGAACCTGGGACTCGATCTCGGCAGCCTTTTCTGCCCTGGACATGATCTCCGAGCCTGACCACTTCAACACACCATCTCCTGTCCACGTGCCCTCTGGGTGACAGTCGTGGGGGAGTCCAATCATCTCTGCAGCCCTGCTCACCTGTGTCAAAGGACATGTAGCCAGGTGGCATGCGTGGCAGGGCGGGCTGCCCGCCCTGCGTCTGTGCTGAGGAGGCTGGCAGGGAGCCGCCACCCGCGTAAGCAGGCACGGATTGAGTGATGTGGCAGTAGCTTTCCCACCTGCACACCGGCCACCAGTAGTAGACCACTACCAGAGGCTGCCAGGCAGAGCCTGCCAACCACGGACATCGCGTTGCGAGATCGCGCGCGGGACAAGAGGGCGAAGCCGTATCAAGGGATTTGTAATGCGATTATAGAACAGCTGTGTATCATTGTGTTTACAGCTATCAAGTGTTATGTGCATAGCCATGGCTATTGCCTGAGTGTTCTCCCTACTAATCGAAGTGGAGCCTATCCCTGCAGTGAGTCACACCGGCCAATGGTATCGTGCCTGTCAATGGCCAGACGGGGGTGACGCACCGGACTGTGTTGGCATCCTTCACGGTGCACCAAGGAAAGCGCAACGCACACAAGCTGACTTGGCCCCATGACCAACGGCGTTTGCCAGCTTCTCGAGCACAGGGATGTCTCCCTCTGCCCAGCCACAGACCGGCCACAGCTTCACTAGCCTCTTATTGCTGTTTAGATCAGCAGGGTCCTCCCAGATCTCCACAATGATCGGGGTGGTTCCGTCCTGCCTGTAGAGGCTCCCTCACATGGTGGGAGGTGCGTGTGAGGGCGACAGGCAAGCACCGGCACGCATGTGCAGGCAAGTGTAACACAGTTCAGCGCCTGATTACCGATTCGCAGTTGGCACACTAATGGGCAGTGCACCAGACAGGAGTGTATACCGCACCGGGGTCGTGTGCGAGGAAGAAGTCCTCCAGAGACTCCAAGACGCTGTCTAGACGGTTGGGCTCGGTCGGCCCCTCCACAACGCCTAGGGGAGCCCAGGTGTCATTCTTCGCGGCCATCCCGTCGTGCAGCTCCTGGAGCCGGATGCCCCAGATGAGGGCGCCATGCTACTTATTAACAAAGAGCTGACCACCGTCTGCCCCTGCACCGGGAGTCACCGCCTGAGGACACTGTTGCAGGCAAGTATCACGACAGGCACTCGTCTGAAGATCAGGAGGAGGACACGCATGCAAAGGCGATGCACCTAGGCTCAAGAGCACTGAAACTCGTCAGCTTTTATAGACGTCTCGTCGAATTTGTTCCACACCGGGCGTTCAGCTCGCGGCCGGCAGGCGAGTTCCAAAAGGACTCTGGATCCTCGAAAGCCTCCTTGCGGTGACTCAAGATGGCTGGCAGCTTATCTGGCTTGCAGACGAGGTCCACAAAGGTGCCCTCATTCCCGAAGTAAAATGCGCTACGCTTGGGGGAGACATGACCTCCGGGCCACGCTTGAATCGGGGGTTGTTGCAACCCGGCCGCTGGCAGACCTCATCCGCATGGACCGCGTGTGAGTCACCCGGGATGTCCGGGAAGAGTTCCCAGCAAGCGTCACAGATGTGCCGCTCACAGTCGTGGCTATCTTCGACAGCGAGTGCACAGCAGAGCATGTGGTACGATTTGGGAAACAGTTTTCCCTCTGGTAACAGCAGGAAATGCACCATCTGGCAGAATGAGGCCATGGCCGAATTCGTGATACGATGCTCTGATGCCAGCCTTGCCAGCCACACAGCAACCTCACGTACCTAGACCGAGTGCCCGGCCACGATGGAATGTGCCAGGCGGAAGTTGAGATAGGCACCGGTGTCTCGCCTGGGCGCCTTCACGGGCTCCTCCTCCTCCTCCTCCTCTCGTCTGGTTGTTCATCATCTGGCTCCAGGGCGTCATGCCATTCCTCCCATCTTCGTCGCCGAGTTGATCAAGCCCATCGTACTGAGGGTCTGCCTCGACGGGAAGCGCAGCCGCAGCGATGAGGTGTACCTGCAACTTATTGCTGGATTGCATATGTTGAAGGAGCGGTATGCGCGGCTGACACCATCATGCGATATACACAGTGACAGGGCAGTATCAGCTTACCGGTGCCTGTGGGATTGCGGGGTCTCCGACCGGGACGAGGTAATCGTGTGGATCTGATTCCGGTGGAGGGAGGGGTACTGGTGGAGGGAGGGGTGCTGGTGGTGGTGGCAGGGGTGCTGGTGGAGCGAGGGGTGATGGTGGAGGCGGGGATCTTGGGGCATGGGTCCCCCGATATCTCGCGGGTCTTGTGTAGTGCCGCGAGCTCTCTTGCTCCAATGCCGTCCAGGATCGCATCAGCAATTGCCTCGCGAGGGAAGCGCAAGCCATCATCAACTACCGCACAGTGATTGAGCAGAGGCGAATCAACGGACCGTGCAGCAGCTGATCTCCACGCCGCAGCCCGCTTAGGACAAGCAGTGACTCTAAAATGGCGCTCCGCATGAGCGACATTATCAAAAAACCTAGACAGTGATCACACTTGAACAAAGGTGTGATGTTACATACAATACATACATACAATACATACACAATACATACATACAATACATACATACAAAGGTATGATGTTAAATACAATACATTCCATGCATTCCACACTGTGTTACACGGAGATGAACGCAATAGCCCGGCAGCGAGGGCAACAGAAGGAAAGTAGACGGCCAAAACCCCCGAAAGTAGACACCAGCAAAAAGCAATCACTCTCCCAGGCGAAAAAGCCACAACGAACCGACACAGCCGACACAACCACACCCACGCACCCACACGCACGCGCACTCCCGCACCCCTCCACTACGGCACCCGCGCCACAAACCGCGCACAGCAACAACCACCACCGCACTACTGCCCACCCCAGCAAAACCAGCCACACCGACCCCCCCTACAGCAGCACTTCCACTCCATCCTGGCCCCACTGGAGCATTCCATCACGGGCCCCCGCACATGAGAGCCCGGGGGCGCACGCCCCCCACAGTGCAAGGCGTACCAGCCCTCCCCCTCCGGCCGCCCGAAGGGCCTCAGGGCGGGGCGCGAAGGGCACTAGCGCGCGCATCACTCCCCCACGGTGGCTCGCGGGAAGGCAGGGCCGGGCCAACACGACCAGACGCGGGCCGGCCTGCGCTGCTGGCAGCCGCGGCACCCCGGTCCGGCAAGGCGGCCAGCGCCGCCTATAGCACGTCCGACGGGACATCGTGGCCAGGCACCACCGCCCTGCCCGCCAGCCGCATACGCAGCGGAGCCGCAGCGAGGACCTGGCGCGTCACACCACGGCACAGAGTGGTGGAGAGTTCGCACATGGCATTCTGCAAGAACGCTCGCCTGGACACGGCCCCCGAAGCCGCAGCAAAGTCAGCGATCTGATTCAGGAAGGCGAACGCACCCGTGCCCACACGGCCAAACGTCTCATGCGACAGGGACACGAAGCGACATGCGCCTGTGCCGGAGCGGCCGTACTTGTCTCGCTTCCGGTCGTCCATCAGCTGGCGGCAGCGCCTGGCGTGTTTGCCGCGGCGACGACCCGGGAGGGGGCAACCGGACAGGTCACGCACACATCGGCCACAACGGTGTCGCAGGGCAACATCACAAGCAGATCACCCGTTCCGGGTCGCGCTGCGAGCGGGGGGGTAGCGGCCGGGCGCAAGCCGCGGCCGCGCGGCCCGTCGACCCTCGGGCAGGCGTCGCGGCGGACTAGTGGCCACCGGGCCCACCTGTGGCATGTGCTCACACCGCACCGCGCACTCGCCGGCCGGGGCGGCCGCCTTCACGGCCTGCGGCGGCGGCGGCAGCTGCCGCGCCGAGCTCTCGCGCGCCCCTGTAACCGACAAGCCGCCTCGCCGGGGGACGTCTACGTCCATGGCGCCTGCCGTGTCGGCCCGCGGCAAGCCTTGACCTCGGACGAGGCAACAACGGCTGGAGATGGCAAGCAGCGACGAGTGCAGCCGCGGCAACTGGTCCCTCTGAGGTGCCGTCCGCCGTGGCGGCGTCGCCGAGCGGGGCAGCGTTGTCCGCCGGTCCGGAGGGGCGCAAGGGGGCAGGCGGGGAATGCGCCAGCGTCTGGGTGCCACATGGGGTGGAAGGCACGGCCGAGGCGCTGGGGGCCGGGGTGGGTGGAGTGAGCGCAACAGCGGCAGCACAGCTGGCAGGCTCACAGGAGGGGCCGGGCGGCTGTGCGGGCGGCCGTGCGCCGGCACATCCGGGTACTGCGGGAGCTTCTTGATGTTGGGCTCAAGAGACGTGGAGATGCCCGCCTGCATGATGAAGCGGCGCCATGCCTGCGTGATCGCAATCATGGCGGGCGACCACCGTGCGCCACCACCGGCATTGCACACCAGGGCAATGGGAACCATCAGCAGGCGATGCCCGGCCGCACACGCAGTCGCCCGTCCGCCTCTGGGCCGGTGAACAGTGACTCACCTAGGCGCAAGCGCACATTCACGCGGAACTCTGTGGCAGTCAGCTCAGTCGCACCGGGCCTGGCTTTCAGGAAAGCTGAGGCCATCGAGCCTGCGCAACTATGCAAGCGCGCCTTGCTGGTCAGGCTGTGTTCGCGTGTTGCTGACGACGGGCTGCGCGTCCCTTGATCCAGCGCTGCAAGCAGCGCAGCCGCCCGGCGTCAGAGTCGGCCCGGCCGACTGCATTCTGCAGCCGTGACATGCGATGGCAGACCCCCCGCCGCTCAGGCCCGCCCATTCCGCGGGCTCGGGCGGGGCACTCAGACAGCCCCGGGATGCTTGGCCACTGCCGGCGCAACTCTTCGAGAGTGTGGCGCATGGCGACGCCCGCATCGCCACGGAACGGCAGGCCTCGATCCGTCCCTTCTGCGTTGCATTCCAGGGCTGCATTCCACACTGTGTTGGTAGGCTGTCGAGCGACGTCTTCGTCTGCATGGTCACCTCCCATGTCCGCGCCACGGCGTGCCACGAGTGGAGATTCTGACTGCTTCAGATGCTAATTTCTGTCAGTATTGATAGTCTCTTCGCCGGCTGAGCTCTGCGCTGCTCAGTTGGCACTGCGGTGAAGGCTGCCCGCGTAGCAGCGCGCGCCTGCCAGCCTTCCGAGCGCGCAGCACGCGCATAGCCCTCGCAAGTAGGTCAATATACTGCATACAACTAGGCGTTCGTAGTCTCGACGACAGGATCCCCAGCGCCTGAGCCTACTCCTTCTGTGGGTGCGCCTGCACCAGGTGCACAGCACCACTTTCTGGCTTGCGCGATCTGGCCATGGATCCGCGCAAGCGTTGGACGGCGGTCCAACCCACTCAGCATCGAATCAGCAAATCGTCCGCTGTGATTCCGCGCAAGCCGTGCCCATGCTGCGGCACTCTGTTCGGGTCGCCGCAGCAGCTACTGCAGCACTGCCGCAGGCAGCACGCTGGTCACACGTTCTCGACAGCAGACCTCGCCCAGCTGAACGGAGCCACGTGTCACTTCTGTGCGAAAGTGTACTCGCGGCTCGGCCTGGGCGCACACGAGAAACGGTGCCCGTCGAACCCCCAACGGCGCAGCAATAGCACTGCAGGGCACCCCACAGCACAGTGCAGCCTTGGCCCCGCACAGCCTGCTCACCGCCGCACCCAGCCTCCGGCACAACCGGCGCCCGTCACTCCGCACTCGACAGCCCGTCCCCGCTCGCAGTCGGTCACGCGCTGCGGCCTGGTACCCCGCGAGGCCGCCTCGGGGCCTGCGTCAGCACCAGCTGCAGATGGGAGGGGAAGCAATGTCCGGCCACATAGCCTGCCGCCCGCCAGCCGCCTCGCGCAGCACCTCCTGGCCGTGAATGGCGAGTACCGCGGGAACGGCGGGTCGGCAGGCGGCCGTCAACCTCCAGGTGACGTCCCGCCGTCGCCTGCCCCGCCCCCATGTGATGCTATCATGCATGACGCCGGCGCAGTTGCCAGCCCGACCGCCGCGACCCCCACTGCGGCACCAGATGTCATGCATGACACCGCTGCCGGCAACGGCCAGCGTGCGTGGCCAACACCGACCGAGTCCACCGGTCTGCCTGCGCCTGCCACGCTAGTCAGCCCTGCTCACGTAGGGAACCACGCCATGGTCGCCCCTGAAGGCACGCAGTCCAGCCTCAACGCCCAGCCGCGTCCGCCTGCGCCGCCATCGGGCCTGGCCGAGTCAAGCCTATCCGGCCTGCGCATCGGCTCCGCGCCCGCCGATAGCGTCATGCAGGACGTCGGCACAGACTCCGCCGGGGTGCCGGCGGCAACCGCACCAGCCGTGGAGGAGGCTTCCTCTCCGGGCGTGGCTACGCCATACCGCGACGTCAGGGTGCCTCAAGAACTCCCCAGGTCTGTCACTGATGTCTTTGCCGCGGCCGCGGCCGACTGCCTGGAGGCCATCCACGATGCCGTCAAGCGCGAGCATGATGCGCGCAAGCAGCAGCACATCACTGAGCTATTGATGCTCCCTACCGAGCTGCTTGGGGACAACCGCGGCGGCAGCGGGCAGCGCCGGCGGGTCCTGGCGCGCATCCGTGACCTCCATAAACGCCGACGTGCTGCCGCGCCGGCTGATACTGACGCCGATGCGAAGCCCCAGCGCACTCGGACAGCGCTGCTGGCTGACCATGAGCTGGCCGGGCGCATGTATAGGCACTGCCGCAACGGCAATGACGGGCGCGCGGCCCGCTGCCTGGACAGCAGCCCGCTGGCAGCCGTTGATGCGGCCACTATAGCAGCGTTGCGGGAGCTGCACCCGTCTGCCCCCCCGCCCGTTCTGCCGCACACCGCTGACCTCCCGCCTCCCGCCGCAGTGATCGGGGAGGAACAATTCCATCAGATCGTGCTGAACCTGTCGCGGGGCACGGCAGCAGGGCCCAGTGGGTGGACAAACGAGCACATCCGCGCCGTGGCACTACATGACCCACGCATCCGCGCCGCGCTGCGCCATTTTGTCAATGACCTCCTGTCGGGGAGCATCCCCCACACGGCTCTCCTCCAAGCCAGCCGACTGATCGCCCTCGCCAAGACGGCAGGCGGCGTCAGGCCCATCGCAATCGGTGAGTCGCTGATGCGCCTGGCGGGTATCTGCGCGCTGGCGACGCTGCCGGATGCAGCCAGCCTGTTTGCCCCGCTGCAGGCCGGTGTCGGCATCTCTGGGGGTGCTGAGATCCCAGGCCATGCGCTGTATCCTGACTTTCATGACCCCGATGTTGTGACCGTCCAAGTGGACCTCCGCAATGCCTTCAATCTGTGCGATCGGACCGCCATGCTGGCAGCCGTTGCACAGCACGCCCCGGGTCTCTTGCCATTCGTGCGGATGTCATACCAACAGGCATCAGCGCTGCTTCTGCGGCGCCCGGACGGCGCACATGAAGTGCTGTGGAGCGAGACCGGCGTGCGACAGGGCGACACGATGGGGCCGTTCCTCTTCAACCTGACGTATCAGCCGACTCTGCGAGCAGCGAGCGAGGTCAGCGGCGGAGCGCTGGTCACGGCATGCCACGATGACACGTACCTGCAAGGACGGCCGCAAGATGTCGCCGCCGGCGCAGCACTGATCATGGGTAGGCACCCGTGCCAGCCGCAGAAGACTAGCGTCTACTGCGAGGACACGGACACAGCTGCGCATGTCGCCGCCTTGCTCGGTGCACGCGTCGCCCCGGACGGCATCGTGGTGTGCGGCACCCCGCTGGGTAGCGATGAGTTCGTCACAGCACATGTCTCCCGCCGCTGCGCAGCCACTCGCGCGCAGATTGCGAAGCTGACCGCACTGCCACTGTCCCCTCAGGTGAAATGGCTTGTCATGCACAACTGCCTGCAGCATAGAGAATCCCATTTGTTGCGCAGCACGCAGTGGCGGTTTCTGGAGCAGCCGCTGCACCAAGTGGAGACAGCGCTGCTGAAGGGCCTCGGCGACATTCTGGATGTGACCAGCCTTACGGATGCACAGTGCCTGCAAGCCCTGCTTCCCCACCGCCACGGCAGCATGGGCCTACGCAGGTTCACCCAACCCATCGCCGACGCTGCTCGCCTGTCGTCCGCTGCACTCGCCCATGCAGCCCTCGCAGAAGGGACGGATCGAGGCCTGCCGTTCCGTGGCGATGCGGGCGTCGCCATGCGCCACACTCTCGAAGAGTTGCGCCAGCAGTGGCCAAGCATCCCGGGGCTGTCTGAGTGCCCCGCCGAGCCCGCGGCATGGGCGGGCCTGAGCGGCGGGGGGTCTGCCATCCGCATGTCACGGCTGCAGAATGCAGTCGGCCGGGCCGACTCTGACGCCCGGGCGGCTGCGCTGCTTGCAGCGCTGGATCAAGGGACGCGCAGCCCGTCGTCAGCAACACGCGAACACAGCCTTACCAGCAAGGCGCGCTTGCATAGTTGCGCAGGCTCGATGGCCTCAGCTTTCCTGAAAGCCAGGCCCGGTGCGACTGAGCTGACTGCCACAGAGTTCCGCGTGAATGTGCGCTTGCGCCTAGTTGAGTCACTGTTCACCGGCCCAGAGGCGGACGGCGACTGCGTGTGCGGCCGGGCATCGCCTGCTGATGGTTCGCATGCCCTGGTGTGCAATGCGGTGTGGCGCACGGTGGTCGCCCGCCATGATGCGATCACTCAGGCATGGCGCCGCTTCATCATGCGGGCGGGCATCTCCACGTCTCTTGAGCCCAACATCAAGAGCCTCCCGCAGTACCCGGATGTGCCGGGCGCACGGCCGCCCGCACAGCCGCCCGGCCCGTCCTGTGAGCCTGCCAGCTGTGCTGCCGCTGGTGCGCTCACTCCACCCACCCCGGCCCCCAGCGCCTCGGCCGTGCCTTCCACCCCATGTGGCACCCAGACGCTGGCGCATTCCCCGCCTGCCCCCTTGCGCCCCTCCGGACCGGCGGACAACGCTGCCCCGCTCGGCGACGCCGCCACGGCGGACGGCACCTCAGAGGGACCAGCCGCCGCGGCTGCACTCGTCGCTGCTGCCATCTCAGCCGTTGTTGCCTCGTCCGAGGTCAAGGCTGCCGCAGCCGACACGGCAGGCGCCATGGACGTAGACGTCCCCGGCGAGGCGGCTGTCGGTTACAAGGGCGCGCGAGAGCTCGGCGCGGCAGCTGCCGCCGCCGCCGCAGTGGCCGTGAAGGCGGCCGCCCCGGCCGGCGAGTGCGCGGTGCGGTGTGAGCACCTGCCACAGGTGGGCCCGGTGGCCACTAGTCCGCCGCGACGCCTGCCCGAGGGTCGACGGGGCCGCGCGGCCGCGGCTTGCGCCCGGCCGCTACCCCCCCGCTCGCAGCGCGACCCGGAACGGGGTGATCTGCTTGTGATGTTGCCCTGCGACACCGTTGTGGCCGATGTGTGCGTGACCTGTCCGGTGGCCCCCTCCCGGGTCGTCGCCGCGGCAAACACGCCAGGCGCTGCCGCCCAGCTGATGGACGACCGGAAGCGAGACAAGTACGGCCGCTCCGGCACAGGCGCATGTCGCTTCGTGTCCCTGTCGCATGAGACGTTTGGCCGTGTGGGCACGGGTGCGTTCGCCTTCCTGAATAAGATCGCTGACTTTGCTGCGGCTTCGGGGGCCGTGTCCAGGCGAGCGTTCTTGCAGAATGCCATGTGCGAACTCTCCACCACTCTGTGCCGTGGTGTGACGCGCCAGGTCCTCGCTGCGGCTCCGCTGCGTATGCGGCTGGCGGGCAGGGCGGTGGTGCCTGGCCACGATGTCCCGTCGGACGTGCTATAGGCGGCCGCTGGCCGCCTTGCTGGACCGGGTGCCGCGGCTGCAGCAGCGCAGGCCGGCCCCGCGTCTGGTCGTGTTGGCCCGCCGAACCTTCCCGCGAGCCACCGTGGGGGGAGTGATGCGGCGCCGCTAGTGCCCTTCGCGCCCCGCCCTGAGGCCCCTGTCGGGCGGCCGGAGGGGGAGGGCTGGTACGCCTTGCACTGTGGGGGGCGTGCGCCCCCGGGCTCTCATGTGCGGGGGGCCCGTGATGGAATGCTCCAGTGGGGCAGGATGGAGTGGGGGTGCTGCTGTAGGGGGGTCGGTGGTGGCTGGTTTTGCTGGGGTGGGCAGTAGTGCGGTGGTGGTTGTTGCTGTGCGCGGTTGTGGCGCGGGTGCCGTAGTGGAGGGGTGCGGGAGTGCGCGTGCGTGTGGGTGCGTGGGTGTGGTTGTGTCGGCTGTGTCGGTTCGTTGTGGCTTTTTCGCCTGGGAGAGTGATTGCTTTTTGCTGGTGTCTACTTTCGGGGGTTTTGGCCGTCTACTTTCCTTCCGTTGCCCTCGCTGCCGGGCTATTGCGTTCATCTCCGTGTAACACTTGAACAAAGACCTAGAGTCTTTGGTATCCTTAGGCACACGGCGCATCCCATACTGGGCGAAGTGATCATCGATCTCTTGAGCCCTGCGACGGAGCTTCTTCTTGGGCTCGCCTGCCATCGTGTCACGACTGGTGGGATGAAGTTCAAGCCTATATAAAGGTTGATGACGGGTCCGCGCAAGCTATGTCGCAGCGCATCCGGAAAGCCACCGGGTAGCGAGCGTCACGCACTGCACACTTCCTGTAGACACACCCCCGACTTGACAGGGGTAGTAGAGTCGACACCCTCTGCCCACACCCGCGTGTGAACGCTTCCTTTGAAGGTGAAGCATGTACAGTCTTCTACGCCCAGTCTTCTATCATGCCTATTGATATATCTCGCATAACTAAGTTTTGTTCGACTCGATTTTGCCAGGGTCTACCGTCGTCGCCACAGGAGTACGTTGTGCAAGAAGGGCCAGCCGACGGACGAGAACACGATCATGCTGCAGTACGATATCGTCTACTATCAAATTGCGTATTGTGTGAATGCTGCTGCCCTTATTATACGACTGGGCCCCAACAGCCCGCCCGCGGTAACGCCAAGTAACAACTGCACGGCTTGTCAACTAGCCGGCGCTTGTTGCAGTGGCGGCGATGCTCCACCGTTTGAATGGATGTCTGCTTATTCTAACACACCATGGGGGAGGGCTGTGGCAGACACTATCTTTTCGGCGTGTGGTGCGAAGCGGCCCTTCAGCAGCGCGACGCTGCGGGTGACAAGCAGGCCTAATCCCACATATTACATCGAATTACAGTATGCTGACTTCAATTCGCTTATGGATGTCGCTATGTCAACTGCCGCAGCGGCTGTGGGGAAGCAGGCGGTATGGTTACCGCCCTTCACCTGCATGCTGGCCCAGGAGCAATCCCCGGTGCTCACTGCCACCGCAACCGCTGTTTCTAAGGACACAGTGCGTATGAGCTCAACCGTGAGTGGGCGGAAGGCGTCTGTGTCGCCATGGGTTACGTGGAAGCCACGATTCCTGCGGTCGACCGACAAGATACAGAGCATCTTGAAGGACATCCCAGAAGGTATGAAGGTGTTGCTGGATCGCTGTAATGATGCGAAGATTGTAAAAGACCTCTTCGTGAAGTTCGTGAGGGCAAGCAAGCCAGGGGCCATCATGCTACAGCCGGTTGTTGAGGCGTTCGACATGTTGGCTGAGATGGTGCGCTTGCCCTCCTCCCGCACGTACGCTGCAACGAACCGACAATCACCGTGCTGTCTATGTTCCTAAACGTGCACGCCGCACGTCCAGCTGATACAGCCGTTTTCTTGCCACCGAATTCCATCCGGACATTGCGTCAGTATCTCGATCGGCCGGATGAAGTGACTACCACAGCTCGGTTTTGCTGATGCAGTGGTCGATGTACTTTTTCCAGCGCACTGGTCTCGCAGATGTGGAGTGGTATTAACATCGAGCACGGGGGCTAGCGGTCCAGGTCATTCTGTTCTGCCATGCATCCCATTCGGCGCTTGCATTGCCATGCCACGATCGTCGTTTCAGATGGTAGGCACGACAGCGGCTGTGTGTGGTGCAGCTTCATGTGTCACAGGTGAGCCTGGTGGCGTCCGGCGGGTCGTGGTCGATTGGGTACAATCGACCATCGTGGCGTCCGGGGTGTCTTGGTCGATTGTACCCGTGCAGGGCCCACATAATGTGTTTGTGCATGATGCGAGTCACCATAGATGCATTGCCCCAGAACATGGTGTGCATGTTCCGCAGGACCACAAAGACTTCTTTGCCGGCTCCACCATGTCAGCCGCTGAACAGCAGGGCGCAAGGAACGCCATCGAGCTCTGCCGGAATCTATTCAAAGCTTGGACGAGCATGTGGAAGGTAGCTGCAAAGGAGCATGGTATTACGTACGCGCCGTCTATCTCACCTGTCGTGCGGGGCAACTGTTCGGAGCCATGCTTGTATTGATTCTGGGTCCGACGCAGGTATGCTGATGTGCGCAAACGTGCATCAAGTGTTAACAGCGCCATAGATAAGGAGTACGGTATCAGCACTGGGCAAAAGATGCCTCCTACCCGCCTCGAAGCTAAACTGTTGAGGGCCTTCACTACAAAGTTGTTATGCTGCCCGTGCAGTGTGCTACGATTGGCTGGTACTTGGGGTATGCGTGTAGGGTGTCAAAGCGTGTACAATGGACGTTGCTGAATCTGATTACCTATGCAAGCCGCAGTAAGCCGTAGCGATGTCCTGCTTGCTGCTTTGCGCGGCTCTGTGCCTAGACACGTCAATGTATGTGACCTGCAGGTCCCGAATCCAGATGATCCAACTGCAGCCCCCCGCACGTGCGAAGAGTGGGCCATGGATGGGATTTATGCAGTTCCTGCTGACCTGTTGGAAGAGTCAAAACAGAGACCTGTGAAGCGCAAGGCATTGAAGAAGGCGCCGCAGGTGGCATGACAGACTGCAGCCGAGGCCGCAGAAGATGTGGCTGAGTCACCCGCGAAAGCATCCGAAACGTCACAGGATGTGGATGAGGCCGATCAGGCACGCTTCCATCCATTTGCTAGTATCGCACGCTGAAGTTGCCAATGCACTGAACCTGACAGGTAAGTGGCTGGTACAGCGTCGTGCGCCTACAGGTTGTATGCATTCAGGTCGAACACCAAATCACTTGTAGCGTTGCCAACCCAGTGTCATGTGTAGGGAAAGGCCGTCCGCCGCAAGCTGAATGTTACCGACGATGTTGAGCAGAGCCAAGCTGCGGCAAACAGCCTGTCAGCTCCCGCATGCTCGACAGCCGTACAGGCCTCAATTACCAGGCCCTCAGACCAAGCTGCAGTTTATCTAGCCCCAACAGTACGTCCTGACTTACTTTTGTGGCTGCTTTTGATACTCCTCCACCTGTACCCAAGCCTGCCATCCACCACCACCTGCCAGGTCAGACCGGACTACAGCGGACAATATCCAACATCAACAGCACCGTGCTGTACAGGCCACATGGGCGCGTGCCTCAAAACTGCAGGACACAGTGACTAAGCTGAAGAACTTGCTCGGACCTGCAGCTGACGGGCCCCCTGCAACATCAGGGCCATACGCCGGGATATGGCAGAAGCTACTTGCTACTCAGGTAAGATCCCTCTCGCAACATGTACCTTTCATCTGTGTTGGGATCTGGTCTGTTGTGATGTGAATCACAATTACTGTGGTTTACAAGTCATCGGGAACAGGTGCAAGCTAGTACAGTCGCCTCACACACATTATCTTGCAGGAAGAGTTAGCAAACCTTGAACGCGAGATTGCGGCAGCGCTGGAAGAGGCTATTCAGTAGGAGTCCTAGAGCCATTACGGTGCACACAAGGCCTGCAGGCTTGCTTTCAGCCGTCAACGGCAGCAGTGTTGACGTCGCAGCATTGGCGTGGCCGTGAACAGCATGTTAGGAGAGCAGATGAGGGTTATGTGCAGCAAGGGGGCAGGGGGCAGGGGGCAGGGGTAGGGCAGGGGGGGGAGGGCTAAGGCAAGGGGCATGTGAGAGGCTGTGCAGCGGTCTGCAGCGGTCCTCGTGGCTCCATGGGTGCTATGTGGTCGATCGGGCACGATCGACTAAAGTGGCGCCCGGGGTGCCTTGGTCGATTGGGCACGATCGACCAAAGTGGCGCCCGGGGTGCCTTGGTCGATTGGGCACGATCGACCAAAGTGGCGCCCGGGATGCTGTGGTCGATTGGGCACGATCGACCATCGTGGCGCCCGGGGTGCTGCGGTCGATTGGGCACGATCGACCAAAGTGGCGCCCGTGTGCAGTGGTCGATTGGGCACGATCGACCATCGTGGCGCCCGGGGTGCTGCGGTCGATTGGGCACGATCGACCAAAGTGGCGCCCGGGGTGTTGTGGTCGATTGGGCACGATCGACCATCGTGGCGCCCGGGGTGCTGCGGTCGATTGGGCCTTCAGGCCTTTCTTGCATTTAGGATGTCCCTAAGCTGACCTCGTCCCCTAGGACTCCGTAAGGATTCATGCATGACTGACTTAGAGTCCTCAATCGTAGATGTAACAAGTCTTCATGATGCCCTGGTGACGTCACACTCCATCATCGGGACGTCCAATGACTGTTCCCGTGACATCCCTGTTATGCAATCTGTGTCCCCCAAGGATCCTCAGCCCATCTGGCACAGGTCCCGCAGCTGTCCTTGCTCTGTCCCTCGTCAACTCCACGTCCTCTCGGACAGTCCTCATGCCGACCTCTTGCAGTCACTCCACTGTCCTTTCACAGTCCCTATGGTGCCCTTCCGGCGTCCTGTAAGGACGTCCCGAAAGTGCTGGCACCATAGTTATAGTGTCTGTAGACGCTTCCACTCACAGAGTTGTAAATGTTGGGATCCAATGGCCTGAGCCTCAGGTCGGAGCAGTCTTGTCCTTGGCACAGGAGACGGTTCATGCGCTATGTGGGTGTGTCTGTGTCTTTGTTTAGGCGCTGGTCATTTTGGCATTTGCTTGTGCGGCTGATGGCCTTGCCATTTGCGGACGTGGTGGTTTGTCGGTTTGCCTGTTGACTGCTGTGCTGCCTGGGCGCTGCTGATCCCTGGAGTAGTGCGGACGCTGCATGGCACAGACGATATATCGCAGTGTAACCAGCGCTGAGCGCAGACTCTGATCGGATGCTGTGCAAGGAGACAAGGTGTCAATGTCTGCACAAGGGGTGGCTCTTGATTGGCTCTTAGGCATGAGTGCCACGCTCTTCAAGGGCGCATATCATGAACAGTATGGCCGGTATTCGAGTCGCCACCCGCGTGGCGGAGATATCACTGTCCTTGTTGATATGGCGATGCACTGATACACACATACCCAACAGGCGCAGTTCGTGCCAGGTGACCGCCTGGCCGGGTCACACCTTATGAGTAGCATCTGAGTCTAGCGCCTAGTGGCACGTCTGTGCCGTGCAGTGTTCCCCCCAGCTGTTGACTGCTGTGCTGCCTGCCAGTGCACGGACGCTGCCATGGGCGCTGCTGAGTCCTGGATCTATCACAGTGTAACACAGCATACGGTCAGGCAATGGGTCAATTCTCTGCGTCTGACCGCGCTCGCAGCTGGACCAGACTGTAACTCCTCATAGATGTAGAAAAGAAGCTTCATTAGGCTTCGCGGAAGTACTTGCCAGGCTGCCATGCATCGTGTATTTGTGCTGACCATGTCGCGTGCCGCAGGGCTGTTGTCGTCGTGCGGATTTCAACCAGAATGGCACAGTGTCAATTGCAAGATTGCGTCAGCGCCAGCACACCACCGCTTCAGAAAGTTTCAGCTCGTAGCCCCGTAATGCTGTTCACTAGCGCGTTTGTTATAGATACCTGTGCAGGCCACAAGTGCGCCCGGGGTTGAGGGCAACCTGGCCAGGAGATGGGAGGCGCCTGTGCTCACTGAAAGGCTTCCAGGCCGATGTATACGACGCAAATTGCAGTATAATGCCTTGCAGCGCTCGTGACTTGCGGCCCGTGGGGCACCTGCGCTGTGTTTGGCCAAAGACCACTGGCCGCTTAGTGCCACTAGCGCAGCTACGTCACACCAGCAGAGCATTCTTCATTAAATTCAGCTGACCTAATCCTGAAAGGGTTGACACAGCGTCGATATACTAGTCCTGTGAGATGCCAACTCTTGTCTCGCAGCCCCGTGCCCACCGCGGGCATAACATAGGCGGGAAGCGATGCATGCATCAGCAACAATGCATGTATACTAGTAAAATCGTTCGCATACGAACATGACGAAGGTGACCCTCGCCAGTGGAACCAGCGACGTGCGTATTGTGACAACATTCTAGTCCCAGCCTAGTGCTGTCGCCAGGGCTCCATCCACGAACATCTACACGAACAGGAGTGGCAGGCCACCTTTAATGTCTTTGCAGAGACGACCGACCTTAAACGCAGTGCAATCGACATGAAGCCAGCGTGAGTCAGGCCGCTGTAGTACACGCAGTCCCGCGTGGGGTCAAGGCCTGCCCAGCCTGGAAATGACAAGCCCCACGAGCGTCAGGTTGGCTCCACTGGGTGGCAATGAGGTTGATCAAACTGAGGGTGGCAGTGGACATCCATATGTACTTGTGCTAGGCCGATGCGTACTTCGTTGCGTCACAAACGCCGAGATTGCGCCTTGCCAGACGGAAGCAGAGTCGTCAGTCGCGGTGGAAGGTCTGCGGCCGGGGCCAGCTGCGAAGTGCGTATGCGACTATGAGAACATCATGAGAATACCTGCATCAGTCATAACTTGCACGCGTGATCACGTCTAACCCCACCCGGTGCATGGGATGTCAGCATCGCATGCATGA
The DNA here is from genome assembly GCA_900538255.1 of Ulva mutabilis. Taxonomy (NCBI): domain Eukaryota; kingdom Viridiplantae; phylum Chlorophyta; class Ulvophyceae; order Ulvales; family Ulvaceae; genus Ulva; species Ulva mutabilis. Next base: position 36,954 of record UNSF01000063.1, on the reverse strand, counting down.
CTGACTACTGTGAGGTGTCGCCAACCTGAGACAGCTGTGGCGAATGTACGCGTCGTCGACCTCGGCGATCTCCGCTGCTATACACATGACACATCGGACGTGGTTGTGTCGGCTGTGTCGGTTCGTTGTGGCTTTTTCGCCTTGGAGAGCGATTGCTTTTTTGCTGGTGTCTACTTTCGGGGGTTTTGGCCGTCTACTTTCCTTCCGTTGCCCTCGCTGCCGGGCTATTGCGTTCATCTCCGTGTAACACATCGACGCGCCAGAATACATTTATCGAGCTGTCTCATGGCCTTGATTGCTGTAGATCACGTGTAGAGCTAGGAGGCCTTTCCCGTGAACGCGCTGGCGCTGTTCTACGCAATCCACCAGCTTGCGCGTCTTCAAAAGCCTGCAGGGCCGCTGAAGAGACAGCAGTACAGCAGCAGAGTACCGGCATACACTCTGCAGTGCTCGCAGCGATATCATCTGTGTCTGCTGCTCGACTACCTCCCGAGTGCATTGCAATTCTCGCAGCTGCGTCCCCCATATCCCATTAGCGGACGCCTTCCCGAAGATCGTACCGCAGTGCACGCATTTCTTGGCCAGCTTTGCCGTACCCATCGATTTCTCACAATGCCATCCGTGCTGCGCAACTACGTCGCCGTCCTCGTGCTGCTTGCGGCATCCGCGTCGCGAGTTTCTGCGCAGACGGCCGTGCTGAGCTCCCGCTGCACCCCCGAGAGATCAGAGACATCGGTACGCCCCTTGGCGCGCATGCGTCGCTGATGCCGCGTCACTGCTGCTGCATGTTTAACAGACCTCGTGAGGTAGCCCATGTATCCGAGGTTCCTGCGGTTCCTTGCGTAGGTGTTGCAAGGGCAACAGCTGCATCTGGCGTGTACATGTGTTGGAAAGCTTGCTACCAGATGCAGGGGCATTCTGCCGTGAGCTGATCTTCGTACACCACACACCTGACCTGCCTCGAGATCGCTCTGCGTCGCTAGGTCCAAGTGGCCTTGGTGCTTGCGGTGGCCGGTCTGTCTGTTTGTTTGTTGCCTGGTCTGTTGCCTCGGCGCTGCTGAGTCCTAGATCTATCACTGTGTAACACACCTGACCTGCCTCGAGATCGCTCTGCGTCGCTAGGTACAAGTGTGCTGCTCTCGCGGTGTGTATACCATGAGCCATGGGATCTTTTCATTTCGCGGACGTCTGGACGACTTCGCTTTGATGCGGAGCAGCCTATGCGCACATATGTGCATCCATCGACGCTACCCCACTTCGATATACGCTAACTGTTTCCGAAGGATACTGGGCAGTATCCAGGTTGTTTCAGAAATGCATCGAAGTTGCCGAGATTTAGTCCCAGCCTGTACACGTGTGCACTTCATGAGTGAGCCTGATGTGGAAGCTGCGGGAAGGACCCGCGTATGCACCCGCCGGCGGCCACGTGCACCCTGTGCAGCACAGCTCAGCAAGCATGCTGCCCGTGCGGCCTTCAAATCCAAATAGCAGGGAAGGGAAACAGGGCAGCAGACTGAGGCATTGGCCTGGGGGCCCCAACGTGCACGGGCTTAAGCTTGCTGCATGATCTCTGTGCAACACCACAATTGAGGGCTAAGCATGGTTCTGCGATCTGATACAACTAATAGTACTGAGCCCTTACGACCTGCAGGCATGCGTGTGGACGGGCGACTGTGACCGGCTGGGCTGTATGAACAAGTGCATCACCAACCGTGGCCTGACACAGAGCTGGTACGTGCTGCTCGACCGCTCCACTGGTGAAAACTTCTACTCTGGATGCCCCACGCTGGCGCGCTGGGTAAACCGTGCGCTGAGTATCACACGCGGCACAGGCCGCCGTCTGCTCTCACAGAACGTGCGACTCACGCCCAAACCTCAACCTTGCATGCATGTACCATGCCCGGCCGGGCGCTATCGGCACTACCACATGCCCCGCTGGTCAACCCATCGTGATCACTCCCATGGTGATCGCTCCGTGGCGCATGCGCCGTGCATCCTGCCAGTTTCATGAGATCTAGAGCCTTGAGCGCTAGCCAAGAGCCTAGACCCATGCGAGCAGCGGGGCAATTGTGCAAACCTGGAGGCAGGCCCTGGCTGATGACACCAAGATGCGTGCTGCATGCTTTACGAGAGTGGTTCCGCGCTGTCAATAATAGCAGCTTCACCAGCTGCAGCTGGCCCTGTTTATGATCGACGCAGTGCCGGTGCCGCGCCTGCCGCGCCTGTCGCGCCTCGTTTGCATATGTGCACCCGGGCCCTATATGCCGTAGCGCCCCAGCATGCGTGCTGTGCACGAGTCCCTCATGTCCACAGAGGTACGTCGTGCATCAGCACAGAGAATCATGTTTGGGCCCGGTACCGCCTGCCGTTGTGCTGTGCTTGCTTGACAGGATGCGAGAGCTTTGGGTCAGTTCCTGGCCATGAAGCGTGCTGTTTGTGATGCCGTGTGCTGTGCTGTGCGTTACACGTGCTGTGCTGTGCATGAAGGACGCTGTAGACATCATCAAGGCAACCCGCATGGGGCGCGGCTCAGTGGAGAGTGCTGCCGCCCGCGGCCGCGCAGCCAGCCGATCTTTGCTGAACCTCTTGATTCCCTTTGGATCCGAGGGGGAGTCCCCAGCCCCGGCTCCCAGCACCGTAACTGTTGGCGGCTTCTCGTCCGATCTGCCTTCCAACGTGCCCCCCCCCCCCCCCCCCCCCGCCTCCCTGCTACCTGCCTCGCCTCCCTGCCATTGTGCACTGTACTCATGAGTATTCACCCACAGCTCCCTCGCCATGCACCTTCACCTTCCCAGCGCCGCCATGCACCTTCACCTTTACAGCGCTGACCGTGCTGCCCCGCAGGCCAAGGCCCATAGCACGTCTAACTAACGTGCACAGCATGCATGAGGGGGGAACGCTGCGCCTCCCTGAGGAACATGTTCAAACAGCTTGGCTATGGTATCTGTCTTCAGGGGTAGTGTATATTCCATGCATTGTGGTGCTGCCATTGGTGTACGCATTCTGTTCATGATGCCCATACCCTGCAAGACACTGCGAACCGCTCCACACCACATGCGGTACAGCACTTGCATGCATGACATGGTCTGGCAGTTACGTGTGACCACATACATGCGGTCACAATCCTGACTGAGTCACAGCAGAGCGATCCGAGGTGGTAGGCCGCCGACACACAAGCACAGCAGCTGCCCAGCCCGGGCCCGCATGCCGGCCGTGGGGTGCTGGTCTGTGCCGTAGATGATGCTGTCACGTGGGCACATGCATGCAGGTGTGCCCCACTCCGGTAGACGTGGAGGAGGCCGCAGAAAGCATCAGCGTCTTTGCCTCCCTATTCCGACAAGTCTTTGACGTCGACGCGTCCGGTGCGAGCCCTGCTGCCACTGAGAATCATGTGTGTCACACCCCAACAACCCCGACGTCACGCACTCTTTCAATTCACACCAGGATCGCCACGGCTGCAGGTGACCCGATCCCGTCTGATCTGGAGGACATTGCGTACATTCTGGAGGAGCCCAACACGCACCAGTGGCTGGCCACGTGGCTGGCCGACCCCGACCGTGTGGCCGCCTACCTCAGCAACAACTGCGCCTCGGAGACCATCGAGGTGCCGCAGGCATACGAGTACCTCTACTGGCTTGACGCCGATGACCAGGAAGGGCTGGACACCGACCTGACCATGGTGCAGTGCGTCGACAACTTTGGCGCGTACGAGCAGTTTGCAAAGTGCGCTTCACGCCCTCGCACTTGCCTCTGTCACGCTCAGCCATCCTGCAGGTCTCCTGTGATTACACGCCGTGCTCACCTGCAGGCGAGCATGGAGCGTGACGCAGAGCAGAGCAGCAGATTGCATGAATTGCACCGCCACAGGTCTTTGCATGCATTTGTTTGGTGCATTGTGTTGGGCGGGCCTGTGGAAGATTAATCGCCCAGGCCGGTCACACTCACACCCGTTGCCAGCAGGCACAGCTGTGATTCAGATGACTGAGCCGCCTTGGCGTGTGTGCAGGGACTACCAGAGCGCGCTGCTCGCCTGCAACCCGCCCTTTGACCTCAACCCTGACTGCTTCACCGGCCTTGGCCACTACATCGTCACCTCCCCCGCCTGCGCCACCGCGTATGCACGCATGTGGAACGTCACCGACCCCACGCCCCTTGTCAGCGTTTCAGCAAACGTCAATGCCATCCAAGACGCATGCTCCGACGTGACCAATGAGGTGCGGCCCCACAACTGCAACTACTAGTCGCCCCCGTGGACATGCCGCTTTAACTCGTGATTGCTGTGCTTCGCCATCCTGCCATGAACGTCTACAGCCACAGGCTCCCTGTCCTCCATGCGGTCTGGTTCATGTACTGCAACGCATGTACTACACTGCGGGTCTACACTGCAGAATTGCAATGCTCTAGCAGTATCGCATACTGTCTTGTGGTGTGTGTCAGACACAGTACAGGCTATCCAACTGTGCTGCTGGCGGCTTGCACCATGGTGGCTCTTGTTCCGATAACACCGCCACTGCTGCGCCTGACCCGTGCTGTGTGCTGTGCAGGCGGACTGCCTGTCTGCAAGCACGCCCGTCCTCGACACGATCGAGGACCTGCACAACGACATCCCCGTTCTGTCGCCCCTTGAGTTTGCACCGACGACGCCTGTCGGGCCAATCGCCCCAACAGCGGTCGTTTGCTTTGGCGACGACTGCGCGGACCCTGCGGAACAGCCGGTGGTTGCGCCGCCGGACGTTGGTGTCACGGCGGCGCCGCGCGGCATCGAGCCGCTGACGCCTATTGTCGCCACCCCGGAAGCGCCGGCGCCGCCTGTCCAGGAACCCGAAGACAATACAGAGGACATGGAGGAGACCCCGGATGAGGCCGAAGGGGCGGACGAGGGTTCCCAGGGGGACTTTGACCCCAACGAGCCCGCCGTTACCGAACCGAGTGCCAGTGGTGAGTTGGCGAGGGCAGTGTCGGCTGTTGCGGCTGTGGCTGTGCTGCTGCCGATGTTCGTGATGTAGGCATGGCTACCCGTGCACGGGTGGCTGTGGCGGCAACGGTGCACTGTGGCGCAGCCGTCGCGTTCAGAGTTGTGCCAAACCGTTTTCCGGGTGCATGATGTATTGTGAGGTCGGTGCGAGGGGGAGTTTTTCTAGCAGTTTCCATTCGCATGCCAGTGCATCATGATGTGCATGGTTTGAATGTAGACGTGTGCACGCCCCAGGCTGGAAGCACTCTGTGTATGGTTTTGCCATCTGATGGCCTCAACCAAATGACACAGCTTCAGGCCGATTGAAAAACACCATGTGCGGAGAGAGGCTCGGCGTCAGAGATGGATGGGGCATGAGCTGCCTGGGCTGTCTAGGCTATGATGGGCTGTGCAAGAAATGTTCGTCCATGTACTTGTGCAGAACACAGCCGAGCGGAGCCCCCGCCAACACGCTCGAAAATGTCGCCTGCTGCTTTATTCCACTGCTTGTGTTGCTGTGACTTACTCACAGATGGCATGATCACATAGCTGTTGCACGCAGAACATGCGATCTGTTTCTGGAGTACACGCCGGTGATTACACGCATAAGGAATCGTACATACGACACACGTCTACAGTGGATTGATTTGCGAGGCACGTACACCTGCATATGTGCCCCTATAGCGTTGGAAGAATCGGATGTCCGGGGTGAGGCCAGTGTTCCTCTCGCGGAAGCCCCGATGCTGCTGTGGGCTGACTCGGCACACGAACTCCTGCAATGGATCTCCTGAAGGCTTGAAATGAGATTCGTCGCCTGTATTTGGTCTGGTCGAAGCTTCGTGACTTTAGCTAACACTACCCCAGTCTGCACGGCGTGTCACACTACGCTCGTACGCCCAGGCTGTCCAAATGATGTTATAATTTCGAGTAAGTTCTAGCATACAGTAGCCTTGTGGCGATTTATGCTGTAGCCGGAGTTGAGAGCGCAGGCAGGACATGAATACTCTTGACTGTTTGTGACATCTCCTCGACGCAGCTGTCATTGCTCCCAACACATAGACACCCGCTTCAAAGCTGTGATATTATGCGAGGCATGCTCGCGGTCTCCGATACGTCAAAGCGGTCCATATGTTGGCGGGAGATGCATGCGCGCAGTCCGGTGGTGCGGCATTGCGCGCAAGGCCTTGGCATGAGCTGTCGCAGCTTGGCCGTACTACTCGTGATGCACAGCATAGACATCCCCCAAGAATCTGCCTAAACATTTCAGCTGTTACCAGCAACTGTGATTTGGCTTCCTGCCACCACACAGCACTCCGTGCAGGCCACCGAGATCGATGTGCTTACCCGTCAAGGCAACATGGTGCACCACGGCACCGAGGTGACTGCATGCACATCATAACTTTCCACAGGTTTACCACAGTGAACAGCTGGGCCATTCAGCGAAGCGTGCCAGGTGGCAACCCCGACTGCAACTGAGACAGAAGTGCATGTGCTTGTTTGTGTTACACAGTGATAGATCTAGGAACCAGCAGCGCCGGGGCAACAGACCAGGACCAGGTAACATGTGCTTGTTTGTGTATGCATGAGATTCACTGCAATCAAGTTTGATGTGTGCAGAAGTACAGTTGCTGTGTTTCCATGTGCTGTACACCGATCCAACGGGTGTCAGCTCAGCTCCACGGACATAATGCGCTTGTGAGTTCCGCAAGGTAAGCAGGATGCTCCAAACCGTTTGAAGCCTTCAGCAGGCTGCTGCATCGCGCTGATGTTATGACGGAGTGTTGGATCTCCGCTACGGAGGCTGCATCATGCTCTGGACCACTGGAAACAGTCGAGGCAGGCATGGGCTGCTGAGCGATTGGGAATAATTAGATGACTGCTCAGATTGAACTGTGATCTTTCAATGCGTGCTTCAAACGCCATCTCCGGCCACTGCGGCGTGCATGTTCGGAAGCAGAGATGCGGCATCAGCGACATTTACCCCCAGCAACACACAGTAGACTCTGCCAATTGCCCTCTCCCGTCTCTACAATGAGCTGTGCAGCAGATCGAACCATCACCGTCACGGGGCATTGGGCCTGTATGCCAGGTCAGGCAGCCGTTGTCTTTGAAAGTGCTGCAGATGAGAGCCTGTTCAGTGCCAAGTGGCCAGTGCACGGGCAAAAGGACTCCACAGGTGTGTGTGCCTCTCAGAGCTAGCCTCTTACATCAAAACATGCTGATAGGAACATGGAACTATCTGTGGCCGGCCGCACTCGGAGTCTGTTCAGGCCCGGTAGCATCCGCATCGGCCCCGGTCGACAACCTGTGGTGTGCAGCAGGTCCCAAAGGGGCATCAGTGGCCGAGTCGCGGCGGGAGATGAGCGTCAGGCGCTGTCAGTGCAGACGGGCATGGCCACAGGCGGCGCCGCGGCCGTCAAAGGGGCGAGGTCTGCCTCTTCGCGCACGGGACGCTGCTGATCCGGCGCAAAGGACGCTGCAGAGGAGGCTGTTGACGCTGTTGATGCAGCCATGCGGGCTGCGTGGCCCTCCCCCTGCAGCACAGAACCTCCTTCTCGCGAGTGTTTATAATACATGCCCGCCATGCATTGACCCACGTGTACGGCCCGCCCAAACCTAGCGTCAAGCATTGTCTCCAGCGTATTCGGAATGCACCCTCCAAACCTGGTGTAAGGCAAGCAGCACCGCGCCACTGTGCTACGCCATGCTAGCGTGCTACGGCCTTTCGGATGCCTCGGACACGCTGTGCAAGCAGCATGGGCATGCATCGTGGAGGCGCCAGTGGCACATAGTGGACACCACATGCTGTGCGGAAGATCGTCGGCAACAACTGTAGCACCGCATGTGATCAGACGGCGCCGCTGAAAATGCAATTGTGAGTGCATCTTTCCGAGTTGACACGCTGCTGAGTGGGATGACCATGAATTGCTTCGACATGCAACGCTAACTGTGGCTGGGGAGGGGGGCTGGTCAGTGTAAAGCTACAGTTTTGCTCAGCATCATCGTCAGTTGAAAGATGGTGATAAACAGGTTGTATCATCATTCCAGTTCCCTCTCAACCACAGATAAGCAGGCGCGGCAGTTGACCGCGATGTGCGAGTCTAGAGGTTGCAGGCCCACAGTACCCTTCCGGCCAACTGACACAACCAGCCACAGCGGCGAACCCCAGGAAGCGGGGGACCCCAGGGACATGCAGGTGGCCCGCTAGTAGGTAGTCCCGCAGCAGGTAACAACCAGCACCGCAGGTGTCGGCCGGGATGACGGAGCACACTGCTAGCCATGCGGCTGCACCCTGACTTCCAATACGAGTGTGACCGGCCATATGCATGCATGCGCGGCAGCCAAAGGCATATGTGCGCACGTGGTCAACAACATATCAGCACGATATGCGGGATGCCAGTCATCAGCATATATACATATGATGAGCAAAAAAACACTGGAAAAGTTGGGAAAGTCCGCTGGTGCACCTGAGGTGGAATATGATCGCAGAGACTACCGTGTGCAACGCACACCACAAAGCAAAACCACCGTCTGCGCTGCACTGTGTTGGTAGGCTGTCGAGCGACGTCTTCGTCTGCATGGTCACCTCCCATGTCCGCGCCACGGCGTGCCACGAGTGGAGATTCTGACTGCTTCAGATGCTAATTTCTGTCAGTATTGATAGTCTCTTCGCCGGCTGAGCTCTGCGCTGCTCAGTTGGCACTGCGGTGAAGGCTGCCCGCGTAGCAGCGCGCGCCTGCCAGCCTTCCGAGCGCGCAGCACGCGCATAGCCCTCGCAAGTAGGTCAATATACTGCATACAACTAGGCGTTCGTAGTCTCGACGACAGGATCCCCAGCGCCTGAGCCTACTCCTTCTGTGGGTGCGCCTGCACCAGGTGCACAGCACCACTTTCTGGCTTGCGCGATCTGGCCATGGATCCGCGCAAGCGTTGGACGGCGGTCCAACCCACTCAGCATCGAATCAGCAAATCGTCCGCCGTGATTCCGCGCAAGCCGTGCCCATGCTGCGGCACTCTGTTCGGGTCGCCGCAGCAGCTACTGCAGCACTGCCGCAGGCAGCACGCTGGTCACACGTTCTCGACAGCAGACCTCGCCCAGCTGAACGGAGCCACGTGTCACTTCTGTGCGAAAGTGTACTCGCGGCTCGGCCTGGGCGCACACGAGAAACGGTGCCCGTCGAACCCCCAACGGCGCAGCAATAGCACTGCAGGGCACCCCACAGCACAGTGCAGCCTTGGCCCCGCACAGCCTGCTCACCGCCGCACCCAGCCTCCGGCACAACCGGCGCCCGTCACTCCGCACTCGACAGCCCGTCCCCGCTCGCAGTCGGTCACGCGCTGCGGCCTGGTACCCCGCGAGGACGCCTCGGGGCCTGCGTCAGCACCGGCTGCAGATGGGAGGGGAAGCAATGTCCGGCCACATAGCCTGCCGCCCGCCAGCCGCCTCGCGCAGCACCTCCTGGCCGTGAATGGCGAGTACCACGGGAACGGCGGGTCGGCAGGCGGCCGTCAACCTCCAGGTGACGTCCCGCCGTCGCCTGCCCCGCCCCCATGTGATGCTATCATGCATGACGCCGGCGCAGTTGCCAGCCCGACCGCCGCGACCCCCACTGCGGCACCAGATGTCATGCATGACACCGCTGCCGGCAACGGCCAGCGTGCGTGGCCAACACCGACCGAGTCCACCGGTCTGCCTGCGCCTGCCACGCTAGTCAGCCCTGCTCACGTAGGGAACCACGCCATGGTCGCCCCTGAAGGCACGCAGCCCAGCCTCAACGCCCAGCCGCGTCCGCCCGCGCCGCCATCGGGCCTGGCCGAGTCAAGCCTATCCGGCCTGCGCATCGGCTCCGCGCCCGCCGACAGCGTCATGCAGGACGTCGGCACAGACTCCGCCGGGGTGCCGGCGGCAACCGCACCAGCCGTGGAGGAGGCTTCCTCTCCGGGCGTGGCTACGCCATACCGCGACGTCAGGGTGCCTCAAGAACTCCCCAGGTCGGTCACTGATGTCTTTGCCGCGGCCGCGGCCGACTGCCTGGAGGCCATCCACGATGCCGTCAAGCGCGAGCATGATGCGAGCAAGCAGCAGCACATCACTGAGCTATTGATGCTCCCTACCGAGCTGCTTGGGGACAACCGCGGCGGCAGCGGGCAGCGCCGGCGGGTCCTGGCGCGCATCCGTGACCTCCATAAACGCCGACGTGCTGCCGCGCCGGCTGATACTGACGCCGATGCGAAGCCCCAGCGCACTCGGACAGCGCTGCTGGCTGACCATGAGCTGGCCGGGCGCATGTATAGGCACTGCCGCAACGGCAATGACGGGCGCGCGGCCCGCTGCCTGGACAGCAGCCCGCTGGCAGCCGTTGATGCGGCCACTATAGCAGCGTTGCGGGAGCTGCACCCGTCTGCCCCCCCGCCCGTTCTGCCGCACACCGCTGACCTCCCGCCTCCCGCCGCAGTGATCGGGGAGGAACAATTCCATCAGATCGTGCTGAACCTGTCGCGGGGCACGGCAGCAGGGCCCAGTGGGTGGACAAACGAGCACATCCGCGCCGTGGCACTACATGACCCACGCATCCGCGCCGCGCTGCGCCATTTTGTCAATGACCTCCTGTCGGGGAGCATCCCCCACACGGCTCTCCTCCAAGCCAGCCGACTGATCGCCCTCGCCAAGACGGCAGGCGGCGTCAGGCCCATCGCAATCGGTGAGTCGCTGATGCGCCTGGCGGGCATCTGCGCGCTGGCGACGCTGCCGGATGCAGCCAGCCTGTTTGCCCCGCTGCAGGCCGGTGTCGGCATCTCTGGGGGTGCTGAGATCCCAGGCCATGCGCTGTATGCTGACTTTTATGACCCCGATGTTGTGACCGTCCAAGTGGACCTCCGCAATGCCTTCAATCTGTGCGATCGGACCGCCATGCTGGCAGCCGTTGCACAGCACGCCCCGGGTCTCTTGCCATTCGTGCGGATGTCATACCAACCGGCATCGGCGCTGCTTCTGCGGCGCCAGGACGGCGCACATGAAGTGCTGTGGAGCGAGACCGGCGTGCGACAGGGCGACACGATGGGGCCGTTCCTCTTCAACCTGACGTATCAGCCGACTTGCGAGCAGCGAGCGAGGTCAGCGGCGGAGCGCTGGTCACGGCATGCCACGATGACACGTACCTGCAAGGACGGCCGCAAGATGTCGCCGCCGGCGCAGCACTGATCATGGGTAGGCACCCGTGCCAGCCGCAGAAGACTAGCGTCTACTGCGAGGACACGGACACAGCTGCGCATGTCGCCGCCTTGCTCGGTGCGCGCGTCGCCCCGGACGGCATCGTGGTGTGCGGCACCCCGCTGGGTAGCGATGAGTTCGTCACAGCACATGTCTCCCGCCGCTGCGCAGCCACTCGCGCGCAGATTGCGAAGCTGACCGCACTGCCACTGTCCCCTCAGGTGAAATGGCTTGTCATGCACAACTGCCTGCAGCATAGAGAATCCCATTTGTTGCGCAGCACGCAGTGGCGGTTTCTGGAGCAGCCGCTGCACCAAGTGGAGACAGCGCTACTGAAGGGCCTCGGCGACATTCTGGATGTGACCAGCCTTACGGATGCACAGTGCCTGCAAGCCCTGCTTCCCCACCGCCACGGCGGCATGGGCCTACGCAGGTTCACCCAACCCATCGCCGACGCTGCTCGCCTGTCGTCCGCTGCACTCGCCCATGCAGCCCTCGCAGAAGGGACGGATCGAGGCCTGCCGTTCCGTGGCGATGCGGGCGTCGCCATGCGCCACACTCTCGAAGAGTTGCGCCAGCAGTGGCCAAGCATCCCGGGGCTGTCTGAGTGCCCCGCCGAGCCCGTGGCATGGGCGGGCCTGAGCGGCGGGGGGTCTGCCATCCGCATGTCACGGCTGCAGAATGCAGTCGGCCGGGCCGACTCTGACGCCCGGGCGGCTGCGCTGCTTGCAGCGCTGGATCAAGGGACGCGCAGCCCGTCGTCAGCAACACGCGAACACAGCCTGACCAGCAAGGCGCGCTTGCATAGTTGCGCAGGCTCGATGGCCTCAGCTTTCCTGAAAGCCAGGCCCGGTGCGACTGAGCTGACTGCCACAGAGTTCCGCGTGAATGTGCGCTTGCGCCTAGGTGAGTCACTGTTCACCGGCCCAGAGGCGGACGGCGACTGCGTGTGCGGCCGGGCATCGCCTGCTGATGGTTCCCATGCCCTGGTGTGCAATGCGGTGTGGCGCACGGTGGTCGCCCGCCATGATGCGATCACGCAGGCATGGCGCCGCTTCATCATGCAGGCGGGCATCTCCACGTCTCTTGAGCCCAACATCAAGAGCCTCCCGCAGTACCCGGATGTGCCGGGCGCACGGCCGCCCGCACAGCCGCCCGGCCCCTCCTGTGAGCCTGCCAGCTGTGCTGCCGCTAGTGCGCTCACTCCACCCACCCCGGCCCCCAGCGCCTCGGCCGTGCCTTCCACCCCATGTGGCACCCAGACGCTGGCGCATTCCCCGCCTGCCCCCTTGCGCCCCTCCGGACCGGCGGACAACGCTGCCCCGCTCGGCGACGCCGCCACGGCGGACGGCACCTCAGAGGGACCAGCCGCCGCGGCTGCACTCGTCGCTGCTGCCATCTCAGCCGTTGTTGCCTCGTCCGAGGTCAAGGCTGCCGCGGCCGACACGGCAGGCGCCATGGACGTAGACGTCCCCGGCGAGGCGGCTGTCGGTTACAAGGGCGCGCGAGAGCTCGGCGCGGCAGCTGCCGCCGCCGCCGCAGTGGCCGTGAAGGCGGCTGCCCCGGCCGGCGAGTGCGCGGTGCGGTGTGAGCACCTGCCACAGGTGGGCCCGGTGGCCACTAGTCCGCCGCGACGCCTGCCCGAGGGTCGACGGGGCCGCGCGGCCGCGGCTTGCGCCCGGCCGCTACCCCCCCGCTCGCAGCGCGACCCGGAACGGGGTGATCTGCTTGTGATGTTGCCCTGCGACACCGTTGTGGCCGATGTGTGCGTGACCTGTCCGGTGGCCCCTTCCCGGGTCGTCGCCGCGGCAAACACGCCAGGCGCTGCCGCCCAGCTGATGGACGACCGGAAGCGAGACAAGTACGGCCGCTCCGGCACAGGCGCATGTCGCTTCGTGTCCCTGTCGCATGAGACGTTTGGCCGTGTGGGCACGGGTGCGTTCGCCTTCCTGAATAAGATCGCTGACTTTGCTGCGGCTTCGGGGGCCGTGTCCAGGCGAGCGTTCTTGCAGAATGCCATGTGCGAACTCTCCACCACTCTGTGCCGTGGTGTGACGCGCCAGGTCCTCGCTGCGGCTCCGCTGCGTATGCGGCTGGCGGGCAGGGCGGTGGTGCCTGGCCACGATGTCCCGTCGGACGTGCTATAGGCGGCCGCTGGCCGCCTTGCTGGACCGGGTGCCGCGGCTGCAGCAGCGCAGGCCGGCCCCGCGTCTGGTCGTGTTGGCCCGCCGAACCTTCCCGCGAGCCACCGTGGGGGGAGTGATGCGGCGCCGCTAGTGCCCTTCGCGCCCCGCCCTGAGGCCCCTGTCGGGCGGCCGGAGGGGGAGGGCTGGTACGCCTTGTACTGTGGGGGGCGTGCGCCCCCGGGCTCTCATGTGCGGGGGGCCCGTGATGGAATGCTCCAGTGGGGCAGGATGGAGTGGGGGTGCTGCTGTAGGGGGGTCGGTGGTGGCTGGTTTTGCTGGGGTGGGCAGTAGTGCGGTGGTGGTTGTTGCTGTGCGCGGTTGTGGCGCGGGTGCCGTAGTGGAGGGGTGCGGGAGTGCGCGTGCGTGTGGGTGTGTGGGTGCGTGGGTGTGGTTGTGTCGGCTGTGTCGGTTCGTTGTGGCTTTTTCGCCTGGGAGAGTGATTGCTTTTTGCTGGTGTCTACTTTCGGGGGTTTTGGCCGTCTACTTTCCTTCCGTTGCCCTCGCTGCCGGGCTATTGCGTTCATCTCCGTGTAACACCACAAAGCATACGCCGCGCACGCATGGCAGGCAGAGCGTCCACCAGGCATGCCCAGCCCAGCCGCGCAGCAGCAGCATAGGATATGAGGGGGCAGCGCGCGCGCTGCAGCGAGACAGGCCTCATGCACGCCACGCAGTGTAGCAGCATGAAGCGGCACGAAGCGCGCATGCCAGCCGCATCCTCCTTCGCGTTAACGGATGTATGCCCTTTGCGGACGAACAGGTCTGGGCACAGGGACAAACAGCTCTTGGATTGGAGCAAGCATGGCGGTCGTGGTGGGGGGAGACGCGCACGTTGGATGGCCTGTCGGTGGAATGCGGAGGCAGCAGGTCGAGAGGGGCCAGCCATGTCAAGCAGAATGTGTATGAGACAACGTTGTACATGCCCTGTGTGCCATCAGAGCTGTGACGGTCGCCGATGCCTTCGCTGAACGCGCCAGAGCATACTCAAGCACCGTCCTTCAGTGCCGCAATGCACTGCACCTCCTTCGTGTGGCTTTGGCCGCCCTGCACGGCACAGACTGCTGCACAACGAAATTTTGCATTTACAGAGCCGTGTTGCCGTGTTGCTGCGTTGAATGTGGTGAACCGGCGCGCACCGCCTCAGGCAGAATGCAACTGCCGCTGCCCCGACCGCCGTTCAAAGCGCGGTTGACAAAATGCACAACCCTTGCGCAAGTCCTGTAGAGTCCGACTACGTCCAGCCCAGCTGCAGGTACCAGCTCCCAGCGAGCAGCAGGTCTGTGTCGCAAATGCTAGCACAGATTTGCATTTGACAGCTGACATGGACTTGCAGTACTTGCGGCGATGCTGCAGGGTGAAATGGGTGGAGGGGGGGGGGCTCTCGGGGCGAGATGGGCGGAGGGGGGGGGGGGGTGGGGCGACGCAAGCCTATGCGCGATGGACTACCATTTAATGTGCCGTTCCCGGATATTTGCAACTGTGGTCTAACGGCATGTCAGCGGACGCATCGAGCTTGGCGCCCGCAGCGATAGCGGGACGGCAGGTAACGTGCTGGATGACCGTGCTGCTTGTGGTTGTCTGTGAATTTCTGTGCGTTTCTCCCTCGACGCTTCCGGGGCCTTGATCTACGGCAGTGTAAAACCAGGACAGTGATGGCGTGCACCTGCCGAGGCGGACCTGTCTAGACAGGTCGCGCCTTGGCAAGCTTGACCCAGGTGCAGAATGGCCGCCATGGATGTTGACCTTGAGCACAGAGCTGTGGAGTGCCAGTTGCAACGACTCAGACGGCTGGTCACGCCCTCTTCAAGGGACGAGGTTGTGCGCAGCCCGTCAGGTCACAGGATCAGGAAAGGAAACTTCCACAAAGAGACATTTACACTAGTCATGGTCTGGACATGAGGTAGATCATTTGTAATGCACCGTTCAGGGGGCTGTTGCCACATGCTGCAACATTAATTTTGTCGGTCCTCAGGTGGCTACAGGCTCCTGGAAAGACGTTTGCAGAAAGGCAAGTTGTGTTACTGTATTGTTACAGTGTTATGCTCCACAGGGGGGTAGAAAATAGAGGAATGAGGTCACGATGATGCCACAAACATATTCACCATGGCACTTCGTGTACCTGCAGGTACAAAATGCACTACTAGCTATAGTGACTAGTGGGAGCTTGTTCGCACTGCAGTGCATGCACAGCCTCCCCCGTGGCCACAAGCGGTGACGCGTTTATTCACTCATGACGCGATCGCATGCATGACTGACTACTGTGTTACACAGTGTGTGACGGTACTCCGATTGTACCTGGGTTGTGTCAAGCTGTACTGTGTAAACCCTCTAAGGTCCAGCCAGTACACCATAGCGCTTATATAGTGTTCCGGCCTGTGTGCGACTCCTGCCTTTAGCCCATTTGCAATGTGCTAATCCCCAGACACGCCAACACCCCTTTCTAGAAGGGTCTATGCTCACGTCAGCCATGCTCTCTCGAGCATGCTCACGTAGCAGTGTTGGTGACCACATAACACAGCAACCTCGGCACAGGCATGTGCGCGGAAGGTCAGAGAAGCATCTCTGCCTCCTCGAGGACCTTCTGAAGGCTTCCAGAAGACTGTGCTGCCGCGTACAGCTTGTATCGTCACAGAGCTCCCCCCCTAAGCCTCTTGCTTGCCCTCAAGCAAGTCAGTCAGCTCGTCTAGTGACAAGGGGAAAGCGTCTGTCGGTGGCTCTTGGTTGCGGCTCGACCAAAAGTCCCGGATGTGATGGTCGCAACCATGTAGAAGCATGGCATCATGCCAGCCTTGGCCGCCACCTACCCAATGCACATGGTATTGCCGTCTAGGCACATCCCTAGTATCAGAGATGTGATCAACCTCAAAGAACAATTCAGAGTCCTCTACCTCTGGAATTGCTGGGGGCTGATAAGGACCATCGCCATGGTACTTCCTCAGTGACGAGACATGGAATACATTGTGCATGCGATGCAACGGGCTTGGCAACTCAACACGAAAGCTGAGCCTATGCTGACCAATCACTTCTGTAATCGGAAAAGGGCCCAAGTACCGGGGCGCTAGCTTCAACTTGAAGCCTTGCTTTAGCTTGAAGTGTTTGATGTGGACCAGCACTCGGTCTCCCACCTCTAGCAACTCTGCCGGTCTCCTGCGGCGAGGCCTTTTGCCTTTGCTGTGCTGCCTCTATGCACCTCTTGGCAACTTGCAGTTGCTCAGACCACCTGCCGACGAACTTGTTCACTCTCGCATTCTCTTTGCGCAAAACTTGCGAGATGGGAGTGTCGGGATGCTGCCCGTAGTTCAGCATGAACGGCGTGTTGTCGATGGTCGAATTGTGTGCATTGTTCATGGCGAACTCTGCCACTGGCAACAGCGTGTCCCAGTTTTCCTGCGAGTTGTCAACGAAATGCCTGAGTGTATCCTCTAACACACCATTGGCGTTTTCTGTTTGCCCGTCAGACTGGGGGTGCTTGCCTGAGGACTCGTTGTGCTCAATGCCGAAGTGCTCGCACATGAGCTCCCAAAACGACGCAAAGCGCACGTCCCGGTCTGTCACTATGCTGCTGGGAATTCCATGCAGCTTCCACACTGTATCTTCAAACAGGTGGACCAGATCTGTGGCCGTGACATTCTTTGTGCATGGCGCCAGGTGCACCATCTTCGACAAGCGATCAACGAAGACCACGATAGTATTGTAACCCCGCTCAGTTACAGGCAAGTCAGTTATCAGGTCTAAAGACACTGGTTCCCATCGTCGACCTGGGATAGGGAGAGGGTGTAATTCGCCCTGTGGCAACTGGTGCGACGCCTTGACGTGCTGGCACGAATCGCAAGTCTTTACGAATTTCGCCACGTCTACTGACACGCGCTCCCAGTGAAAAACCGCTCTCACCTTCTTGATCGTACGAGCCACCCCGTAGTGACCATACTGCGGGTGGGAATGCACTGATTCTATGCACTCTGTTCTCAACGTTTCAACGTCGGGGATGTACAGGCGATCATTCTTCGTCCAGTACAATCCATCCTGGTGTTTTACCAGTTTTAGTCTGTCAAAGCGTTTCTGGTCTGATCGCTGCATCTGTTCGCAACCTTGTCGGCAACGGGCAAGTAGATTGTGAACCACATAGCCTTTGACAGCTTGTGCCGAAGGATGGACATTCACAACAGTTTCTCGATTGAGTTTCTGTTTCTTGCGCCGTCTCCCCCCCTTTGCAGTGCGTGGCTCACGCAGGACACCAGCGTAGAAGAGAGCGACAGAATTCCTCTGATGGTGGGCCGTTACACTGTCAAGCGTACGCACACATTTACCACCAGCTTGCATTATTGCAAAGTGTTGCGGTGCACGCGATATCGGATCCGCGACATTAGACGCGCCTGGCCTATATTTCCATACGTAGTCGTACGCTGACGACTCATACAACCACCTCGCTCTGCGCTTCAGAGTATGCGGGTTGGTACACTGGTCAACGTATGTATTAGGCTGATGATCCGTCTCGATCACAAATGGCCTGTCTGCCAACTCCAAGTAACACCGGATAAGCGTTCATGGATAAGCGGAACGCTGGCCTGTTGGGCGGTGTAGCATCGGGCTGCAACCGAATGCCCTCAGGAGTATCATCCTGCCGCTCACCAACAGTTGGCGCATGAAACACTTCTGCGAATTCGTCAAGCAGAGCTTGCACTTTCTGTTCGCGTGTTTCTGATGTCTCTGCGGATTCTTCCTTCTTATCACGGCACATGACCCGGAATGGAGTTGCCCGATCCATGCTAGGACGCGACAGTATTCTGGCAGCTTGTACGTGTGACAACAGAGATATCTTTCCAGGCGCTGCTGTGTCTGGCGCACCCGCGTGCGGTGTCGAGTCATCGACAGCAGCACTCTGATGGGGAAGAATGCGTAGGCGTTTTCGCCTAAGCCACATGCTCGCTGGCACGTATGCTCTTGCATCCGAGTTGCCGTAGTCAATACAGGCACCCTCAGTGATGAACCAATCATCTCCAAGGATCACATCTACCCCTGGCACCATTTCAACAACATGCAGCATGACATCTGATTGATATGCCTGGATTTTCAACTTGCAGTGCACATAACCAGAGGTGGCAGTTTGTCTACCATCGGCCATAACGATTGGTACACTGTTCTTGTGAATAGTCAGTTTGTGTCGCTGTGCAAAACTTTTGCTCACAAAACTGTGCTTCGCGCTGGAGTCCCCGAGCGCTGTGCAGTGCACACCAGCTATCGACGCAGAGAACACGAACGTCAGATCGTTGTTCACAGATTCACCATCACTGTCTGTATCATGCAATAATGGTGCTGTATGAAACTGCTGTAGCCCTGGTGGCAGATCGTGCAACTTATGTGGCCCGCGTTTCAACGCTGGCGAGTCGTAAAACACCACGTGCTCAGGTACTGCGTCGTCAGCCCGCGACTGTAGAGTGCACATCTCATGCATGCCCTTTGTCGCCGCTGTTGGCAGTGCCGCCTTGGGCAAAGCAAAGTACGCTGCCGTACGCATGGGTGAATTCGACTTGCACGTATGGTAGTGTGTCAACACTCTCGCAACCTGATCTGGGCGATCAACTTCCAACACGTTACACCTTTTCTCTACCGCACAGCTCAGAAACTCGTCTACACTGTCGTACTCATGGGGAGCAATGTCTCCAACACTGCCCAGAGTAGCGACAAGGGTAGAGAGGGACCCAGCGCCGTGCCCTCACTTGGCAAACGACACTTTCTTATGGGCTTTCCCT
The DNA here is from genome assembly GCA_900538255.1 of Ulva mutabilis. Taxonomy (NCBI): domain Eukaryota; kingdom Viridiplantae; phylum Chlorophyta; class Ulvophyceae; order Ulvales; family Ulvaceae; genus Ulva; species Ulva mutabilis. The sequence continues at coordinate 17,853 of UNSF01000063.1, read as the reverse complement.
CCTGACTCAGAGGCGTTCCGGCTAGGAAATTTGTTCACTCTATCTGCCTGGCCTTTCTTGACCAAGGATCGCACTTTGCCCATGCGAGCAGCGAACATGTCGTTGCCGTTCTTGTCCTTCTCGCCTGTGCATGACGCCTCATGGCGAGAACGCTCATGCGGGTCTGCAATATGGTAGGCGCACTTGCCACATCGGTCGAACCGTTTGGCAAGCGCTGCGTATGACATGTCACCGTGCTTGTTCCCGCGTTTCGACTCGGACCCGGCTGAGTCTGTCTTTCGCTTTTTTGGCGCACTGGTGTCAGACATATCCGAAGCTTTTGTGCGTTTTTCGTGACGCAGTACATGCACGAGGACCCCCTCCTGATCAAGTTTGCAGACAATTTCTATTGCCCTCGTGATCAGCGCACCGAACGACTCTGTCGGACGGTACTCAAGGCTCGTGTTGAGATAGTTCTGCGACAACGTCAGCAGGTCTGATGTGACGGTGCCACTGATGTAGCACCTTGTGTAAGTTTAAAGCTGTACTTAAACCCTCTAAGGTCCAGCCGTCACACCATAAGCTTATATAGTGTTCGGCCTGTGTGTGACTCCTGCCTTTGGCACATGTGCAATGTTGCCAATCCCCACACACGCCAACACGCCGTTAGAGGCCCTTGGCTTACGAGACCTGGTCATGCAACCAAGTTATCTCGTAGGCCAGCGTTGGTGACCACTTACCACAACCTCCTCTATGCTACCGTGTGCATGGTGTGAGGATGACTGACCAAGCCATCCCTAACCTATGCATGGACCACGGGCATGGCGCACTCTGGCGCTTCACAGATTACCAATCTATGCTACAGAGGCTTGTGGTGCCGCGTACAGCTTTGTATCGTCACAGAGCTCCCCCGCTAAGGTTGCTTGCCCTCAAGCAACTCCGTTAGCTCTTCAAAAGATAAGGGGAAAGCATCTGCTGGGGGCTCCTGGTTGCGGCTACGCCAGAATTCCCGGATGTGATGGTCGCAGCCACCGAGTAACATTGCATCATGCCAGTTATGGCCACCACCAACCCAATGCACAAAGTACTGCCGCTGGGCATCAACTCTGGTGTCAGAAATGTGATCAACCTCGAACACCAATTCAGAGTCCTCAACCTCTGGAATTGTCGGGGGCTGATAAGTACCATCGCTGTGATACTTCCTCAGAGAGGACACATGGAACACATTGTGCATGCGGTGCAGTGGTGCAGGTAACTCAACACGAAAGCTGAGCTTTCGTCTACTTTCCTTCCGTTGCCCTCGCTGCCGGGCTATTGCGTTCATCTCCGTGTAACACGAAAGCTGAGCTTGTGAGTGCCAATGATCTCAGTTATGGGAAATGGGCCCAAATATCGAGGAGCAAGCTTGAGCCTGAGCCCTCGCTTCAGCTTGAAGTGTTTGATATGTATCAATACCAGGTCTCCGACCTCTAACTCCTCAGCTGGTCGCCTACGACGGTCAGCCGAAGCTTTTTGCCGTTGCTGTGCAGCCTCAATACACTGCTTCGCAGTTTGCAACTGCTCAGACCACCTGCCGACGAACTGGTTCACTCGCGGATTCTGTTTGCGTAAAAACAGAGTCACTGGCGTGTCGGGATTCTGCCCGTAGTTCAACATGAACGGCGTTGTCTGGATGGTCGAGTTGTAGGCGTTGTTCATGGCGAACTCAGCCACTGGTAGCAGCGTGTCCCAGTTCTTCTGCGAGTCAGTAACAAAGTGTCGCAACGTATCTTCCAAGACACCATTTGCATTCTCTGTTTGACCGTCAGACTGTGAGTGCTTTGCCGTTGACTTGTTGTGGTCAATGCCGAAGTGTTCACACATAAGAGTCCAGAACGACGCAAAGCGCACGTCCCGATCTGACACAATGCTGCTGGGAATCCCATGCAGTTTCCACACATGATCCTCGAACAGATGTACGAGATCTGTGCCTGTGACATTCTTTGTGCACGGTGCCAGATGCACCATCTTCGACAGACGGTCCACAAACACGACCACGGTGTTGTTTCCACGCTCTGTTGTGGGAAGATCAGTTATCAGATCTAATGACACTGATTCCCAGCGACGTCCGGGTATAGGTAAGGGGTGCAGCTCGCCCTGTGGCAACTGGTGCGATGCTTTGACGTGTTGGCAGGAATCGCAAGTCTTAACGAAATTTGCCACGTCTACTGAGACACGTTCCCAGTGAAACACTTCCTTTACCTTACGGATCGTTCGAGCAATCCCGTAGTGTCCATACTGCGGGTGTGAATGCACAGAGCTTATGCATTCTTGCCTCAACGTGCCAACGTCGGGGATGTATAGCCTGTCATTGGATGTCCAGTACAACCCATCTTGGTTTCTGTACAGGTCTAGCTATATAAAGCGTCTTGCATCCGTTAACTGCATCTCTTCGCAACCTTTGCGACAGCGTTCGAGCAAATTGTCCACCAAGTAGCCTTTGATAGCTTGCGCTATGGGCTGAACAGAACCATCTGTTACTTGTGTAGATTTAAGTTTTTTGCCTTTGCCTTTGCCTCTCTTCCCCGGGGGAGGAGTGCGTGCCCCACGCACGGAGCCCGAAAACAGCAATGCGATAGCAGCTCGGCGCTGGTGGGCCATTACACCATCAAGCGTGCATACACAGCCACCAGCTTGTACCAAAGCGAAGTGCTGTGGCGCGCGCGACAACGGATCAGCCATATTAGATTCACCAGGTCTGTATTTCCATACATAATTATACGCACTTGACTCATACAGCCACCGCGCTCTGCGCTTCAGAGTGTGCTGATTAGTTGACTGATCAACATACGTATTTGGCTGATGATCCGTTTCGATCACGAATGGTTCTATTTGCCCTTCCAAGTAGCAACGCCATTCACGCAGTGCATACACGACAGCTAACATTTCAATGTCTGAAGCAGAATATGCTGCTTCACGCCCTGATAATTTCTTTGAAAAGAAACATACGGGATGCTTGTCTTGTAGCAGTACACCACCCACTGCAGGGGCAGCAGTGCACGCACCACACACAACTGTGAACGTGCGGGAAAAATCTGGCATAGCCAAAACTGGAGCACTGACCAGAGCGGCTTTCAGTTGTTCAAAAGCAGCAGCACATGCATGTGTCCACTTTGCTTTGAACGCAGTCTCAACCGCATGAGCAGCCTCAGCTGAGAGCTTACCCCACTGCAGCATTTTCCCTTTCCGATCAGTCGCTGTAATACCCTTGAGCAGATCTGTCAGAGGGGCAGCAATTTTCGCATAGCCACGAATGAACCGACGGAAGTAGTTGGCCAGTCCCAAGAAGCTGCGCACTTCATACACAGAGCGAGGCTGAGGCCACTCATTGACCGTATTTACCTTCGCTGGATCAGGCTTGATCCCGTCTGAGGACACAATATGACCCAGGAACTTCAATTCCCGTTTGAAAAACTCACATTTGGACAGCTTGGCTTTGTACTTGTGCTCGCGCAGAACGTCGAGAACAATACGCAAATGTTCAAGATGCTCTTGCTCAGTGCGAGAGTAGATCAAGATGTCGTCGAGGTAGACGCACACAAACTTGTTCAACTGTTTCGCAAAGACACGATTCATCGTGGCCTGAAAGATAGCAGGCGCATTGCACAGTCCGAATGGCAACACTCGCCACTCATATTTGCCAATATGCGTGTTGAAAGCCGTTTTCTCCCAGTCACTGGAGTGCAGGCCGATCTGGTGATAACCTGACGTCAAGTCTAGGGAGGTGAAGTGCTTTGCACCACCCAGATTATCCAACAGATCATCAATCCGTGGCAACGGGTACTTATTCTTAAGCGTGAGTTTGTTAAGTGCGCGGTAATCAATACACATGCGCAGTGAGCCGTCCGGCTTTGGAACGAACAACACTGGTGCACCATACGCAGAGGCAGACGGGACAATGCGCCCGGCATCCAAGAGCTCTTGGACCTGCTGCTCTACTTCTTTGCGTTCTTTCATGGACAGTCTGAAAGCTGGCCTGTTCGGCGGAGCGGCATCGGGTTGCAACCGAATGCCTTCGGGAGTATCATCTACCCGTTCGCCAACGCATGGTGCCTCAAACACATCCGCATACTCAGCAAGTAATGTGTCAACTTGCTGGTCGCGCGATTGCGAGGTGTCACTCTTTTGTTCACGACAAACCATCAAGAACGGTGCTGGACGGTCTGTACAAGGCCGTGTTAGCAGTCGCATGGCTTGAATGTGAGACAATAGAGGTACAGTGCCATCCTGTGCAAGAGATGGGCTTACAGGAGTGGTGCTGTCCCCATCGCTGTGGGGTGTTAGGCGGACTCGTCTGCGATGGAGCCACATGCTCGCAGGCACGTACGTCCAAGCATCAGAATTGCCATAATCAATGCAAGCACCCTCTACACGAAACCAGTCATCCCCAAGAATAACGTCTACCCCTGGTACCATATCAATGACACGCAGAGTCACATCAGACTGGTATGATTGGATTGTGAGTTTGCAGTGCACATAACCCGAGGTAGAACTCTGTCGACCATCGGCCAATACAATTGGTACAGACTCTTTTGTGATAGACAGCTTATGCCGTTGTGCAAATTGACAAACTTTGCTGACAAAGCTGCATTTTGCGCCAGAATCCCCAAGCGCTGTGCATGGTACACCCGCAACTGATGAGTAGAAGACAAATGTCAAATCATCGTGTTCAACATCACCAGTGTCATTGATGCGTGCAGACAACGGCGCAGTGTGAAACTGTCGCAGTGCTGGAGGCAAGTCAGACAACTTGTGTGCACCAGAGACATATGCAGGTGGATCATACCCCTTCCCTTGGTGGGCTTTGGCTTCGCCCTAGGCGGCATCGCAGCCAATAACGGATATGAAAATCTACGGGTGGATCGAACTCATCGATACCACTGTGACGGTGCCACTGATGTAGCACCTTGTGTAAGTTTAAAGCTGTACTTAAACCCTCTAAGGTCCAGCCGTCACACCATAAGCTTATATAGTGTTCGGCCTGTGTGTGACTCCTGCCTTTGGCACATGTGCAATGTTGCCAATCCCCACACACGCCAACACGCCGTTAGAGGCCCTTGGCTTACGAGACCTGGTCATGCAACCAAGTTATCTCGTAGGCCAGCGTTGGTGACCACTTACCACAACCTCCTCTATGCTACCGTGTGCATGGTGTGAGGATGACTGACCAAGCCATCCCTAACCTATGCATGGACCACGGGCATGGCGCACTCTGGCGCTTCACAGATTACCAATCTATGCTACAGAGGCTTGTGGTGCCGCGTACAGCTTTGTATCGTCACATCTGAGCGTACGGACAGAATTTTCTGAACCAGATGTTTGTACCAAAAATGGGAACCATCGGCTGGCATCTCGCCATGCTGGACGAGCATACCGAATGTCTCAATGTCATCACGCAGAGTTTTGGACGCAAAGGACATGTCTAGAGCGTTCTGTGTGAACATGGCCTTGTGGTCAGGCACGAGCGCGATAAGCTTGCGCATCACGTCATCTGGCGTGCTGGATTCGAGATTCAGGTCTGGATACGTCCAAGGAATGATCGACGCGCAGCTCCCGCTAATGCATTAACGATGCTAAACGCTTGCTGACGCTGGGGCAAACCGCTAGCACCGAGCAACACCAGAACTTCCTTCGTCCACGTCAACAACGGCAGGTAAAAATCAGGTTCTATGAAATTCGACCGTTCGTTGTGACTGCCTTTGAACTCAGGTAATTTCAGGTCACGCACGCCCAATTTATCAGACATTCTGGCGGGAGTAGGTACCTGTGTAGTCCTTTCCAGTGCCGATAGCAGGGTGGTCCGCGTTTGGGTCACCGCGGCCTCGACCGCCGTAGATACTGCCTGATTGACGATCAATTGGACGTCCTGCGAAGAGAAAATTGCCGCAGCGGCAACCACGGGCGCGGTTGGCGATGGCGCTGTTGGATTGTGCGCATGTTGCGTGCCGACGGTGCCTGTTCGATCAGGCCCGTCGACTGCAAGGTGGTTTATTCCTTGCGTCACGCCCCGGACCTCGGTGGTCGTGACTGTGGGATGCACTGTCCCTGATTCCGGGACACTTGGGTTTGCAACCCGCGTGTCCACGTCTGTCATCTCGGTGTCAACCGGATGATTGACGTCACGCGCGGCCATAGCGCTGCTTTGGCCGGCGTTTTGGTTTTGTGTGTGCGTGTTGCCCACGTTAGTAGTTTGCGCTACGGTCGGAGCACTCGCTTGCCCAACTCTCGGAACTGTATCGTTCGTGGGTCTTTCGTTTGCAGCAGGCGCGCTGGCCTGTGCTATGTTGGCTGGGGCGCTGCCCTGTGCCGTAAGCTTTCTAGCGGTTCGAGGAGCCATGGTTTAACCTTGGGGAACGACCTAGACAAGCTTGTGAACACTGTAGTGTAATGGAAAGTAAGCTCTCAGTCACCGATACCACTGTGACGGTACTCCGATTGTACCTGGGTTGTGTCAAGCTGTACTGTGTAAACCCTCTAAGGTCCAGCCAGTACACCATAGCGCTTATATAGTGTTCCGGCCTGTGTGCGACTCCTGCCTTTAGCCCATTTGCAATGTGCTAATCCCCACACACGCCAACACCCCTTTCTAGAAGGGTCTATGCTCACGTCAGCCATGCTCTCTCGAGCATGCTCACGTAGCAGTGTTGGTGATCACATAACACAGCAACCTCGGCACAGGCATGTGCGCGGAAGGTCAGAGAAGCATCTCTGCCTCCTCGAGGACCTTCTGAAGGCTTCCAGAAGACTGTGCTGCCGCGTACAGCTTGTATCGTCACACAGTGATAGATCCAGGACTCAGCAGCGCCGAGGCAACAGACCAGGTAACAAGCAAACAGACAGCAAACAGACAGATCGGCCACCGCAAGCACCAAGGTCATGCGCCGCACGAGCAAATGCCAGACTGACTACTGTGAGGTGTCGCCAACCTGAGACAGCTGCGGGGAATGTACGCGTAGTCGACCTCGACGATCTCCGCTGTTATACCCATGACACATCGAACGCGCCAGTCTACAATTATCGGGCTGTCTAATGGCCTTGATCGCTGTAGATCACATGTAGAGCTAGGTGGCCTTTCCCGTGAACGCACTGGCGCTGTTCTACGCAGTACACCAGCTTGCGCGTCTTCAGAAGCCTGCAGGGCCGTTGAAGAGACAACAGTACAGCATCAGAGTACCGGCATATACCCTGCAGTGCTCGCAGCGCTAGCATCTATATTTGCTACTCGACAACCTCCCGAGTGCATTGCAATTCTCGCAGCTGGGTCCCTCATATACATCCCATTAGCGGACGCCTTCCCGAAGACCGTACTGCAGTGCACGCATTTCTTGGCCCGCTGTGCCGTACGCATCGAATTCTCACAATGCTATCCGTGCTGCGGAACTACGTCGCCATCGTCGTGCTGCTTGCGGCATCCGCTTCGCGAGTTTCTGCGCAGACGGCCGTGCTGAACACCCGCTGCACCCCCGAGGGAGAGACATCATCGGTACGCCCCTTGGCGCGCATGCGCCCGCTGATGCCGCGTCACTGCTGCTGCATGTTTCACAGACCTCTTGAAGTAGCCCGTATATGTTGAGCTCCGAGGTTCCTGCGGTTGATTGCGCAGGTGTTGCAAGGGCGCTGGCGTGTGTCGGACCGCTTGCTGCCAGATGCAGGGGCTTTCTGCCTTGAGCCGATCTTCGTACACCACACACCTGATCATGACCTGCCTCGAGATATCGATAGCTCTGCGTCGCTAGGTCCAAGTGTGCTGCTCTCGCAGTGTGTATACCAGGAGCCATGGGATCTGTTCATTTCGCGGACGTCTTGACGACTTCGCTTTGATGCGGAGCAGCCTATACGCACATGTGCATCCATCGACGCTACCCCAGTTCGATATACGCTAACTGTTTCCGAAGGACACTGGGCAGGATTCAGGTTAATTACGTACGTTGTTTCAGGAATGCATCGAAGTTGCCAAGATTTAGTCCCACCCTGTACACGTGTGCACATGTGCACTTCATGAGTGAGCCTGATGTGGAAGCTGCGGGAAGGACCCGCGTGTGCACCCGCCGGCGGCCGCCCTGTGCAGCACAGCTCAGCAAGCATGCTGCCCGTGCGGCCTTCAAATCCAAATATCAGGGAAGGGAAACAGGGCAGCAGACTGCGGCATTGGCCTGGGCGCCCCTGCGCGCACAGGCTTAAGCTTGCTGCATGATCTCTGTGTAACACCACAATTGAGGGCTAAGCATGGTTCTGCAGTCTGATACTACTAGTAGTACTGAGCCCTTAAAACGTGCAGGCATGCGTGTGGACGGGCGACTGTGACCGGCTGGGCTGCGCGAACAAGTGCATCACCAACCGTGACCTCACACAGAGCTGGTACGTGCTGCTCGACCGCTCCACTGGTGAAAACTTCTACTCTAGATGCCCCACGCTGGCACTCTGGGTGAACCGTGCGCTGAGTATCACACGCGGCACAGGCCGCCGTCTGCTCTCACAGAACGTGCGACTCACGCCCAAACCCCAACCTTGCATGCATGTACTATGCCCGGCCGGGAGCTATCGGCACTACCACACGCCCCGCTGGTGAACCCATCGTGATCGCTCCCATCGTGATCGCTCCGTGGCGCATGCGTCGTGCCTCCTGCCAGTTTGATGAGATCTACAGCCTTGAGCGCTAGCCTAGAGCCTAGACCCATGCAAGCAGCGTGGCAATTCGTGCAAACCTGGAGGCAGGCCCTGGCTGATGACACCATGATGCGTGCTGCATGCTGTACGGGAGTGGTTCCGCGCTGTCAATAACAGCAGCTTCACCAGCTGCAGCTGGCCCTGTTTATGATTGACGCAGTGCCGGTGCCGCGCCTGCCGCGCCTGTCGCGCCTCGTTTGCATATGTGCATCCTATATGTTGTTTCGTCCCAGCATGCTTGCTGTGCACGAGTCCCTCATGTCCACAGTGGTAGGTCGTGCATCAGCATAGAGATTCATGTTTGGGCCCGGTCCCGCCTGGCGCTGTGCTGTGCTTGCCAGGTTGCGAGAGCTTTGGGTCAGTTCCTGGCCATGAAGCGTGCTGTGTGTGATGCCGTGTGCTGTGCTGTGCGTTACACGTGCTGTACTGTGTATGCAGGACGCTGTAGACATCATCAAGGCAACCCGCATGGGGCGCAGCTCGGTGGAGACTGCTGCGGCCCGCGGCCGCGCAGCCAGCCGCTCTTTGCTGAACCTCTTTATATCAGTCATAGCCACGAATCCCGTTGGCTCCGAGGGGGAGTCCCCAGCCCCGGCTCCCAGCACCGTCACTAGTGGCGGCTTCTCGCCCGATCTGCCTTCCAACGCACGTATTAAATCTGAAACTAGTTGTCAGCTTGCACCTCGCATTGGATAGCGGAGGTGCGTTCAGAGCCTGGCTTTGGCTACGATCGAGAGAGCCGGAATGATGTCTCGCCATGACTTCCATGCGCGAGGTGCCATATGCGCTGATTACAACGACTGATAATAGGTTCAAATAATATGTATTGAAAGCATGCTCAGGCTCAGCGTTGTCCATGGGACGTTCATTCGCGGACGTGATTTATCCTGGTTCATTTCTCGTGTAACATTGGATCCGACTGAATCAGACCGCGGAACATACAACCACAGCCTTGTGTTGATTGACCATGATGCTGTGGCATACCACAGTTCCGTGCTGGTTGGGTTCACATGATATGGCCCCCACAGCAAGTACACGGCTTGTGGACAGCATTAATTTCAGGAACTGTGAATGCGATCATGCTGAGCTGATTCTGTTCCGTTGTTTGATGCTGCTATGCCCTGTGTTACACAGTGATAGATCTAGGACCCAGCAGCGCCGAGGCAACAGACCAGGCAACAAGCAAGCAGACAGACATTGATGCTGCTGTGCTCTGTGCAACACAGGCCTGAATTCAGGCTGAGCCAAAAACAGACTGCATTATTCCAGTGTCACAGCATGCATGCTTTGGTGTCCAGACTGTGTCACACTGTGATGGATCAAGGCCTCAGCAGCACAGAGGGACCACAGCAGGGACTCAAACAAACCAGAAAACACAATCACAAGCAGCACGGTGAGCCTCCGAACTGTGACAGCAGCTTATACACACAACGCAGGAAGAGTTTATGTACATGCTGTGCACAGACCATGTACACGCTATGCACAGGCGAGAGGTGTCCACGCTATGCAACTATACTTTATTGACACTGATTCCGCTGCCCCTGCCGGGCGGCCGGAGGGGGAGGGCTAGTACGCCTTGCACTGTGGGGGGCGTGAGCCCCCGGGCGCTCATGTGCGGGGGGCCCGTGATGGAATGCTCCAGTGGGGCCGGATGGAGTGGGGGTGCTGCTGTTGGGGGGTCGGTGGTGGCTGGTTTTGCTGGGGTGGGCAGTAGTGCGGTGGTGGTGGTTGCTGTGTGCGGTTGTGGCGCGGGTGCCGTGGTGGAGGGGTGCGGGAGTGCGCATGCGTGTGGGTGCGTAGTGTGGTTGTGTCGGCTGTGTCGGTTCGTTGTGGCTTTTAACCTGGAACAGTGATTGCGTTTTGCTGGTGTCTACTTTCGGGGGGGTTTTGGCCGTCTACTTTCCTTCTGTTGCCCTCGCTGCCGGGCTATTGCGTTCGTCTCCGTGTAACACTGATTCCGCTGACCCCTGCCTCAGCTCAGGTTAATTGCAGGCATGCGCGTGGACAGGAGACTGTGACCGGGCTGGCTGCGCTGAAAGGTGCATCGCCAATCTTCGCTTCACAGAGAGCTGGTCTGTCCTGATGGACCGCGCCACGGGCGATGAGTTTTACAGCGCGTGTCCCTTGCTGGCGTCCTGGGTTAACAGAGCATTGGATCTCGAGCGCCGCACTGGACGCCGCATGCATTCCGAGAAAGTACGAGGCCTCACCTTCCCCTGATATATACCTCATTGCAGCTGGTGTGAATCCATCATGTGGCTGTGTCACGCCATGCTCCCCGAGCACACTTCTGTGCCACTGGTAATTGCATGATGCTATGGTTCAACTCGCCATGCTGCGAACACAGCGTAGCTGCCATCAGTGGCCGCTTGGACCATCCTGCGCGCGGCGAGCTGCGGAACGATTGCGGTGCGCTTGAGATGACAACCGGTGCCATGCCGTCAGGAGCCCCCAGCAAGGATTGTCTAGGGCACATCGGTCACATGCCGCAGGGCACGTCATGCACGCCCCACCTGGGGTATGCACTCGCTTGCAGGGTTCCAGCATGCATGTATAAGGACATGATGGCCTGACAAGTCGCAATATGAGGTCGTACACTGTATGCGCCCGGCATGTCAATGCATGTATTCCCTGCTTCAAGCGCAGCGCCAATGCGCAGTACGCACCTCCTCACGCGTGTGACAGGAGTTACAGGTTGCTGCGGAAAAACTGAAGTCAAATCGCATGGTGCGGATGCCCGCAGAGGCTGTTGCGAAACTCCGAGTGCAGGCAGCCGCTCGCTGCTCAATGCGTTTGGTGATGACTCCTCCACTCCCCCCCTCAGCATGTTTGGCGACTATGACGCTCAGGCTCCCAGCAGCGATACAGGCGGCTATGCTTCCCCACCTCCCAGCAGCGTGTTTCGCGACTACGACACTCCAGCTCCCAGCAACATGTCAACAGGAGACGTCCCTGCGGAACTGCCTTCCAATGTGAGATCCCCTGTTCTCCCTGCCTCCACCCATCTTTGCATTTCCTCCCCCCCTTCCGTATACTCATGGCTTATGCAGTTGTGCCCTACGTCCGCAGACATTGAGGAGGCAGGTCCGAGCCTCGCCGCCTTCGCCTCTCTCTTCCGGAAGCTCTTTGAGACCGACGCATCAGGCGCGAACCATGCGATATCTCATGCGGCGATTGAACTGCACCACAAAACCAAGCACTCCTAGTTCGTGCGTGGCCCCACATTTTGGTGCATGTCTCTCATGCGTTCCAGCAAGCATGCGTTTTCCCGGCGCAAGTCTCGGGCACTTATTGGCGCACTACCTGGTGTATGATGTGGTGTATTTGCGCATGCCTCTGCGCAGACACTCAGCGGCTGCAGGAATGTTCTTCCATGGGGGCACCACTGCAGGGCAGCCGATTCCGGCTGACCTGGAAGACATCACCGGTTTCCTGGATGATCCTAACACATACCAGTGGCTGACGGCGTTTCTGGAAGACCACGACCGCCTGGCCGAATACGTGAGCAACAACTGCGCCTCAAAAACGATTAAGGCACCCGAGTCTACCCATTTCTTCCCATGGGTTGATTCTGACGACTTTGACCTACTTATAGAACAAGATGACTTTTCGCAGGTGCAGTGCGTCGACACCTTTGGCGCAATTGGTGACTTCCTCAGGTCCCCTACATACACTCATGCGCCTTCCTATCAGTCCACTGTGCTGTGCGCTGTGGCCCAGGCCACAACTGTTTGCTACGCTGCTGTTTGCCACGTACGCACCTGTGAGAATCTAGCCGCACGCGGCAAGGTATGCAGTCCGGGTGTGGCAGACATCGCAGTGTCAGACCAGGCTGTGCTGCATGTTCAGTGACCCTGCTGGGTATTCATGCGTGACCGCCGCATGCCGATCACACTGCACAGGTCCACCAGTGCGTGACTTGTGCGTGGACTGCGCGATGTTGCGCGATGCTGTGCTCGCTTCCTATGTTGTTTGTGCGTGTTTGTGTTTGATTTCGTGCCGATGCTGGTCCGTTATAGCATTTGCTCGCGCGGAGAGGGGCATTGGGACTTTAGCGCTGCTGATCACAGCTGGTAACAGAGCGGCCTTAGGTCTGCAAGGCCTTGGGACTTGTGATGCTTTGTGTTTTTGCCTGTTGACTGCTCTGTGCCTCGGCGCTGCTGGGTCCTAGATCTATCACAGTGTCAAACAGATCCACCGGGCGCTGCAGCACTGCACACACTTGTGATTGCACACCCATGCAGCGATCTATTCCGAGCGGCTGATTATGATCCCTCACACACACCTGCCAGTGGTGTTGCAGGAACTTTGAAAGCATGCTGCTCGCTTGCGACCCCCCGTTCGGCGTCAATCCTGACTGCTTCTCGAGCGCCAGCCACAACATCATCACGTCCCCCACCTGTGCGACCGCGTACGCACGCTTGTTCAATGTTAGTGATGTGACGCCCCTCGCCAGCATAGCAGCAACTGTGAACAAGATTCAGGAAGCATGCAGCACGGTGACCAATGAGGTGCGTCGCCGTTTCCAAGCACGTTATGAGTTTGTGTCGCAGCGGACTCCGGTGACAGGATGTTTCACATCCACGCATGCCCGAGCGATCTACTGTGTGATCACAAGCCTTCCCAGGTTCAGCTCCGTGACCTAGACAGACGGGAGGAGAGCTGAGGGTGACAAGTTCCGCAAGATTCTCTCATGCACTGATCAGATGCACATGTCTGTCTACGCAGCCTCTGGCATGCTCTGTGTCGCGTGTCGTCCGCATAATATTTAGGATTCACAACACGTTTCAAATTGTGGTTCGCACTGCTTCTGTTCAAGGCGTACAATGCCCACAGTCGCACATGGCTCCACTTGCGCTTGTCTGATTCATTATGGCCTCAGCACATGTTGCTGGCAGCTTACAAACGCCGAATGTAGGGTGTCCCCTGGGCAGGCGCAGCGTTTCGGCAGGCTGGCCCTGCAGGTAGGGCCATAACATGGCACGCGAGAAACACACACGACGTCTGCGCCATGCGGGCCTGCATCCCAGTGCGTGCACAGGCAGAAGATTGCCTGATGCATGGTGCATTGTGTGCAGGCGGAGTGCTTTGCGGCTGACACGCCCGTGCTTGGCACAATCAATGACCTTCACAACGACATCCCTGTTCTGTGGCCCCTGAACTTTGCATTCACCCCCGGACCGGTTCCCCCCGAGCCGACCCCGCCGACTCCGCCCGACTGCTTTAATGCGCCATGCCAACAAGACCTTGCCCACGGCCCTGAGGCGGCGCCACCTGGCGGGGGCCCGCTGATGCCGGACGTCCTCCCAGCGCCCACCAGCAATGCTCCAACGCCGACGGCGCCGCCTGGTGTTTTGGCAGAGCCAGGAGGCACGGACGCGGAGGGCAGCCCAGAAGGTTTCGAATTGAACCCTCCTGTGTCACCCCTTGCAAGCGGAGCTGCACCTGTGGCCATGTCTGCCGTTGCGACCGCAGCGGTGCTGCTGCCGATGTTGCTGCGGTAGGCCGGCTAGCTCCGGCGGCCTCCGGTAGCCATTGTATTCGCATGTGCATTCACATGCTGACGTGGCATTGGCATGACATGCGGCGGCTGATACCCTTCATGCCCTGTGTCGAGCTTTGTGCTGTCTGTGAGGTGTCCTGTACAGCAGAAAGCCTTGATCAAGCAGGCGCATGTGTGAATGCAAACTGGATCTCGGCGGCGTCAGCTGTAGACATGCCTCTCTTGCCAAGGCAAGTAGAAATAGTGCCATGATTCGGCCATATGGTAACCTGTAAGATGCAGGAGACAGGTTTGATTGAAACAAGGCTGACGTTGTCACGCTAACTCTAGCAATTCATGCATCAGATAGATACAATTTCAGTGAGAAGGCCACGCATGCCAGGATCCCCGAGCTTCCGCATGAGTCCCCTGAAACGATCCAAACCGTCGTTGCAATTGCGCCTCGTACGGCCCCATGGCCACAACCAATCATGCCTGGAAGCCATGCCCGCCAGCCATTACGAATCAGTGTATAGCAGTTGGCACCACAGACTCTAATATATAGACAGAGGATGGCTGCTGTGCTGCGCTCTGGCCAGGAGACACTGTGGTGGTGCCAGAGGCCACGCGGACGTACACACCCTCCTCCCTGTTCCTGGCCTTGAGCCGTGCACCGGTCCTGCTGGTCTGTTCTGCATGTTGCTCTATGCTGCAATTGCGCCCCTGTCAACACCTGTCAGTCATGTCCTACAACAGTATCAGCTATTCTGGTCACTAGCATCACTCTAATGAAGAAACGTGCGGTGTTTACACTTTGGCTACGCCGCCATCCCTGACCTGTGAAGGGGACGTAGCGTGCATAGCGTGCGGTATCTGCACTCTGGCAACGCCGCCATCCCCTGCTACCCAAGATGCTGATATGGAAATGCTCGCTAGGTATGCAGGCCTACGTCCACTCACAGGCACGCATCTATACCTACTGGATCGGTCATGCAGCAGTACATTCAGTCCAGCCTCAGGTACACCCGCTGTGTCGCGAGTGCAACGATATCGCCACGCTGCGCTCAACTCAGCTGTGACGTCACGCACAGATAGCTTCGCCGAGCGGTTCCACTGAGCAGGTCGAAACAGGAATTTTTAGGGGGGGGGGCGGGGGAATCTCTGGCAGGCCGCACTCTGAGCTTGTTCAAGCCCCGCAACACCCGCATCGGCCCAGGTCGAGAACATGGGGTGTGCAGCAGGCCGCCCAGGGGCAGAGTCGCGGCAGGAGGTGAGCGGCGGGCGCTATCGGTGCAGGCGGGCACGGCCACAGGCGGCGCCGCGGCCGTCAAAGGTGCGAGGTCTGCTTCTTCGCGCACGGGACGCTGCTGAGGTGGCGCACGGGGCGCTGGAGAGGGAGCTGTTGACGCTGTAAATGCAGCCATGCGGGCTGCGTGGCCTCCCCCTGCAGTGCAGAGCCTCCTTCCGCGAGTATTATCATGCATGCTAGCCATGCATTGATCATGACCCATGTGTACGGCACGAGCCTAGCGGCAAGCATTGTCTCCAGCGTATTTGGAACGCACCTTCCAGCCCTGGTGCAAGGCAAGCAGGAGCACGCCACAGTGCAGCCACACGCTGGCGTGTTACTGCGTTTTGGGTGCATTGACACTTGCCTCACGCATTGACACCCAAACCAGCCGTGCTTTGTGAGCAGCATGGCCATGCATTGCGGAGGCGCCTGTGACATGCAGTGGACACCACATGCTGCGTGGAAAACTGGCGGCAACAGGTGTGGCACCGCATGTGTTCAGACGGCATCGCTGAACATGCAGCTGCGATTGTGTCTTCCTGGTTGACAGACAGCTGACTAGGATGCCCACACATGCTTTGCATCTACCTGCAAAGCTGTGCCTGGGGAGGAGGGCTGGGCACTGTAAAGCTACAGTTTTGTTCAGCATCATAGTCAGTCGAAAGATGGTGATACACAGGTTGTATCATCATTCTAGTCCCCCCTCAACCACAGATATAGAGTCTCAAAGGTTGACCGCGATGTGCCAGCCGAATGGTTGCAGGCCCACAGCACCCTTCCTGCCAACTGATACGACTAGTAACAGCGGAGGACCCCAGGAACATGCAGTAGGTATTGCCACAGCAGGTGTGATATGGCGTAGCCACGCCCGGAGAGGCAGCCTATCCAACGCCGGTGCGGTTGTCGCCGGTACCCCGGCGGAGTCTGTGCCGAGATCCTGCATGACGCTGTCGGCGGGCGCGGAGCCGATGCAAAGGTCGGTGAGGCCTGACTCGGCCGGACCCGACTGCGACGCGGGCGGACTCGGCTGGGTTTTGAGGCTAGGCTGCGTGCCCTCAGGGGCGACCATGGCATGGTTCCCTGCGTGAGCAGGACTGACTAGCCTGGCAGGCTCAGGCAGACCCGCGGACTCGGCCGGTATTGGAGTACATCTCAGGAGGTGTGTGGGAGTACACCAAGCCCCTGAAATCGACCGCTGGGTCAAAGGCTGCGAATGGGGGAGCACTTCTCTGTGCGCATCCATCTAGCTGGTGCATTAGATGTAGAGCATGCATGTGGGGCCATAGGAAAAAAAGCAATCTCTTGTGCATCTCAGGAGGTGTGTGAGAGTACACTGATCCCTTGATATCGGTTGTTCAATTAAATGCTGCGAATGGGGAAGCAGTTCTCTGCGCGCGCCCCTCTAGCTGGTGCGGCAGCTGTACAGCATGCATGTGGGCCACTGTGTGTGCGAGCGTACGGGAATCAGCGAGAAAGGAGAGCATAAGCTTGCGTCGCCCCCCCCCCCCCCCCTCGCCCATCCCGCCCCGAGAGCCCCCCCCTCCACCCATTTCACCCTGCAGCACCGATGCATGGCAAGCGATACGAGGTCCTCGTAGCTGGCACGCTTGCGGCATTAGACCCCGCCCTTCCTAGGGCAAGGAAGGTTAGGGGTTAGGGGTTAGGGGTTACGGGTTAGGGGTTAGGGGTTAGGGGGTTAGGGGTTAGGGTTTAGGGGTTTGGGGTTAGGGGTTAGGGGTTAGGGGTTAGGGGTTAGGGGTTAGGGGTTAGGGGTTAGGGGTTAGGGTTAGGGGTTAGGGGTTAGGGGTTAGGGGTTAGGGGTTAGGGGTTAGGGGTTAGGGGTTAGGGGTTAGGGGTTAGGGGTTAGGGGTTAGGGGTTAGGGGTTAGGGGTTAGGGGTTAGGGGTTAGGGGTTAGGGGTTAGGGGTTAGGGGTTAGGGGTTAGGGGTTAGGGGTTAGGGTTAGGGGTTAGGGGTTAGGGGTTAGGGGTTAGGGGTTAGGGGTTAGGGGTTAGGGGTTAGGGGTTAGGGGTTAGGGGTTAGGGTTAGGGGTTAGGGGTTAGGGGTTAGGGGTTAGGGGTTAGGGGTTAGGGGTTAGGGGTTAGGGGTTAGGGGTTAGGGGTTAGGGGTTAGGGGTTAGGGGTTAGGGGTTAGGGGTTAGGGGTTAGGGGTTAGGGGTTAGGGGTTAGGGGTTAGGGGTTAGGGGTTAGGGGTTAGGGGTTAGGGTTAGGGGTTAGGGGTTAGGGGTTAGGGGTTAGGGGGTTAGGGGTTAGGGGTTAGGGTTAGGGGTTAGGGTTAGGGGTTAGGGGTTAGGGGTTAGGGGTTAGGGGTTAGGGTTAGGGGTTAGGGGTTAGGGGTTAGGGGTTAGGGGTTAGGGGTAGGGGTTAGGGGTTAGGG